>BJKM01000521.1:0-400000 GCA_015082035.1 Chaenogobius annularis
GACAAGCGCATTCATTGCGTCTGAACCTGAACTCTTACCCTACCACGACTCCGTGGAACTTGCAATGCTTAATGACAACTGCAGACAGTCTGTCTGCTCAACAGACTCATGATTTTAAGCTTTTGGAATGATCAACCTCAAGCTTTCCTTTATGAGGACAACTGGTATCACTGGTCCCACGCAAAACCTTGTTATGGCTAAAGTAGGTCCAAAGGCCCTACTGAAGGGGGTGGGGAAATGAATGACGGCACAAAGACTGTGATTTATTGTAATGAAGGAGGTAATCCGATTGGTTCAGATGAAAAAATCAGGTTTCCTCACGATTATGCATTAACTTGGGTCAAATTATGTACAGAAAAGGCAAAGAAGACTTTCAGTGAAAAAAAAGGAAAACAGAGAAATGTGCCCTGAAACAATGGTTTATAATGTGTCTAATGTTAATATGTCTCTTTCAGAAGGAAATGGATCGAGGAGGCGACGACCACTTATTAAAGAGCATCATGTTGGTAACAACAAAATGGTTAGAATTAGCTAAAATAACTGCAAATGCGACACAAGTTCAGAGTCCCTGTTGGGTCTGTTCCTTCAGACCCCACCACTCCGAGGAGATGCCCACTTCAGTGGCGATTCCTGTCTCGACCCAAGAAACAATCTGTTTTATTCTGGCAAAGTATTTACGGGCGACTAAATTATACCACTCTAGCAGGTTGCGAGTCCTATGCCCAATATGCACAATTAAATAGTTGGAAAACCCGATAAATCCTTCAGAAGATTTTCTCGTTATAGGTGTTATTTTTGTTACTGTTTGGTGTTTTGTTTTGTGTTTTGTTTTGTTGTGTTGTTCCTCTCCTCAGAAGCATGGTCTCTAAAGCCCTGAGCAGCACAACCACTGGAGTATTTGTGAATGTAGAAGGCAATTCCAATGATCTAGAATCAGGTTTTGAGGATGATGCCTGAAGGGGCGAAGAAGATGTCTTTGCCCAGAAAGCTCGGGAGGCATTGAATGAGGATTGGATGACACACTTTTAGTTTATCGTCGGGTAAAAATTTTCTAGATGATTATGTTTTGGTGTGTTTTTCTATGCTTTGTTTTTCAGGATTTTTCAGATTACTCCTCTGTCGGTTGTGTGAGGTCCTTGACCTCAGAAGGGGGACTGAAGAGAACTACATATTATGCATCGATCATATATTCGCCATATAACAATGCATTGATCTTGTATTCACTATTAGACAATGTTATGCTGCTCTTTGGTCTGTGGTGCTGTATTTTTCCATTCTGACCCCCAAGGTTTGACCAGTCTCAGGTTACACGAGCAGACAAAGAGAAAAAGGTGGAGACCATGGTGGAGGTCAGATTGGCACGGGGCCAATCACAGCCATACCACACGGACTTCCTGTAGGCTCATGCATATTCATTTTCTGTGTCTATAATACTGGCAAACTGTGGCTGCCCCGTTACTCTCCGGAATTATGAAGACGCGAGTAACGAGTGTTAGGCACCCGGAAGTCCAGACGTCTGTATAGATGACTTTGTTAGGAGAATAAAAGAATGCGTAATTGAAACTCATGAATCTTGGTCATCTATAGCTGGTATGTATTAGTAACTGATAGAGTAGATCTTGTTGACTTTCTCTCCTCTTCCAGTTTCTGAACACGCAGATGTCCGAGTTAAATAGAACTGGGCATATTTCTTCAAAATGAACAAAGGAAAAATGTAAAACATGACGTGGCGAAAAAGGCAGACAGAGACAGAGAGATAATCTGTGGCCTAACGTCAAGGTCGTCTTGATTGGGGATGGTGCGATAAGTCACGTGATGCATGGAAAAAATGAAAACACATTCTTTTCCCAGCGCCACAGTCACTGAGATTACGTCACGTATTTCTAATGTTTTGGCCACATATAAAGGAGTTAAACAGCTGATTGTGCACGTGGTGCAGTGGACACACGACGCGAAGAGACTGAAGTTCTAAAAGAGACTTCTTGGAGTTATTCGGACGTGCTTGATAAAATGGAAAATAAAAACATTCATAAGTGGACCTCTTCCAAACATTGACAGGAAGATAAACAAGTTTAGCCGGCTGCTTCAGCTGAACACATGGCTGTCTAAAGAGTGTGCAACAAGAGGAATTGCGCTACATTGAGAACTTCTATCTATTCTGGAAACGAGGAGGACCTGTTTAAGAGAAATGGCCCACACCTATGCAGAGGTGGAGTGAGGGTGCTGACAGAGAACCTGCTCCACGCTCTGAGGCATTGGACTGGGCCTGGACAGGGTCCTGAGCAGATAGTTAGAGAGAGAGGAATGAGAGAAAATTCCTGCTAGTTAGAGAAGAGAAGAGAGAAAACAATTAGAGAAGAGAGGAATGAGAGAAAAACTTCCTGCTCCATCAGCCAGAGACCGAGCCAATGTTTCAACATCAGCAGCACCACAAACCAAAGCCTCCACCAAAGGATTTATTAGCAGCCGCTCCACCCCCACCAGCAAAGAATTCAACTCCAGCTGCTCCACGATCACCTCCACCGCCTCCAGCGAAAGGACTCATCTGCAGCAGCACCACAACAATCTTCACCACGGCTAGCGCAGGAGTCATTTCAGTTCTTTCCTGCACACGGTCCTCATCAAAGGCCTTGGACCCATCTGTGGCAGGCCTGGCAGTATCCCCGCCATCGCCCCTGCCCTCAGAGCAGCCCTGGATCCCCCCTGCAACATCTACTCCCACTACAGATTCCTCACTCTCCTTTCCATCTCCACTCTCACACCAAAGGGGTCTTCCCAGCCATCTTGAATATCTGATCAAATCAGGCATTAAGATGGCTCCACTCACGCCTAATATTAGCAAGATCAAGAGTTCTGATATCAACGATGATGAACTCTCCCCTGACTGTTGCTACACAGACAAAAATCACCCCACCTAAAACCCACCCCTCCTTTCACCTGGTCCAAACTCTCACCGGCTCCCGCTACACCAACAAAAGCCCCCCCACCTATTCCCCCTCGCCTTTCACCTGGTCCCGCTACACCAACAAAAGCGCCCCCACCTATCCCCCCTCGCCTTTCACCTGGTATCTCCCATAGCTAGGATGCACTGGGTCTCAGCGTTGCCGGGACTTATAGTCATATTAAAATCAAACCAACCCGGGGCCCTGTGTAAAAACAGCCTCCCCTAGTGCTATTTCTGTAGTAACATCACACAGATGGGAAAACAAAATGCGAGTCAGACTGCCCAATCTGAGAAATTTGATTCATATTCCCTGTAAAAAGATAACGCCCAGTCTCACTGAAACTAGTCTGAAACTTGCTGTGCTAAATGTCAGATCCTTATGTAACAAATCATTCTTAATTAATAATTTTATTTCTTCTTATAATCTTGATTTTATGTTTTTAACTGAAACATGGCTTGACAAAAAACACAGGAAATTTAGTTCTAATAGAGTCTGCTCCACCCAACTTTATGTTTGAATCTGAAACACGAGAAAAAAAAAAAGGGAGGAGGTGTGTGTGCTTTTGTTAGAGATGAAATAGTTACCCACAGGTTGTCCTTTGGGGTGTTTTCAACATTTGAGTACGTAGCCTTTAAAATTGAGCTGTAAACAGTCTCCATCCATTCTCTTCATTGTTTTATACAAGCCTCCTCAGCACTGCAAAAGTTTTATTGATGATTTTACTGAGATGCTTTCAGTCGTATGCACAGACTTTGATGGTTTGGTCATATAACAGGTGATTTCAATGTTCATGTTGATAATATTTGTGACAGAAACGCTAAAGAGCTTCATGCTGTCCTTGAAACTTTCGGTCTTACTCAGCGCGTGAGTGGCCCCACCCACAGCAGAGGGCACACTCTAGATCTTCTAATTACAAAAGGGGGTTAATATTTCAAACGTCAATGTGGTCGATGTTGCTCTGTCTGATCATTTCTGTGTCTTCTTTGACCTGTCTGTTTTTCCCAAACCACCAGCTGGTCCTGCAATTGTTCCGGAGGAGACACATAAATGACAGCACGGGAAAACTGTTTATGGAAATGATAAACTTTGAAAATGTCTCATGTTCTAATGTAAATGATTTGTTGAACTCTGTTACATCTAGTGTTTTGAATGTTCTCGACACCATTGCCCCTATGAAGGCTAAAATTGTTAAAAAATAAGCAGAAGGCGCCATGGAGAAATGATGATTCGGTCAGGGCACAGAAAAGGGAGTGCCGCCGGGCCGAACGAAAATGGCGCAAGTCGTCCAAGGTTCAGAAAGAGATTTACAGAGAGAAGTTGTACATGTACAACCTCATTTTATGTAGAACTAGGGGAAGGATATTTTTCTGAAATAATTGGAAGCTGCAGTAACAACTCGCGTGTCCTGTTTGCCACAGTAAACAGATTAACAAACCCTCCAGCTCAGCTGCCGTTAGAACTCATTTCCACATCCAAGTGTAATGAGTTTGCATTATTCTTTAATGACAAAGTTCAGGGCATTAAAAATGCTATAAATTCTACAATGCAAAAAATAACCCTCAAACCACTACACACTTAGAGCTGACTCACTTTGCACCTGTAACTGACAAAACTGTCCAGGAGATCATCACCAGTCCTGAGTTCATCTACATGCTGCCTCGATGTGTTACCCACCAGATTTCTAAAGTCTGTGCTGAACAGTTTGTTAGCACCACTCACTCAAATAGTTAACATGTCGCTTCAATCTGGAACATTCCCAATGTCTTTGAAAACTGCGGTCATAAAGCCTCTCCTAAAGAAGAGCAGTCTTGATGCCGCAGTACTGAGTAATTTACCGGCCCATCTCTAATCTGCCATTTTGGGGCAAAGTCCTTGAAAAGGTTGTTTACCAACAGCTCACTGATTTCCTCTTAATAAACAACTCATTTGATGTTTTCCAGTCAGGTTTTAGACCTCATCACAGCACTGAGACTGCTCTTGTCAAGGTGACAAATGACATCCACCTGAACACTGACGCGGGCAAAGCCTCAGTCTTAATTCTGTTAGATCTGAGTGCTGCTTTTGACACTGTCGATCATGGGATCCTCTTACAGAGACTAGAGGACTGGTGGGCATCACTGGCACTGCCTAAACTGGTTAAAGTCCTATCTGGAAGACAGGAAATTCTTTATCGAAATTGGTAACTGTGTCTCAACCAGATGCCCTGACCTGTGGACTTTTACAGAGACTAGAGGACTGGGTGGGCATCACTGGCACTACCCTAAACTGGTTAAAGTCCTATCTGGAAGACAGGAAGTACTTTGTCGACTGTTAATTGGTGCTGCTTTTGAACTGTCGATTATGTCTTTTACAGACTAGGGACTGGGTGGGCATCACTGGCATACCCTAAACGGTTAAAGTCCCTGGAAGACAGGAAGTACTTTGTCGAAATTGGTAACTTTGTCTCAGACCAGATGCCCCTGACCTGTGGGGTGCCCAAAGGGTCAATCCTGGGACCCCTTCTGTTCAACCTCTACATGCTGCCGTGTTGCTGGTGGTGCCCACTCTGTAGTTGAACAAACGCTTGCTAATAAAGAGATGGCCATGGTTAATTATGGGAAAAGGGTCAAGGGGGTTTGTTCTAATTTGTTCTTTAACTCATACCCCCATAATGTATTTCAGACAGTAGTAATACAACACAGACGTTACAATTCTACCCAATTACAGCTTTGACATTGTTCTCATGCATAATTTAACAATTCTGCTTTCTCCATAATGTACTGTGCATGTCCAAATTAGCTGAAATTAATTATATGTAAATGAAAGAGCATCTGAGAGCGCCGTCAGACAAGGGTTCATAAATAGTTCAAATGGACATTGTTGCCACTTCAAGGTCGAGACTCTTAAGAACTTGCAGATACAGCAGAAGGACATAAATGATGATGAGAATCCAAAGTGGGGCATTCATATTGCAGAGGTTACATGAGGATAGGAGCAAAACACAGAAGAGGATTCAGAAGAGGGAAGGAGACAGGCTCTGGTGAATAATGCAAAAGTTTAGCCTCGTTCTAAGACACCTCCACTTCACAAACCATTCCCACTCTTATAGACAGAATACATTTGTATTATAGCACATAAAGAAGACATACTGAGCCGTATTTTGCCCCCAATCTTAGCAGTACCGGGAGTGCTGATGAGTTAATTTGCTGACATCTAGAGTCGACGCAACAACTGAGAGCGTAGGGTGTGGATCATACCAAAATATGAAGTGGAGTGAAGCAAATTGAGGGTGTGGTGTGATGCATTCTGTGAATGGCTAGAATCGTAACCTTAAAAACTAGCGCACTGGAAAAACATAACATGGGTAACATGCCCAAGACATTTCCTGTAGTCATATTACTATCCCCATATGGATGGGATAATCCTAATAAAACAACCTTCATGACATAATAGCACACAATATACATTATAGAATAATGAATACAGTCCAATTTGGAAAGTCTGTGTGTGCCTTAACTAGCACACAGAGAGGAGGGACTCTCTCCAAACATTACCCACACAGGTGCTTTTGAATGCCACAGTTATCAGTCATTGGATCAAATGCTATCACCATATAAGTACTGGCACCATCCCACTCCGGCCTCCAGCTGCCAAGTACAGCCTCTTTACGCCAGCGTTAATGTCATGAAGGTAGCAGGACCTGACCTGAAATCGCAGATAAGATAGGGGGCAAAATACGGTCCATTAAATTTAATGCCATACTGTGGAACATTCTGGCCCAAGAAAACATCTCAATAGAAATAACTAATTGAAATGTTACTTGTCTTTAACATGTATTGGTACTTGTTAACTAAATTGAAGTAGCCTGAAAATTGTAAGAAGCTGCACATGAGGCACGAGTTGTAACGCAGAAGAAGTTGATTTACCATCAGTACGGAATCTGGGACTCAGAGACATGATGACATTCATTTTATTTATTTATTTATACAGGGAAAAATCAATGTTCTTTTTCATGGTTATCCAGTTAAAACACAAAAAAATAAATAACAAACAAACACAGGATATTAAAATACAAATAAAATATTCTATAAAATTAACCAATACATAAAAACACATTTACAAATACAATATGAGACAAAATTATATAAAACAAGTGCACCGGCACCTTGGGTAGTCCTTAACCAGTTAAAATCATTAAAAGGCATAAAATGATTTACCAGTAATTTAAAAAGTCTCAGTGTTTTGTTCCACAGGGAGGGAGCAAAGTTGCTGAAGGCCTTTTTTCCTGTCTCTGTGTTGACACAATGGGTCTGTCCTGAGACCTCAAGTGGTGAATACCTGATCTGATGTGCAACAAACTTGATAAATATTCAGACAAAATGCCAACAAAAGCCTTATAAGCAAACAAAATGCAGTGCTGTTCTCTTCTTGCATCCAATGATTGCTATTCTACTTTAGATAATAATTCACAGTGGTGAGTTCTGTATCCTTCGCCTGTAATGAACTGTAATGCTGGATGATAAATTTAGTTCAGAGGTTTTAACACTGTTGCTGGAGAATGCATATATATAATGTCACCATAATCTAGAACTGAGAGAAATGTAGCCTGTATTAACTGTTTTCTACAATTTAGAGGAAAACACGTTTCATTTCAAAAGTTTCAAAAATGATTTGTCAGCTCTTGTATGTGTTTGCTGAAGGAGAGTTTATCATCGATCCATATGCCCAAGTATTTGACATGGTGTACTTGTTCAATCATATTACCATCAAGCGTAAGAATAGATGTATTTTTGCGTCACAAGAGTATATTTTTCTAGAACAGCATACATTTTGTTTTATTTGAGTTCATTAACAATTTTAAATTAACAGTTTTGTTGGATGGAGTGAAAATCCTCTTGAATATTTTTAATCAATTGGGCACAAGAAGGTGCATTAGCATACAAAATGGCATCATCTGCATCCAAGAGGATGCTACTGTGGTTTAGATTATTCCCAATTGAGATTATATAAATTGTAAATAACAGTGGTCCAAGGACAGAGCCTTGAGGAACACCTTTATTGACCCGTTATGCTGGGGGCGTTTCCAAAAACGCCTGAAGAAACGAGCCTCATTTCAAACCTAATTTGTTCCTGAACGCTATGGAGCACAAACAATTGTCTGGAGTCTTTGTGAAGATGAGACTCTGTAGGTGTAATCCCTCATTCGTCCAGGAGTGTTCCATTGTAGAAAAAGATTCAGTTGTAGTCATCTGGACTCTGTGATTGAGAATGACTCTTGGATGAGAGCCACAAAATGTTTGAGCTCTATTTGTGACATAAGTCAAGATAACAAACCTTGAGCTGGAAGAAAATTACATTTAGTGATGAATGGATTGATACAAAATATTGATTTATTGCACCATATATACCAAAAAGTGCTGAATCGCAAGCAAAAAATAAATAAATACATTTTTTTAAATCCAATGTTTATGTTTTGTTTATCTGCACATATTTCTCATTTTGTTTAAATTGGAGGGAAAATAGTACCAAAGTAACATTCTTTAGTGGAGGAGTTTCATTTGCACTTTAATTCAAAACTCATTGGTATCGGTATCGGATAGCTATCACAATACATGCCATGTTATTACTTGGTATCAAACCAAAAACACTGTTATCGCCCATCACTGTATACTGTCATTAGTGTAACAAATGGGTGTGCTTATATGTGAACATGTGAAGACTCTTACTGATTTACTTAATGATTTGAAATAAACAAGCAATACGTATAAAGATTGAAAATAATAAGTAATATAACCTTTTAAATATTCCAGTTAACGAAACATTCATAAGTTAGTAAATGTGTTTGTGTTTATGGATACTTGAGAGACATTTACATTTTCACTAAATGCATGTATATAATGAGTAATGCATTTTATTTAACATGGACAGAAATTACTTAAAAGCCACTATAAATTGCAACCCCAATCTGTCAGTAAAACCCAGCCTCTTATAAAGTATTAAAAGCAATATTATGTAAAGTCACAATAATAGTCCTTTGGGTGCCAGCTGTAATAACAATTTTCGCTTGAAGTTGTTAAAGTCAAAAAGGTCATTAAAATAAAGAAAAATCAACATTGCAATTTGTTACATTATGCTAAGGGTATTTCCACTCAGTACAACAGTTTATTACAAAGTGTATTTACAAAGTCATTTTAATCTACAGATGGGTCATTTTATATTTTTAACCATATCGCTGTCTGTGCTTTTTTTGCTTCATTACACAAAGGGCGCTGTGCCTTCTGTGGCTCTGTGGTGCACGCTGAGGGTAAATCATGTGCTGCTCTAACCCTGACCAATATAAACATTTAAGGACATGAGGACATCACCTACTTATGGATATTAAGTCTGTGCATTTGCAGAGGGGAAATGTGTACAGTTATTAGTATCAGTAAAAAAACATCTAAAAAAACTTACATATCCGATTAAAAATTTTTATGAAACGCTGGTGTGGGAAAGAGCCCAAGAAGAAGAAGATTGGAACCGAAGTGAGTAGCAAAGCCAAAAATTTTATTTGAGTAATGAATTATCTGACACCTAAACATAGACCTTTAAAATGATCTGACATCAATGTTTGAAATTATAGAATCAGCTCTAGGTGCTAATGATTTGATGTCTTTGTAACAAAAATAAGCAACAATTTTGAATTCCCATACAAGAAATTCAAAATTAAGTTAGTTCTTTGGTTTTCTACTACAAAGAATGTAACTCAAAATTGTATTTAAGCTTCACAAAGAGTATAATTTGTGGTAAATAGATACAATAAAAACAATTGTTGGTTCAACATGTTTATCCAGAAAAAAATCTGGATTTTTCTGTGTCTAATCTCCAAATAAATAAACAAATAATTGAAAATACAATAGTAAATGTGCTTAAACCAGGCTCTGACATCACTCACATGTATCTGAGTGATTTTCATTTGCCAAAACCACCTTGATTTCTCATATTTTGTTATATTCTGTGGTTAATCCAAGTTTCTCCATTGAAAATGATCACATTTGCTGCATATGCCTCCATTCTGAAACATTAAATGCTTTTGTTTATAATTTTGGGTCTATTTGTTGGATAAGTAGACATATGTAAGTAGAAGTGCAGAGTAGTGGCGTAAATTAATTAATTAATTACATTAATTGGAAGGATAAAACATTAAACAATGCACAAAATGTAATAATTTATATATACAGATATACAGAGAAATGAGAAGAACTAAATCATATGAAGGAGCAAGGCTAAAGGTAGCGGTTCAAATCATTTGTTATTGTCAACATAAAGCTTTAGACTCACAACCTTTAAACTACACTCCGAGGACAATGTAACTTGACTACCCAAACACCTCTGCTTGATTTATATTTTGAGGTAACACTTTTACTGAAACACATATTTGGAGAGCACTACCCTGTATTTTCCACAGTAAATCGAGTCAAAGCACAATAACAGGCACAATAATCTCACCAAATATAAAAGCGGAGTATTAGGTTCACCACAGTGTTAGTGGTGTGTGAAGGAACGCCCGGGTTCCTTGTCAGTGCACAGTCAGGTGATAGACTGTTTTATATGCTACAACGGTGCTTCTGCTGACAGGGGCCCAAGCGCTGTTCAATCACAGTTTCATCTTCACAGAAATCAATGTGCTGTTCGGAGTGGCAGACGGCATCACCAGCCCAAATCAAAACCCAAAGCTGCTTAGTATATCCATCAAGGCTGAAATGAATTTTGGATAAGGGTAAAAAAGACATTGACTTGAGTTGGGAGAAAGGTAATGAGTTGAGAGAGAGGACAGAAGGGAGAAAAGAGTATTTGGCTAAGACCTATTGCAGCATACAAAGCAGCTAATTAATAAGCATTTTCATATAATTTTGAGCTATTGAAATCAGCATGAATCAATATAAGCCGAAGAGTTTTTGTATGATTGTTAATCAAGTGTAAATTTGGAGCCATGTCTGATGCAGCTGATACAAAGTAATAGCTCGCCTGGAAAAAATGAAAGTCGTTATTTCACTTCCTGTTTCAAATTGATGACATCACAATAAAAAATGACCCTGCAAACACTGAGAAAAAACTCACTTATTTCTATTTGACAAATTAAAATATATAAGAGCACCTTTTATTTTGTTGAATTATTTTTGGAATGTAAAAAAAGTAGTTCCTTTTGTGTAATTTATTCCTAAACTTTGACTGGAATGACTATCCCACTATAGTGTGATGTCACTGTCTGTAATTTTCTACAGATTTTTAAACTTTTCTCCACAAATACCTACTGGATTGGTGTAAAACTATAATTTATATGTACAACAGGTATAAATACACCAAATAAAGTCAACATTTGTCAATCGTAAAAACCTGTCATAGGCACTTTAAGCGGTGCTGAGAACATTGCACAGGTCTCCATTGCGCGAGGACACAGAATTCAACACATAAGTACAATGTATTTTTCGATGAGATCTGCTTTATCGCCACTCAGGATTCTTGCACAGTTCAAACACAAAATTCCCACTATCATCCCGTGGATTTTTCACGCAAACATCATTGCTGTGACCCGATAGTACACCTGAGATTTTGAGATTTTTGAGCGTGCAAACTGACCAAAATAAATGCTTTTGGTGTCTCGCCCTAAATAACATGTGCAGCACAAAACAAACTGTTACTTATTCTGTTGGTTTCTTTATCAAATAAATCCGCCCTCTTTTGTAGACTCTTTTGGCATTAGTCATTATGTTTATGTGAAAGACGGGCTGCCTAGTGACTAACCATGTTCAGAAAATAAATATATCCTCAGGGAGTTTAGTTCTTATTTGGAGGGAAAAACACAGATGCACAAAAGCACCCTAAATTATTATTATTATAATTTTATTGTATTTTGCAACTACCTACTTCTCCTACCAGGGAAAACCTTTGGTCATGGTTGAAGCATAAGTTGACAAGGTTAAAGTTGGTACAAAAAATATTTGCAGATGCATTGATAGCAGAGGAAAGGTCCCTTATTCGCCTGTTAAAAAAAGTCGGACAAAAGACTCAATTAACCAAAAATATGCGAGAAATACAAGTGATGAGAAATGTAGGTTCCCTGATAAATGTAGATCATGTCAGCAGAAAACAGGCTCTTCCCTCTGTGATCTGTCAACAGCAAGAAAAAGCCAGTTGGTCCACCGTTTAAGGTACAAGGTTTTGTACTGCGGGGTGCATCTAGTGTGCTTTAGAACCATGCTGCTGCTGCTGCTGCTGCTGCTGCTGCTGCTGCTGCTGGTTCTTCTCTTTCTCTTCCAGGTTCCCGAGAGTGTGAGGGGGGCAGACCTGAAGGGGCTGCACCTGGTTGTCGGCGGGGAAAATCTGTCGGAGATATCCACTCTCTTCTCTCCACCGTGCAGCTATTCAACGGTTGCTTCTTTGCGCATTGATTGAAATAAATGTCAATTTTTATAACGTTTTTATACATGTGTGGACTCCAGTTCGTGACACGTTTGAAACGCTACAAAACAAACATGAGTCAACTATTACTAAATCCTTGTTGCCCACCTCTAACATTTTGAGATTCTTTGTACTGATCTTTCTATTTTTCATTCATGTTTTGTATGCCGCCTTTTGTGTTACAGCATCTCTCAAATACAATACAAAGGAAAAAGGTGATTCTGTCATATTAGAGCACCTAACAACAAACATTTGTCTATCTAACATCACTTTTAGGCTCTTGGCAAATGTGTTGGATACCTCTGCCACCACTCCACACTGTTAGTATTCTTTATCACATTACGTCCTAATTTACATGCCATTATTTTTCACACGCATCATTTGATACCTTGATATTTGTCTGAATTAGTTATTTACACTTGTTTTTTTGCATTGTCAAACTGGGAGGAGTCCACCTGACCAAGGCTGTGGGGGGAGAACACTTAAGTTTATTATTGCTAATTTAAGTTTGCAATGTTTTGGTTAAGTTATTTTGGTATTCACTGTTATTGTATTCAGTTTAGTTATTATAATTTGCCTTACTTTGTGTAATTCCTCCCCTTGTGTCTATTTTGAGTTAGCCCTTTTTGTATTTAAACCCCTCTTGGTTTGGTGACAGTAAGTTTTGTTTCTGTTAAAGTTATGGTTTAGTTGGGCCCAAGTTTGTATTATTGCCTTCATGAAATTACCTTTCGGCTGGTGTCCTTTATACGTTTGGCCCACTACAGCAAACACTTTTGAAGACATTTGCCCACCTTGACTCAATGAATGCGGTATGTAAATGTTGTGACTGTGCATGTCTTTCGGTTAGCGGCTTATGAATGAGTGAGTTCTGCAAAGTAAAACATTGCGTGCTCTTTCAATGCAGTTTTCTTCTTCTTCTTATTGACTACATCTGTCAGAATGCTATGCTTGTTTGTAGAGGCAGAGAGTGTAGTGACTTTTTGCATCATCTTCAGGGACATTCTTTCTTCGGCAGATTCAAAGATGAAGCCATCGGCTCAAAAAACATTACAGAAGAAGACAAGCATGAGAAGAATACTGACTGATCCCACAGAAAATGAAACGGTGATATCCTCTGCTTTTCCCTGTATAACCCTGTATCAATATTCATAACGGCTCGGGACCCTTTTCTTGGACTGAGAGCGGAAAAGGAGGTGTTCGTCGTCAGCATGTGAAAATAAATCCCCCCTTTTCTGATTAATGCTGAAAAGAAGAGGAATCGAGAGCTCAAATTCACTTCCAGCTTAAAAGGCAACCCATCTGGATGCGGCAAGGACAGTGGCTCTTCTGCGAGGACACTCTGTCATTTTAACAAAGATCAATTCAAACCATCAGGCTCTTTTATCCTCTGTCAACATGGAACACATCACATATGTCCTTCAGGTTGGAGGTGAGACGGAAATGTTTTTTAAATTCATTTTTTGAAGGATTTTTTGGCCTGTAGGCTTTATTAGACAGGACAGCTGAGCGTTGAAGGCAGGACATGCAGTAAATTGTCAGGGCCGGGATTCAAACTCACGACACTGCCGCCGGCTGCGCATGGAGCCCGGCATGTGTGCTGCCGCCTTAACCACTCGACAGTCGGGCAGCACCGAAACGGATTGTGGCATTAACTCTACACATTGTTTTTGTTTGGCCCCATCTTTTTTTAATCCTCCAAATGCAAGCGATTTTTACAGACATCAGGTGGATAATACCATTACCATTGGGGAAGGCCATTGCTGTGGATATTATCCCAAAGATGTCATCAGAGTCTTTTTGCACACTGGAAATCACTGCAGGCAAATGGGAACACATAAATGCACCAATAAGTGGACATACTGTGAATGTAAGAAATCTTGTATTGTAAGTTTTCCCATTTAATTCATGCTTTCAAAGGATTGAATTGAATTTGTTTTAAATATATATTGCTTCTGTTTTTAGATGTATAGTAAGAGAACAAGAAAGAACACAGATTATGACAGCGAGAGAGAGAGAGAGAGAGAGAGAGAGAGCAAAGTATATAAAGGAAAACAAAATACACCCAATCAAACTGCATTCCCACCTCGTCCAATGTTTATCAAATTTGTCCATTTTCAGATGAAGATGGAATGTGATTTTTTTCCCCCATTTCCTAATACGTATTACTGTCAGTCCAGTACTCGAGTGTCGGCTCGGTTTGTATCATACTTTTTTTTAAAAACTCGTTTAATATATCTTCCTTATTTAAAAGACGATACAATTGTTGGCCGATATTTTTTACACTTTCTGGTGTATTGGCTATCGACCTTAAATCTCCAACATGGGCCGATATTCATAGTAGTTTGGGCTGACCAACTGTTTAAAGGAAAGACATAAAGCTTTATTTTAAGATTTTAGTGCAAAGATTCATTGCATGACACTGCTCCCTTATTGGCTAGATGTAAAACAGGCTTGTGGATGTCTAAAATAGTCTCTATTGTTATTATTTTTCATTATTATTCTTTTTATTATACTCTATAGTATGTATTAGGTGATATAAAAAAATAAACACAGCATTCCACCTGAAATGAGCGAACGTTAGATTTTTTCCGTTGAAGTACACCCAAAGTATAAAAGGTGCAGTAACGAATACCTGACTGATTGGCGTTTCTTAGCTTCACCTGAGAGCACAGAGCTCCAGTGCACCCCTTGATCTTTGAATATGACAACCAGTGGAGATCAGTGGGGTATCACCGATCTAATTTAGTCCTGTGGATGGATCATCAAGCCAAGTGACAATGACTTTTTAATACGGCGCCATGCTCACTCCCACAGAGATGGGACCACGAAAAAAGTTTGATTCATTAATGCTGCCAACAGGGCACACAGCCATTTGAAAACTGGATCTATTCACGAGTAATGCCATAATGGACACAAATCATATCATGAAGTTTTATACATCCTTGACTGTTTTGTCATATGTTGTAGACCCCCATGGAGAAGTTATCAAATTAACGAACTATTTCTCCAGTGTATGTATTACAAGAAGACCTGTCCTCGCTTAATTTTTTTTCGATTTGAAAGCTCTGAATAAAACCTTCAAATGCCCGCAATGCGTTGCCGTCTTTCTGCTAAATAAAGGACTTTTAAAATTTGTATCAGAGTGATTTGGGCGGATTTTCAGAGCGTCTGATTACACATTACACATTACATTGTCTGTTTACGTAAGAGGCTCTATTCATGTATTTTAAATCTAATCCTACTTGTCCTTGAGTAGCATCTGATTTTTTACTGCATTTTTAACTATAATACCATGTCATAAGCCTCCAACTTCAAGAAAATGACATAAACATCTGGTAGTGTTTCTCAAACTGTGACGGTGACGATTAACGAGTTCCCTCTGCACTGATTTTATTTTATTATAACTAACGAGTGGTGTAGTTCTGCTTCAGACGTGATGAAATCCAGTTTTAGTCCATGTTTAGTCCTCACTCTCTACTTTTAGTGCAAGGTAAAATCTATTTAAAAATAGCTCTAAGGTGTGCTAAATAGAAAAAAAAACAAAAAAACGGACTGCACCTTATTTTTACTATCTTAAAACATGAAAACAAAACTAGTTCATGTTAAACTCTTTGCAGCAGTCCATGAATATTGCTCATTTACCTAATGACTTCTGTGCATCTTAAATATTCACAGCGATGAGTTTATGAGTGCTTTCCACAACTTTCAGAGCCCGAAGCGAGTTTTGCCGTCACGCTAACGGCGGAGAATAAAAACACACTCAATATACCAACAAAAATAATAACCACACTCTCATTTCGAACCAAATATGTGATGTTCCAGTGTGTCCTGGAGCAAAACAGATTTTACTTTATTAAATGAAAAACAAATCTGGTTTACAGTGCCGTTTTACTAAATTGAATTAAATGCATTTATTATTGGTAACATAAGGGAAGCTCTAGGGCATGCATGTGTAAAGAGGACAAGATTCATAAACATAATATTTTGTGAGTGATGAAATCTAGCACTGTTGCCATAGCGTATAGCAATTAACAATTCACTACTTTGAATCAAAAAAAGATGAAAACCCATAAATAACATCAACAGATGGAGGGATTACATGGCGGATTATATCGATTCGCAGACAGAACATACTCATACCATATTTATCAAACATCTCCTAATATGAAGATGTTCTTTTAATTATTGGTGACTAAAACCACCGCTGATGACAATTTTATGTTCCTTAACCACACACACATGCAGCTTTCCAAATGAAGGATTTGACTTTGGCAGACCTCTCAAATCCATGTCTTGTAATCAACCCAGTCTTCTCATAATTGTCCTGGATTAGTCAGCAGTTTGTCGAGTGTGAACGCTGCCCAGGCTTCTCCCCGGGCTTCTCCCCGGGCTTCTCTCCGGGCTTCTCTCCACTGCAGATGGATCTCAGGCTGGAATTCGCTCTATCCTTTGTCCTCCTCTCTTATCTCCAGCTCCACCGATAAAGTGGACTTGTACAGGGAAAAGTGCCAGGCAACAGGGGCGGCTCTCTGAAGTCTTGCTGTGCTTTCTCAGGTTTAACAAATCAGCATCTGTTGGCCGGTCTGGCAGCCAAAAAACCCACTGACTCCAGCCTAGATAAGAGAGACGGGTGGGAGAGATACAGAAAAACACCAGAGATGAAATGTTCGGCAATTTAAAGGAGGGAGATAAGGATTATGCAGGTAAAGGTCGCAGAGGAGATGCAGTTTCTGTCTCTGAGAAAATACCACAGCAAACTAACATTTCCACTGAGACTCAGGTTTTTTTTTATTCCCACTTCATAGGCCTTATGTTTTTATCATATTGAATTGGGACTAAACAGGGACTTATCTGTGTTTCCAGCAATGAGATAAACATGACGTTGACTTAGGTGAACAATGTTATTAATTATTAAAAAAAAAAAAATCTTATTACAGTGTATTTTTGTTGCACTTTTTCTTCAAGGCACTCAAAGCGCTGAACATGAGCCATGAACCTGTTCGTACTCTGAGACGGAGAAACACTTGGATGCGTCTCTGTAGGTCAAAGCTCTGACACCAGGTGCAGTTGTGTACCTTTTTTAAACCAGTAAGAGCACAAGCTATGGTTCTTTATTCAATATTGTATGTCCAAATGTGTGTTTATACATTTGTTAACGTATTGAATGCTTTATTGATTGCTTTATTGACATTTTAGCTGGATATTCTGTGTTACTGTTTGTTTGATGTGTTTTGTATTCAACAGGGTACTCATGGAAAAGAGATAGTTTATCTCATTGACTCACCCCCCCCTGTATAAATAATGAATGAATGAAATGAATAGAAGTGTGAGCTGGGGGTAAGGAGCCTGTTACAGTTATTGATGATGAAGATTGAAAAACTTAGTCCGGCTTGCCTGGTACGGAATACAGAGTGAATCGAGTCAGTTTGTTTACCAGGCAAGATCTGATCCCAATTTGAGGTTCTGTTGTTGTAGACCTGATAACGAATCATTAAGTTATCACACACCACGGACATGCCGATCACCACAACAAACTCAGACCACGTCTCAACAAACTTGTAAAAAGAATCTGGTTTAAAGTTTAAAAGTGTCCAAAATGAGCGTAGTCTAATGAGTTCAGTCTGATTAAAAGGGATTCATTACTTTCGCATCGTAAATTTGACGATATCTTCTTTTGCGCAACACCGAACCCTGTGTCCTTAAACCCTCACAAACTCAAAAAGTCAGATCAGGTCAGAGGCACTTTGGCACCCATGGGTCCCTGCCTCTTGTTTGTGAGCGTTACACAAAGCTTCACAGGAGACACTGGCTGTTCTTCAGATCATTCAAAGTGTGACAACTGAGCGAGGTGTGAGTCAGAGAGGAGAGAGTGAAAATGGGAAGCAGGATTTGTCTCAGTTTGAACAAAATGGTGTCGTATTCTTCATTCTGTTTGATGAAGATTATTGTATTTGAGAATATGTTATGCACTGGATTTTGGGATTAGAACTGAAATAAAATATACAAGGATGCAAGTTCAAAGCTGGATAAATTGTATAACGTGATAAAAATATATTGACATCTAATTTCCAGAGAATGGAACACATCTGTATTATTATTGCTTTAGAGTTTCATCAGGCAAAATAAAGAATACATATATCTTTGACCAATGGGGACTGCTTTATTCTTGCTAGATGTTTCCATTAGCTAGTGGTGCACATCGCCTGACAACCTTAAATCAGTTGACGGACTCTCCACCAAAAAGGTTACATATTGCATCTTCAACTATTTTACAAATGTATATATTGTAGATTATTGATTTGAAATGTTAGGCAGTCCACACAAGGAGCTTAATGGTACACACTCTGTTGTGTCATTGTCCTATCCTCCAAGCCATTCGCCCATCCTCTTTGCTTAATTCTGCGTACGAATATTGCCACGAGGTGAAGGTGAGTGAGCTAAGCACTTTCATGCATCATTAGAGCAGTGATAACAGCACAGGAATAAAGGAGAGGGAGTTGCCTGATTGGCTTCACGATGACATGTACAATACATTTACTTCAAAGGAATATTAGGCGGATAATGCTGCACGCTGTATCAAGTTTGTACTATACCTGAGCAGCTTGTATAATTGTGCACCCTGAGCAAGTTTGAGGACAGTTTGAGAACAATTGATGAAGCCATTTGTGCAAGAAGAATACGACACGGCAATTGCAGCAAAGGTATTGTAACGGCCTTCTCACACATTAAAATAGTATTGTAATCCGCACACAAGTTTAGCGACAAATTTAGCATTGAAACACATTTTGGAACATGCATTTCATGATGGTGTTTTCTCTACAAAACGTCTGCAATTGTGTTTTCTTACTTAATCTATTATTAGTTATCTGGACTATACAGATTCTAAAACACATGAAAAGACTTTTATTACAACTAAAACAATGTAATTAATAAATCAAAATGCCAAAGATGCTAAACAATTTCTGATTTTCCTCAATAACAGCTTTCAGTCACCATATTTCAACATTCATTTGGTCGATAATTTTAAAAAGTCTTACTTCAATTAAGATCAGGTACTCCACTACATTTTTAACTGGACTGAAAAGTAGAAAGTAGAATGGTTTGAGGGATCACGTTCAACACAATTTGAGTTGAAGTTTTGCGCAAACAAAAATATACACATTAAATTCACTAGAAAAGAAGAAATTAAGATTTGATTTGATTGATTTGAATTGCTCCATGAGATTAGCATATTTTATATAATCACAACATTTAACACTTTAACTGCTCTCAAAATCTGTGGGCCAACCTTTACCTATTACTCTTGAAGTACATTTTAAATGGTTTATACAGTATGTTCTTTTACTCTTGTTTTATTATATTTTTGCCTGAATAAAACTACTTCCCTTACTGAAATGTTTACACTCTCTAAGCACCAAAATGTCTAAATGTCAAAGTGGAAAACAACAGTTTATCACCTGAATTCAACCGAACTACAATATAAATTAACCTTCCCATAATTTGAAGGCCCTTGAGTACCATTGCATTATGTCCTTGCTCCACATTATGGGAATTATTGCTCTGTTTCTCCCAGAGCCAAAAGAAAACTGCACATCCCTGCGGTCACTTGACATTGTTCTCCTTATATTATGTGAGTGTGTTGCTACAGGCTAACAGCTGAGCTACAGGATCCACAGGGAGCCTGTGAGGGGGAGAAATGTGTTGCTTTTTTCAGTTTCCCCAGTGGAGCCATTACAGATATAGTACGCTCACTGGTGCTATATGTCCTTTATGAATGGAGAAGGGTATATGTATCGTATACATTTGTACAAACCAAAGGAAGACAGTATTTTTCTTGTTTTTTTTTTTCTTTGCAAAACTTCCACACATAAACAATCATCAACACCCACTTGGCACTCATACAATATAGTTTTTCATGTAACGAAACAAAAACAAATTAACTATAATAACTAAATAAATTATACTACAAAAATAAACGGCACTAACCATATTTAAAACTAAACAGAAAACTAGTTATATCTAAATTTAAGTCTTGTTGTGCTGAGATTATTTGTTATTATTTTTAAGTATTTTGTAATATTTTTCTAGAATATATTGATAGTGAACATTGAATTGAATTGGAATTGTTGGCTTGTATAAAGATCGGAATTGTGTCGTTAGATCTCGTTAAAAGAATGATATTTTCCTGTGCTATAAACTTAGTTACCAGTATGATAGAGGCATTCACAGTATCAAAGGTAGGTATCTGGACAATATCTTCCAAGATGGCGCCGCAGACGGATGCCCTGGCCTTTCTGTGCTCTTTGTTATGTCTGATTATGTTCGTAAATTGTGTGTCTGCGTGCTCTTACACCCGTGAAGAGCTCTTGTCCTTCCGAACAACAACTCCTACGGACCTAGTTCCAGTTTTTTTAGTTTCTGCTGCTGAATTAGCCCTTCTTTTGGCTAAAAGAGTGAGACGCCGCAGGCGAGGAAAACGCTCGGGGGTCCTCGTACGGCTCAGGAGACGCGGTACACGGACGCCCTTACCTGGGATTTTCCTCTCCAACGTTCGCTCACTCTCCAACAAAATGGACGAACTGGCGCTGCTGATGAGACGAAACAGAGACTTTTCTTCATCTCCTGTTTTGTGCTTCACGGAGACGTCGCTCAGTGAGCCGATCCCGGACGGCGCCGTACAGCTCGAGGGGTTTTGCCTTCTTTCGTGCGGATCGTCATAAGGGTCTTTCCGGGGGTAAAACACGCGGCGGAGGAGTCTGTTTTTACATCAACAACGCCTGGTCTTCAGATGTGACTGTGATCTCCAAACACTGCTGGAATATCTCTTCATTAACTGCAAACCATTCTACTCGCCACGTGAGTTCGCCTCACTCATTCTGGCTGTTGTTTACATCCCACCGAGCGCAAACGTGCACGTGGCACAGCGCTCGCGCTCCGCGGACCAGATTCTGAGTGTGGAGCGGACCTTCCCGGACTCCTTGTGTATTATCCTGGGTGATTTTACAAAGGGGAATCTCAGCCACGAACTACCAAAGTACAGATAGTTTATTAAAGTCCCGACCAGAGAGCAGAACACGCTGGATCCACTGTTACACAACAGTCAGTAAAGCCTTCCGCGCCGTGGCTCGCGCTGCTCTCGGCTTTTCGATCACGCCATGGTTCACCTGATCCCCACGTACAGGCAGAGGCTGAAGCTCTCCAAACCTGCAGTGAGGACCTCTAAGAAGTGGACCAATGAGGCAGCGGAGGAGCTACGTGCGTGCTTGGACATTACAGACTGGGAGGTTTTCAGAGCTGCCACAGATAGTTTGGATGAGTACACGGACACTGTGACGTGCATACATTCGATTCTGTGAGGACAGCATCATACCAACACAAACCAAAGTCACTTTCAACAATGACAAACCCTGGTTTCACTCCAAAACTGAGGCAGTTAAGGCAGCAGAAGGAGGCAGCGCACAGGGCTGGTGACAGGGGGCGCTACAAAGACGCAAAGTATGGATTTAGCAAAGAGGTTTCTCGAGCGAGATCACAGTACAATACGCGTCTGAAGCAGCAGTTCTCTGACAACAACCCCGCCTCCGTGTGGAGGGGGCTCCGGCTCCTCACCAACCACAAGCCCCGAGCCCCCCCTGCTGCAGACAATCGAAAACTGGCTGAGCAACTTAACACCTTCTACTCCAGGTTTGATGTGACCACCCCCTCCCCACGGTGGCCACCTCCGCCAACCAAACCTGGTCACCCCCACCTCCCCCACCACCCTCTCAGTTCAGGAACAGGATGTTCACAGGCTATTTCGGAAATCCAACCCCGAAAAGCTGCTGGACCAGACGGCGTCTCTGCCGCTACATTAAGACGTTGCGCAGGAGAGTTAACCCCGTCTTCACAGACATTTTTAACACCTCCCTGGGGTCATGCCATGTCCAGCCTGCTTCAAGTCTGCCATCATTGTCCCTGTCCCAAGAAGCCCCGGATCACTGGACTTAATGACTACAGGCCTGTGGCGCTGACGTCTGTAGTCATGAAGTCATTTGAACGCCTGGTCCTGCCCCACCTCAAGTCCTTCACCTCCTCCCTGCTGGACCCCCTGCAGTTCGCCTACAGAGCAACAGGTCTGTAGACGACACCATCAACCTGGCACTCCACTTCATCCTGCAAGCATCTGGACTCCCCGGTAACCTACGCCAGGATCCTGTTGTGGACTTCAGCTCTGCGTTCAACACCATCCTCCCTGCTCTGCTCCAGGAAAGCTCTCCAGCTCAACGTGCCTGACTCCACCTGCAGGTGGATCACTGACTTCCTGACGGATCGGAGGCAGTGCGTGCGGCTGGGGAAGAATGTCTCAGACACTCGGACTATCAGCACCGGAGCTCCTCAGGGTGTGTACTTTCCCCTCTGCTCTTCTCCTGTACACAAACTGCTGCACTCCAGCCACGATCCGTAAAAACTCATCAAGTTTGCGGACGACACCACCCTCATCGGGCTCATCTCGGACGGGATGAGTCTGACTACAGGAGGGAGGTGGACCGGCTTGTGTCCTGGTGCAGCGGTAACAATCTGGAGTTCAAACCCAGAAGACAGTGGAGATGATCGTGGACTTCAGGAAAGCCACAGCCCCCCAGCCCCCCTCATCATGACAGACTCCCCATCACCACCGTGACTCCTTCCGCTTCCTGGGCACCACTCACCCAGGACCTCAAGTGGGAGCCTCCATCAGCTCCCTCATCAAGAAGGCCCAGCAAGAGGATGTACTTTCTGCGGCAGCTGAGGAAAGCCAAGCTGCCAGTGCAGATGATGGTGCAGTTCTACACGGCCATCATTGAGTCCAACCTCACCTCCTCCATCACCGTGTGGTACGCTGGAGCCACAGCCAGGGACAAACAGAGACTACAGCGCATTGTGCGTTCTGCTGAGAAGGTGATCGGCTGCAGACTTCCATCTCTGCAGGACCTGTAGTCTCCAGGGCTCTGGGACGAGCAGGTCGGATCACAGCTGACCTTCTCACCCTGTTTGAACCATCCCCTCAGGCAGGAGGCTACGTCCATCCGGACCAGAACTCCCGCCACAGAATAGTTTCTCTTCCCTCTGCTGTTGTGACTCATGAACACTTCTAAACACCTGTCACTTTAACTGCAATATTCAACCACTCACTGCACTGTCACTTTCTGCACTCAAACTGTAAATCTAACTATAACTCTTGTGTACATAGAAATGCCTATTTTTATTTTTATTGTACAGTAATTTTAAATTGTTTCCTAATGCGTGCCCTTTTTTGATTGAATATAGTTTTTATTGCTCAGTGTTTTATGTTGCACCTAAGGCCGAGACAAGTTCCTACGTTTTTGAATTTTGTTCATTGACAATGGCAATAAACTCTTTCTGATTCGATTCTGATTCTGATCTGATTCTGATTCTGATTCTTCGATTCTGATCTTACAAAATCAATCATCAGTCAATCAATGTAAAGCAAATAAACAAAATTAAAATAAATGTCACATGACTACCTTTGACATTTTTTGCTACAAATGGTTCACTTGTGGAAGAATGAGAACTACGCTATCTTTTTTCATAGCTCTTTTGTTTACTATTTTAAAATAGTTATTATTTTAACTTTCTGTTGCTTCCCTGAACAGAAATGTGGATTTGCCGATATTTCATAACATTTGATCCCGTGTATATTTTTGTTGCACATAAATTAATAAAGTGGAATTTATTCAATCAAAGCAAATATTCTGAGAGTGAATTTAAAAAAAGGTGCATTTAATCTGCGGTCGGAAAGCAGTAAACAAGCAGTAAAAAAAAAAAAAAAAGAAATACATTGTTATTGGCAGAGTTAGTGTTTGCAGCAGCAGGAACAAGGACTTCCTTCTGTTCTGTGAGACATTGTGTAACATCACCACTGACAGCTCGTGCTCCTCTGGGATCCTCCTGACTACACCTCACTGCAGTTTGAACTTATGTAAGGACAACGCTTACACACCGTCAATAAAGCATCAACATTACAATTAAAAGACTAACACTACTGCTGTAGCCCACTACCGCTATGAGTCTCCACTTCCACTAATTATTGTACTTTTTCAGTTTTTGGGGTATTTCAAAAGCACTTGTAGCACACAAATTGTAAGAAAAATAAATAAAATCTGAATCAATTTGTATTTATGTAGCACATTTTACAAACAAAACAGTTTCCAAAATGCTGCACAGACAAAATAATCTAAATGCTTGAGTTTACGTCTTCGGGTGTAATGTATGATTTTAGAGTGATGAAACTTGCACCGTCAGATTAAAAACAGCCTGGCTACTTCTGGCATATTTGCATGTAATGTTTGTTGATATACACTGTCCCTGAAATAAATTAAATAAATACATTACTAGTTCTAAAACAATAAAACCATCAAATCAAAGCAAAGCAAAAAGAAAAAAAAGAAAAACATAAATTAGTCATAAATGAGTATATGAAATTTGAATGTATGTATGTATGTATGTATGTATGTATGTATATGAAGTGTTAAATGCCGGAGAATAAAAGTGACGAGACTTAAAACACCGTTCGGTGAGGAGGGTTCCAGAGTTTGGGCGCGACCACAGAGAAGCTCCTGTAAAATCCATACTAGATGCATAGATATACAGTACTTTTCAATTAATACACTACTAGATTAATAATAAAGCAAGCGATTGTTTAGTTTTAAATGTTAAATTGTACAAACCCAGATCAAATCCACCCCATTCTGTAAATTAGACACTGTAGGCATAGTTGGTTTAATGCATATTTGCTGCTAAGAGTTGTTTCAGTAATAATTTGAGTCTTTTCTTGTCCTCTACTAGAGTTAATCTATATCTATATATGTACGCACATACCA
Source organism: Chaenogobius annularis (assembly GCA_015082035.1). NCBI lineage: Eukaryota > Metazoa > Chordata > Actinopteri > Gobiiformes > Gobiidae > Chaenogobius > Chaenogobius annularis. The sequence goes on from BJKM01000521.1 coordinate 25,229, forward strand.
TGCATACAGTGCTATGTATGGGAAAACTCTTTTACTCTTTTACTGCTATTTGATTTTATTTTTGGCAGGACAAATCTTCTTGCTGAAACGTGTCCAGTGCTGTAATTGTGTTTTTCATCACTAAATGAGACATTCTAGTGAATGATTTCAGGCTGTTTCATCGTAATATTTTTAACAAAGGATACTTATAAGCAAAGTAGTCTATCTTGTAATGATAACCACTTTTATTCATTAAGCATGACTTTGGTGTTATTTCCATAGTGACAGCACAACACCATGATTTGTAACCTTTTCCGTTCGACCATACTGTTGGGCAGTCTATATTGCATACCATCAGAACTTAAAAAGTAAAAAGGCCATCCAGCTACTTTTGCTACTGCTAGTGCACTGGTTCCCACACTTTTCTGTCTTTTCTCACACAAAGAAATATGTTTACTGTAGTAATATATTGTCAACTCTTATATTTTCTTATTTTAGTCATAGTAATCTGCAAAATCCTCCAAAACATTCACAAGGATGTCCCAATATTCTACCCAAGTTACCCAAAAACCATCCAATTTTTATTATCTGGAACAGTGCTCCCTGCTAAGTGCTTGTGTTCTGCCTGGTCCCTGGACCCCTGATTAGGAAACACTGTGCTAGACAGAGGATAACCTGTAAACTACCACTAAAATAATTCCAATTCTGTGACCAGGATGCTAAGTGCTTATTTTTTCAATTAGCATACTTTTTATTTATTTATTGTTGTTTATTTATTGTTGTTTGGTCAAAAAAAAAAGCATGTTCTTCTAGAACTGACACAAAATATGATTATAAACTTCTTTGAACTACTTTCGTAGTATATGCGTATATGCCAAACTAATTTGAAGAGTTTTTAATAATAGCTTAAACTTTTGACTGTGCTAAGCTTTTGTGCCGTTTGGTAGAACCTTGATCCATTGCACACTTTCAAAACAAGATTAATGTTTGTTGACTCCAATCAAGCTCCCTGTGCTGAGTCTAAACGTTCGAACACTTGCGTATGGTGCATAATTTCACCACTTTTGGTAGAAACTCATTATACACATCAAGGCCCAACTGCTCTTTGCTTGATGTATTCTGCCTCTTACATCATGGAGATTCACAAGGAATGCTAAATCAGGTAATTAAGCTTGGCAACAGGCTGAGCAGTGTAATAATTTCATAAGAACAGTCACTTTGCAGAAATAGCCAAACTACATGGAGTGAAAAACCTGGTGGCAAGACATTACGCCTACTGGTATTTGTTTTAAATGAATTATCTAAATCAATACATACTTTTACGCTTTGAGGACATTTTGTGTCCTCAATTTTGAAAACAGACGTAAAATCATCCCACGTTCATATTATTTACAACTTTAAAACTACTTTTGCTTGACACGTACATACCAAATATGTAGAATATTTTTTTCATAGTTTTTAACCCTTTATTAGCCAGTATGTTTTGAAATGTTCACAAATGCAGTCCAAACTGAATGAGCGTTATATTTTTATTAGCCCTTGGTATTTGTCAATGCCTGGAAGTTAATTTATTTTATATAGTGGGAGATTTGAATAAAACCTCACTTATGCTTAGTTTAGTCCTTTGGGTGTAGTGGTTTTTGTAATGAGTGTGATGAGTAGATGGATAGACTTAAACCCTGGAAAAAAGAGATTATTTAATTATTTATTTATTTCAATTATGAAAAAGGGAGAGAATGAAGAGAGAGATTTTTTTCATACAGAGGAGAGGCTGAAGAGGCTGTTCTGCTGCTGCGGTGGCACCCTTTTATAATGTAGAGGAGAGAAAAGCATAGACATACAGCGGATTTGTAGAAATAATGTGTATTTATTCTGTTGTTGTGTGGCGTTTAAAATGTCTTCTTTCAGCACCATGGACAGCTCCAATTACGCAGCACTTGAAAGCAATCAGTAAATCAAAATTTGAAAACTTGATAAATGCTTCAATTTACAGAATAAACTGTTTGAATTCTGTTTAAATATTACAAACAATTAGGATAGGATAAGATCTAGTAATCAAAATCTTGTGGATAAAATTGTCACAAAATTGTTCACAAACGTGTAGAAAGATGTTTAGGGGTTGTCAAAATAATTGAAAATCAGAATTTAAGACCTGGGACCTCATTTATAAAAGTGCGTTAAATTGTGCTTGAAATAGTGCGAACCGGAAAAAAATAATTCACGGCTGCAAAAAAAAGATGATTTATAAAAACCTGCGCAGCACACCTAAACGCACTTCCCTCTTCCTTAATCCCAACCCACCTTGCTTCCGTGCTGTGCCAATTTCTCATGAGTTTTCGCCCAGAGCCCGCCCTAATATACCATACATGGCTATGCAAATCCACAAATCAACACCTTTAGCATATTCATAAGGGTGAGACGTGGTGCTCCAGACGGACGAGAAAAGGCGGAAAGAGAGGAAATTCTCTGAGATGGAGGTGAAAACACTAATCGGCGAGGTGGAGGCCCGCAAATAGTATCTCAACAGAAAGCTTCACAAGGCGCTGCTCTGTTGTTCTTCTGAGGGCACAGCCTGTTGCAGCGTAGTAAAAACAATAAACAATGTAAGAATACTATTCTCCCCTCTATCAGTAATAATCTGTCATAATATGAGTCTGATTGTGCCGAATGTGCCCTGCGTAATAATCCCCTGTGCGCAAAGTGATCAATCTAAACCAGCAGTCTCCAATCATATTTTCCAGGGGGCCAGATCTTTTGAAGGGCTCTGGTCCGGGGGCCGGATTACATAATCTTACCACAATTTTATGTTTTATCTCAATAAGATCCACAAATAACTCACAGTGGCACAATTCAACAACAGAAATGAACACACTTTACTTTCAGAGAAGTAAAAACATCATAACAATATTACATGACTAAAAACAGGACAAAAGCACTAAAACCCAGAAGGCAAACCCAGTGTTTACCAGAAATCTGACCTGACTAGTGCAAAGCTGACCTGGGAAAAGACCAGGTTTAAACCAAGACTAAAGCGAACCACATCCACCAGAAAAACATGGATAAACTATAAAGCAGGACCAAAGCAGGACTAAAACAGGTCCAAAACAGGTCCAAAGCAGGTCCAAAGCAGGTCTAAAGCAGGACTAAAGCAGGACTAAAGCAGGACTAAAGCAGGTCTAAAACAGACCTAAAACAGGACTAAAGCAGGACTAAAGCAGGACTAAAGCAGGTCTAAAGCAGGAATAAAGCAGGACTAAAGCAGGTCTAAAACAGACCTAAAACAGGACTAAAGCAGGACTAAAGCAGGACTAAAGCAGGTCTAAAGCAGGAATAAAGCAGGTCTAAAGCAGGACTCAAACAGGACTAAAGCAGGACTAAAACTGGACTAAAACAGGCCAAAAAAAGGACTAAAGCAAGTCTTAAACAGGACTAAAACAGGACTAAACCGAGACTAAATCAGGACTAAAGCAGGAATAAAGCAGGTCTAAAGCAGGACTCAAACAGGACTAAAGCAGGACTAAAACTGGACTAAAACAGGACTAAAAAAGGACTAAAGCAGGTCTAAACAGGACTAAAACAGGTCTAAAGCTGGACTAAAACAGGACTATTTTATAATAAATGTCATTAGAACATTTGGTTCAAATGATATTAAAAACATAGTACCCTGCAGTAGCTGCCAAAAAAAAGCTCACTTTGCATTTAGTTCATAAGAACAAATGCAGCTGTTACTAGGCAACATGCACAGTATCGTGCATGTTTTTGGAGTTTTCTGACCTGCAGCAGTCTATTAAAAATAGCCCAGACTGAGCATTGAAATATATGCAACGTAATAAAATGGAAAGCACTAAACTGGTGACAACGTATTTGCACCTGAGAAATATTGTATTTTTTATCTTTCCTTCGCCTCCATAGTCATGTTAAGCTGTAAAATGATGTGTGGGTTTTTTACAATCCGACACATATGCATAGAAAATTAGCGTATGAATTTTGAAGCGCCTAAAGCAAAAGTGCGCATGTCCCGGGACGAGACCACGGTCCACCTTTCATAACCGGACCCGTGGGACAACACGTAGCGGTCTGACATAACGTACACTCACGCAGACCTTTCAACCCAGCCCAGAAAACATGGAAAATACATAACTGCAACAACAAGTACTTGTGCAGCCCACCTCAAAGATATCCCAATTCCAATTCTCAGCTGAAATCTAACCCAGCGCTTTTACTATTTTTTTCAATCAAGTATATATTTGATAAAATGTATATTATAATATTGTAAGTAAAAGTACAATATTATGTGGAATTACTTGGGTTACGTGATAGGGTTAGGGCTGTAACATTGTCCCCTCATCAAAAACATACCTGGAGTATTTAGCTTCATTCATGTTAATTTGGTGAATCCTGTTTAGAAGGTCCTCTCTACTCCAAGTGTCAAAAACACTCCAAAACACACTTTCCCTATGACATGGCCCCGAGATCTTCTGCGCTGTTTTTGTTTATTTTATTTTATTTCTGACTCAAATCTCTCCCTTTATTTCTTCAAACATTTTCTACAGTTTGTTCTTGTTGACAGTGACTTATGGCCTTCATAACAATACAAATAATGCATAATATTTGTCCCTGAAATAAAATACAAAAATACATTTTAGTGACACTTCCTTATTTATAATAGGAATATTTGAATACCAATTCATCTGTTTGTGGCTGCTTTATTCTTATACAGCCGTTCAATATGCTGCAATTTCTGTATTGTGGAACACAATAAAGTTCTCTCTTATCTTATCTTATACAAATGGCTTAAGGGCTGATTCCAAAAGTGCTATGAAAGCAGCAGAGTAGCAGTTAAATATAGATTTTACCGATAATCAAAAACTAGCGTGCGAACATTACATTTACTTTCCAATAACTCTATTAATAGCCGATATTTTTCTAAAAGGGATAACCTACATTTACCTATGTTTCCTGACTCATTTGCGCATTCAGAAACACTGTCAGACACGCAGAACTACACAAAAGGGTCCTGAGTCACTCTTTCTTGAGTGGCATTACAAGAGTGCAGCCAATCATCAACATTAAATGACAGAGCAAATCAGAGTGGAGTGGGCAAGCGAGGTATGCGGAGCAATCACCACGGTAACTCTCCGATCACAAAAACTGTAAACAGCTGTTGGTGATGATGTGGCGCAATTATATTCAAGCTTTTGAGAGAATAAGGAGAAGCCTAGTAAGTGCAAACAAAAAAATCTATTATCCATGATGACGCAGGCTCAATTATTGCCTATTTTAAATCATGTTTTATTTCTAGGCTACTGTTACTACTTCTGCTGCAACTGCAATTTATGTTTTTTTGGATAACATCACAACATTCACTTCCCATCAGAAATTAGGAAGGTAACAATTTGGATGTGGTAATGTATGATCCCAGACCGATTTCTGATTGAATTAGGTAGAACAATCAGACCACCAACCCAGTTAGATCATGTTTTGGTTCGTGCTGATCTGCCATAGAGAAATCCAATCATCACAAGACACGTCAAGACACAGTGAAATTGAGGAGAAAGTAAATAGATTGAGTGTTGATAAAAGATAAGATCAATAGATCACACTGTTTTGTGTGAATGCAGCTAAATGAACTGTATTTACACAGAGCAAATATATAAATTGGTGACATGTCCATTGTTGTGCCATTCATCCACAAACATCATCTCTCGTTGTTCTATGATACTGCGCGGCCCTACGATCCAAGGATCTCCACACAATTCTGGAAACTGGCCAGTTCGCTCACATGTCACTCCTTGAGCATGTTTGAGATGCTCTGGATATCTGCATATATGACAACGTGTTCCAGTTCCTGCCACCTTCAGAGAACCTTCAGATACCAGATACTGACATGATCCCAATAAAGCAAATTTATTGGCCTGTACGTCATTTTGACATCAACTTGTCCAGGGACTGCAGGGGGAAATCTATTTTGCTATAATCTGGCACAAACATATTTCCTAAGGTTTGTATGTGTACTGTCCCTGATACCTAAACAAATGAAAAAAAACAAATACACGTGGTGTCAAAGAAGACAAAGTACAATACATTTTAAACTCAATCTTTATCATTTTCTATTTCAATGTTGTCTTTTGATGGGCAAAGGGTATTGGGAGTATGGCAATTTAGTTCAAAGCACAGATATCAATATTCGGCTTGTGTTCATTAATTACTCAGGCCAATTTCAATAGGTGTTGACGTGACAGTGTAGAAGAGCTGCAATTTTACAGATGCGCTGACCCAGTTTGGTTATTGTCAAACACTTTTTCATCTGCCCCCTATTCAAACTTCAAACCCATCAAATTTGTTGCCTGCGTGACCAACAAAAGGCGACACCTGGCCATATAATCATAACAATACTGTATGCTTGAATATTTTAAAGCATTCATCCAAATGCTAAAAGACTTGACACTTTCTTTCATTGTTTGTTAACTGCGCTTACTCAGTGTTGTACGGAGATGTTGTACGAACTTTCCTGGTCCCAGCTGCCCTGTTGTAAATTGATGAAAGTGTAGCTTCCAATCTGGGCATTCAACCGCTCTGACCACGACCCATCCCTCATACACCGCATTCATGCTAATGATGCAGAACGTGGCAGTGTACTCTGCTCTGCCACATAAAATGTTGGTTTAAAATGGTGTCAGTCAATATAAGTCAATATGTATAATATCACTCATGTCATTCGCCCTGTGAACTCCCCTACTTCTGGTCACCTGTGTTATTGTCGATTCATTCCTAGGTCGTAAAGAAAATCTAGTTTGTCTGTTAGTTTGACCTCTGTTGTGGCACTAATTGGTGTTCACAGACATTTAAGGTGCTGCGGTGCAGTTACGAGCCCGCATGTATTGCACACTCAATCAGATGTTTGTGGCTGTGCCAGGTGAACCGGCTCCAGTGTAGTCTCTGAGCTGCGTAACGTCAGACTTCAGGTGGAATGTGCCAAAAGTACATTCCAAAGGTATCCATTTATTGTGACCATGGCAGGAGTTTCAAGGCCCATATACATAGTCTTGAAATCCATTGGGATAGTGATGTCATAAATTGTCTGAAAGGCTTTGTTGATCTCAGTCAAAAACTTGTGAACAACAGGACAATCCCAAAACAAATTATAGTGATTTGCCTCCTGGCTGCTAAATCCTCTCCAACAGTGTGCATTTCCCTGTGAGTAACAGAATTCCCTCCAAACATGTGATTCTGTGGTTTTCCATTGAGATGTACATATACTTTCCCCTCTTCATCATCCAAAACAACGTGACCCTCTCTTTCCCATTTATCCTTAATATAATCAGTCGAGTGACTGCCCAGATTGTTAATACATTTATACATTTTAGATATTAATCCCCTTGAAAGTTCGCTCTTCAGATGATTCTTCTTTACAATCTGGTAAAAGACCTTTATACCTTTTGTTTTCCAGACTTTAAATCTGGAGTCTGTGCTGTTAGCTGTGAAATTTTGATCGTAAGCCAACCAATTTAAAATTTTAACATCTTTCTTTAGTTTGTATGTTTTGATCAGCTCCGTCCATGTTGTAAGAACAAACTTCACCCAAGGGTTCTCCACCTCCCCCAATTGACTCAACCGTTTGCCATCTGCCAGTAAGGCCTGTACAGGAACTACCGGCACAACAGCAATCTCAATATTCTTCCACTGAGCTTCATATTTTGGGTCACACCAGCACAGCAACACTCTGATCTGAGCTGAAACAAAGCAAACCCCAGCCTCCTTTTTCTTTGGATAACTGTAAAGTTTTGAATCGGATACAGGTTTTTTTTCCTTGCCATATGAATCTCGAGATTGCTTTATTCCACTCATCAAAACAGCCGATTGGGGACGGAAACCGGAAGAGTCTGGAACAAATAGAGAAACCTGGTTAAAACATTCATTTTTATAGTTTCAATCCTTTGACTTAGACTTAAGTAGGGTACAAGGTTCCATTTTTCAAGGTCTTTTTTATAGTGGTAAAAAGGGGGTATATTTTTTTTGATAGGTCTCTATGGAATACCACACCTAAATATCAAAGAGATTCTGTTTGTCTTTTAAATGGGTAAATCTTTCTAAAGGTCAGAGGGGAATGCCAGAATGAAATAATTTCAGTTTTTTGTACATTTAGTTTGTATCCAGACATTGGACCAATTTTCTTGTAAAAAAATCACATTGGGTATGTACATTTCTGGTTTGGTCATGTACAATAGAACATCATCTGCAGAGCAGGCAATTTTATGTTCCGTCCCATCAATTGTAACACTGTGAATTATTTTTGATTGTCTTATAAATTGGGCCAATGGGTCCAAATACAAAGCAAACAGGAGGGAAGGCCCTGCCTGATCCCTCTCTCCAGAGTCAGTGGACCTGTCAGATGACCATTGATTTTATTCTTGATGTTGGACCATCGTAAATAGCCCCAATTTTTTGTATAATTAAATCGTCAATTTGAAATTTGTTCAGCACTTAAAATAAAGATGGCCAACGAACAGAATCAAAAGCTTTCTCAGTATCCAAACTAATTATTACGGCTTTATTTCGTTGTTTTTGTATATGATCCATTATGTGTAAAGATCGTCTGATGTTGTCTTGTGTCTGTCATTTGGTAATGAATCCTGTCTGATCATTATGGATTAAGTTTGGGAGTATTTGTTCCATTATTTTGGACATAATTGAGGTGCAGATACAATAGCCCACATTCAAGATAGAAATAGGTCTATATGAGGCACAGTGGCCTCTTTCCAACTAGGTGGGGTCTGAGTTTTTTTAAGTGCCCAGTTAAAAGTTGCCAAGAGGAAAGGAGTGAGGGTGTCTATTAAAGCTTGATACCACTCTGAGGTGAGCCCATTGCTCCCCGGAGATTTATTGTTCTTTAATCTTCTAATTGTGCCTTGTATTTCCCAAAAATCTATTTCAGCTCCTAATTTTTTATTTTGTTCTTCTGTGATTACAGGCAAATTGAGGGTGTCAAGAAAAGAGTTTATGTCATCCTCCTTATCATCTGCAATTTAAAAAAAAAAAGTTTTTTATAGAAGGATTCCAATGCTGATTGAATTTGGTCTTGTTTAGTTAAGATTACATAATTTTGTCTGTCTCGTATTTAAAAATAAAATCATTCAGCTTGTTTTTGTTGCTTTGTTTGGTAAAGAGCATTTTTTTGACTAGTTCCTGTGAAGTCAGATCATTAATTTGTCCTCTTATCTTTTGAATTTCTTGTAGCCCCTTTTTAGCATGCTTTTCCTCCAACAATTATTTTTTTTCCTGCATATCATTTAACTTTTTCTCCATTTGTTTCTTTTTTTGGAGGCTATAGCTCTAATTTGTCCACTCAAGACTGCTTTGGAAGCATCCCAAAGGATGGGTGAGGAAATTTCCCCAGTGTCATTTTCCTCTAGATAAGTCTTAATGTTGTTAGAATTTTTTTCCTTAAACAAAGGGTCATTAAGCAAGCTGGCATTGAACCTCCAAAGTGTGTTTTTTTGTCTTTCCTCCAAATCTACAGAGATGTCGATAGGAGCATGATCATTTCGGTCTATTGTGCCTTTATCAGCTTCAGTGATTTTAGATCAGTCCTACAGTCTTCAGTAAGAGACGGAACTTCCTCGGACGGAATTGTTCCTCCAGTGCTCCCCTTGAGTTCGACACGTCTAATGTAGGCTGAATGCATAGATTCCAATCGCCACCGCAAATTAGGGTTCCCTCAGAGTGGTCCCGCAGATATCATTCCCTGGTGGAGGATACACATTTAAAAGAGAGAAAACATTTCCATTAATATTCCCACTAACCAGTATATATCTGCCATCTTTATCCTTAGATTCAAAACTCTGTTCAAAAACGATTCGGTTTGAGATCAATATTGCAACTCCCCTCTTATGTTTGCCTCTGTATGATAAATAATAGGATTTTTTTATAACAGAATTTCGTTAGTTTTTGATGTTCAGTGTCATTCAGGTGTGTCTCTTGCAAAAATATAATGTCTATTCTTTCTCTTTTCATTTTTGTCAACATTTTTGTTCGTTTTATTAGGTTCAGTATGCCATTCACATTGAAGGATACTACTTGTAACACTTCTGATGTCACTGGGTTGGTTGTATCGATCTCACCGTTGACAACTTTTGAATATTTTTAGTCTCTCTGGTCGAAAACAACAAACACACACCAGAACCATAGGAACACAGAACAACTGAAAAGGTAAAAAAGAAAACAAAAGGGTTCATGCTCAAAATGGGCATCAAAACGGGCATCAAAATAGATCGCAAAAGGGAAGGAAGTCCAATCCTGATGAAGGGCCCCCCCAAAAATACTCCAAGGCACTCCTGACTCCAATCCTCGGAAAGAACTGGATATATAAAAACCCTGGCTCATAACGTCCCCCTGCTGCACACTGCATGTATTTCCAATTTCCCACAAATCCAATATCCCACGTTTGGTACATCAATGGGTAGTCACAGAGTTTATGTACAATAGCAGACAGCCACCATGGGGCTGTTTGATGTTAAAAACCAAAAAAATCTGGTAATTAGTCTCTTCAAATGAACAGAAATGTAACACCATGTGACCACAAATGAAACTCGCATGCCCCACGTTGGTGGCTCCATCCTCCGTATTGTTAATTTCTCTGTGTTTTGCATCTTCCTTAACAGTACCTCTACTTCTCCTGGTGGTCTGAGCACGTGTTTTACCTTCAAAAGTCACCAGAAGAGTCGTGGGGAAAGAGAATCCATGTCTCAATTTTCTCCTCATGAGCTCCTCGCAGATGTGGTCGAACTTTTGCCGTTGTTGGCGAACCTCATATGGATTATCTGGAGCGAAGAAGACACGCTTGCCTTTGTACTGGAGGTCTCCTTTAACCCTTGCAGCCTTCAAGACGCGTTCCTTCACACGGTCGTTGAGAAACCTCATAATCAGGCTTCGTGGTTTATAAGCTGCTGGTCTTGATTTGCCCAGGCGATGTACTCTTCCGATTGTGATGGAGGGGACCTCAACTCCTGAGTTAATAAGGAGCTTAGGTATGATCTTTTCCAAGAAGCCCACCGTGTCCTTTCCCTCCTCTCTTTCGTCAACGCCCACAAGCCTCAAGTTAGGACGACGGGATCTGGACCCCAAATCCAGGAGCTTATTTTTCATGTTATTGTTCTCCGACTCCAGCGTCATCACCCTGGCCCGCAGCTCCTCCATCTCGGTCCTTACGGTCTGCAGATTGTTCGTATTGTCTGAAACAAGCTGTTCAACCGCCTCAATGCGTGTTCATGTTATTCCATCGGCTTTCAATTTAGTGGTCTGACATTGTCGGAGCTATGGTAGCTAACAACCCGGATCTCAGAGACTTCATGGCACAATATTCTTTGGACATCTTGATCCAGAGGCGGTGAACAATTACGTTCTCTCCCCCTTCCGACGCAAAGAAGTCGCGTGACTCTCCATCTGGGCCGGCGTGGCCCTGCGTCTACGGCGGGGAGGGAGCGCAGCTCTCAGGGTTGTTGTTGTTGTTAGTCGCGCTAACTTCGTTAGCCTTGATAGCTTCGTTAGCTGAATATGGACCAGTGGATTCACTCTGTCACTGCATCCAACAGATCAGTATGTGGATGCAAAACAACTTTCTCCAGCTGAACTCAGACAAGACTGAAATCATCGTCTTTGGCCCACATGAAACAAAGAGAAAGTGTAAACTGTCACCTCCAGAGTCTCACTCTAAAACCTACAAATCAAGTTAGAAATCTGGGGGTAATAATGGACTCAGATTTGAATTTTAACAGCCACGTCAGATCAATCACATCAGCAGCTTTTTACCATCTAAAAAACATTGCCAAAATCAAAAGTATAGTGTCTAAACCAGACCTGGAGAGACTTATCCATGGCGTTTGTCTCTAGTAGAAGTTAGACTACTGTAACGGCCTGCTCACTGGCCTCTCCAAACGAGCTGTAAAACAGCTGCAGTACATCCAGAACGCTGCTGCTCGGGTCCTGACTAGAACCAGGAAGTATGATCACATTAGTCCTGTGCTTAGGTGCTTGCACTGGCTCCCTGTGGCTCAGAGAATAGACTTTAAAGCAGCTCTGCTTGTATACAAGTCTCTCCATGGCCTAGCACCAAAGTACATCTCGGACATGTTAGTGCCATATGAACCATCTCCGGACTCTGAGGACCTCAGGGACCGGCCTCCTGCTGGTGCCCAGAGTCAGGACTAAACATGGGAATCTGCGTTTCAGTTTTATGCAGCTAAAATCTGGAACAGTCTTCCAGAGGATGTGAGACAGGCCTCTACTCTGGCAATGTTCAAATCTAAACTAAAAACTGGTTATTGTAGAAAAAGATTCAGTTGTAGTCATCTGGACTCTGTTTTAGAAAAAACAAAACGTTTCAACTCTCATCCAAGATCTCTCAATCAGAGAAACAAGTCTGAGAACTCTTGTTTATATCCTACTCTGGGAGAGCCCTGCCCACAGGGCGGGACCTCCTGCTAATGGCCCATTGAAACTGGGATGGGCTATTGTTCTATTGTTCCCTGCCTCACCTTGAGGTTATAATGTCTGCTAAACCCTGGAGACGCCCTGGGCATTCGGATGCTAAATAGGCACTCAAGGTGAGGCAGGGAACAATAGAACAATAGGCCCATCCCAGTTTCAATGGGCCATTAGCAGGAGGTCCCCCCTGTGGGCAGGGCTCTCCCAGAGTAGGATATAAACAAGAGTCTTCAGACTTGTTTCTCTGATTGAGAATGACCTTGGTGACTCTTGGATGAGAGTTGAAACGTTTTGTTTTTTCTAAAACAGAGTCCAGATGACTACAACTGAATCTTTTTCTACAATGGAACACTCCTGGACGAATGAGGGATTACACCGACTAAAAACTGTTTTGTTTGGCTGTGCATATGACTGAAATGCTTTTCTTTGCACTCTTCTCTTTTTGTCTTGAACTATTATTTTGTGATATCTGCCATGTCTTTGTGATTTTAATGCATTTTTTCCTGTTGTGTGAAGCACTTTGAATTGCCTTGTGTACGAATTGTGCTCTACAAATAAACTTGCCTTGCACTGATAATTTTCATAAGATTTTAGCACTTTTGTTTTTTTTTAAAAGGAGTGAAAACCCCGCAATTAAACCAGCTCACACAACCTCAGATCAGATTGAAGAGAGTTTGGGTGGCTGTCCTTGTGGTCATCGTGTTTTGTGTGACAGGTTGCCGCCTTACTTCGTGGACTTTATCGCCCCAATTTCCTATCTTGAACTTCACTTCTAATACACTGAACTGTTAAATTGTTGATTTTAATTTTAACTATAGCTTCCAAAATCCCATTATCTTTTGACAACGCAAAATAGTCTACAAATAGAACACTTAAAATAGGATAATCTTATGTTCAAACTTGTTCCATTGGTAGATAATTATACTTGACAAATTACTTCTACTCATTTTACAATTTGTAGTGAAAAAGGCTAGTTGGCTTCAAAACTGCTTGTGTCATGATTTGGTCAAGTAGATTTGTCTCATTCTTCTCTCCAGACCTTGCTGCATCTGTTTTATTGGCTTCGCCCTCGGCCAATCAGAAACTTATTTTACAGCCAAAAAACCCTCACAAAAGTAATGTTCTAAACTAAGAGGCGGTATCTTAGTAAAAGACTTAGGGAGTCTTACTAGGAGGCTGGGTTTGTTTGCAAATACTGTAACCACTTCAGCACCTCCAAATGTTCCACTTGATTCACACGCCGCATGTACGCTATTACAAAGAATATATTCTGAAGTGGCTTTTGAAGGCTTATACAGAGAAAGCCATTGTAAATCAGTGTTGGCCTTTGTTCTGCTTCTGTCGTGCCTCTCTCACTCCTGTGCCCCTCCAGCCCCAGCAGAGTCATCAGCCCGTGGTACGCTTCAACTGCTGCCACAAAAAGCAGTTTGTTCTAACAGAGCATTTTTATTTGGATGCACCCTTTTACATAATAGAAAAGCAACAAAAGAATACACGTTTTGCTAATTAAAGAAGCATATGCTGTGAATTGCAAGCCAACGTTTGGTTCATAAGGGACAGTGGTATGCGAGAGGCTTCTGTGATCATTAACTATCCTTGGCACAAAAAGAGGGCAATGTAAAAAGTGCTGGAGCAGACTGCTGATGTCCGCTTGTTCTACTGATTAAGAACTGATAGCCTAGGATTTATTGTATAGTTCAGAATATATTGTAAGGTCAGTGGTGGTTGGTCATAAGTTTAAGAGACTGCATTGGTTGTTACTGGCAAACTCTGCAATGTTGCTGCGAAAAGTCCATGCTACATTTGCCAAAATAATGTCAAAAAGTAAACAATTGAGTCATGGAACAACCAGATAAGCTGCTGGGTAACTACCAGTAAAACATTTATCACAATGTTTTCATACTTTCAGTACTTTTAAATCAGAATACTTTTGGGTGAACACTAAGTTAAGTCCTCAGCATTTTTAAATCTTCATTGGTTTGACATTGGGCCAAATACTTTGGCTTGACGACACAATCCAAATCTCTTTTGGGACTGCCAATAATCAGAGGGTCAGTGAGGCCAACGTGTACAGTCATGCATTATGCAGAAGAAATGTAATATTTTCAATCAAATGCAAGACAAGTGCTGCGCGTCGATAAAGCTGTTGCCAAGCTCTGTTTTGCTAATCAGTTCAACCTATAAGTTACTATCACTGGAAATACTGTGGTTTATGGCATGATCAAATCAGCGTTTGGTGAGACATTTTTATTTTCTGTTTTTGCAGTTTCGTGTTTATTTGAGTCGGCGTTCTCTCTTGTCCAATCCACTAAATCGTTCCACGAGCCAAAAGCGAGCCAGACCGTATATTGGAAGCGCATGGTCCGCATTGGATCGCTTAAAGGAGACACATTTCCTGGTACCTAGTATTGACGTAAGTTACAGAACAATGTAGTTGAAACATGAATTATCAAATAAATTCCTCATGTCTTCACTTTTTATTATTCTCAGTTGTTGATGTAAAAGCACAGGTTGTCTTTTCAGTACCCCCCATCTCTCTCTCTCTTTCTGTATTTGTTGACCTCCATAAGGCCAGTGTTTGATAATGACATCTCAGTCTGTGGTCATGACTCAATCACAGATGGCTGACACAGACACACTTTCTCCCTCTCCTCCCTCCTGCAGTGGCCCAGTTACCAATAAAGATCTGTCTGAGTCTGCCATGCCAAACGCTCGCTCTTCTGATTATTAAAATGAGGTGGTTTAGATGCCACTGAGCAAAGTACAGCTGGCCACACACAGTGAAGCAAGTTTTTAGAGGAAAAACAACAACAAAAACTGATTCCTGGTTTGCCAAACGTCGTTGTACTGTCTTGGTACTGGAAATGTTTTTTTTTGTTTTTGTTTCAAATCAAATCCAACTTTATCTGTAAATTTCAACTTTTATAAACATGACAGTTTCAAAAGTGCGGCACATGGTAGAAATATAAAACAAATAGCTAAGCAGCTGCCATTATTTCAGCACAAATGCATTTCAAACAACTGGAACTAGGCCTAATCAAATCAATCCAAACAAATACAAGATTAGGTAGATAAAAAAACGAAAATCTTTCTGTAATATATTAGCCCTCTTCTTGTTGTGTCTCAATATTAAAAGAGACATATTATGCTTTTTTATACATAATTGAATGATAACACAATTAGATCATCATTTTACATTTTGTCAATCGCAATATTGATCAAAAACAGCTTTCATAGTATTTACACCAGACACTTCTAAATACTATTTAGGAGCATCAAGCCACACCGCATCAAAGCTGCTCTTACAACAGTCTGTGTATCTCCACGCCGTTTAAACACCAAGTAGTTTTATATTACTTACATATTCAATGTTGATCAGTTGTGGCTGCCGTGTTTGCATTAATTACTTACCTTCAAAGTTTCTGCTATTTTTTACAAGTTGTCCTTGTAAAGTTGATGTTTGACATCATAAAGCATGTTATATTTTCCAATTTGACAGTCAACGCCTCCTAGTCCATCATGAATCAGTTTTTAGATAATGTATTTTGAAAGGCCTTCGGAAGTTTCTTTTGACACTACTCCAGGATTTTTTGCAGGGAAAACATTTACCTGCTAAAAATCCTGGAGACACTCCGTTGACACTGAAATTTTAGAACTCCAACCTAATTTCAGCGGCCTGTTGGACTGGTGTATGACATTGCCGGTGTAGATTATCTACTATCAAAAGTGATTCCACTATGACTGCTTTGGTGTAAATTAGGGATTACAGGTCCATTAACTTCCTGTTCAAAGCTTCAGTTGAGCCCCGCCTCTTCATAGTAGCTTTACACAGTAACAAGCAGGGGATGGTCATTTATATGCATCACAATGAGTCTCAATTTATCTAATGTCTAATAATCGCAACTAAATACAGGTTTGTAGGCTGGGATAGGAGGTAGATGAAAACAGGAATTTTCTAATCCCTCGAGCCTCAGTTGCAGGATAATACAGGTTGAATTAAACATGCAGAAATCAATCAAAATACAACTTTAAATAAACTAATGATGAAGAAACACGGCTGTAACAAGGTCACAAGCATGTTAAAGTTGATTTTGCACAATATGTCCCCTATAAACATTACCGTTGAAGAACATTATGCAAACTTCCCAGTTAGACTTTTTAATTGATTATTTTCACAATGGCTCAAACAAACTCAATTGTCCTTGGATTTGGAATGTAAATCTTGAGGCTTCTTTTCAACCTAGCAAAGAATTAGGGTTAATGACATTGTTGTGTGATCACTGTGCATTGCCAAAGATGACAAAACAGGTTCTAATCTGATCTATTACACATGACTGTAGTTGCTGGTTGCCCGTTGGTTTGTATGTGAGTCTGTTCTCATTAATCGAGCAGAAGTCTCATTATGTGGCGCATGATGACAGTGCACAGTGAACCATGCAGCGAGAACATGCATGAAACCAGCGCCACGCCACATCCCCATTAATCATTCATCTCGGAGGTCACATGACATAAGCTACGACTTGACTCTGTGTTTCCCACTGTGTGTGCACTAGGCAGAATCACTCTGCACTCCTCCTTCTGCTCTTCTGTATGTGCATTCTGGGCTGCCAGGGATTTAAACAACTCATTTTGTGCCAGATTTGGAGTAGGTAGTATTTATTTCTCTTAGAGCTATGCGGCTGTGCAGTGGAGTGAGAGGAAGAGAGGAAATAGTAATGCAGAATACAGTATGGGCTCTGGGCGAGGGTTCTGTAGTGTTTCAGACTTCATCAGAAACATTAAAGTGGGGATATGATGCCTTTTTTAATACTGTAACATACATAGAACAATAATTTTACATTTTGTTTGCTGCAAAATGCAAAAAACGGATCTAAAATGGATAAGTAATAGAAATAAGACCACTTACTTTAAAAACACAAGACGTGCCTTTTTATAATTTAATTTCACCGTAGCAAGCAGTGCATTTTTTTTGCTTGGTTTTATTGTTGAAACATGGCTACACATTATTCCTGAACTTTACATGTTTGACTCAGAGTCAATTTTTTTTAATTAACGCAAGTAGGTGTAAGCATTGGCGAAATGGGCGGGGATAGGGGGTAGTTGAAAACAGACATTTTCTGAAGAATCAACCCCCAGGATAACGTTCAAAATACAACTCAGAGTAAACGCCATTATTGGCTAAAGGAGAACTATAATCGTCATTTAGAAGTTTTTTACCATATTGTAATTGTTTTTTCTTCTCATTAACTCAGAGTTGTATTTTGAATGATCCACACATGTTTGAGTTCACCAGATTCTTCACCAATACACCTGTGTACGCCTGTACTTACTTCGTTCAGCAGATTTATTTTCTTGAATGGGGACATACGTAGGATTTGGGAGCGTCGCATTGCAATTTTGGCACAAATGAAAATGTACGACGTGAAGGAAGAAGCCGGTGGGAAATAACGCTGCAGTTTTCAACTTGGAAGTAAGTGGACTTTGTTTTAAAGTGTCCAAAATGTTACATAATGTTCCACAGGTGTCATATATTATGCCTATATAGCAGACAAAAGCACAATAGGTCTTCTTTAAAAGCTTATGAAGGTTGATTTAGCATAAATACATTGGAAACACATTATTATAACGTAAATGGGGAAACAAATTGAGATTAAACCAGTGACATTAAATAAATAAATAAATATTACTTTAAATATAGCAGCAGCTTGCCTCAGGACTAATGTGGGCTGGAGCACTGGCTTGTTTCCCAGGCAAACTGCTGTGAATGAGTGGGTCTGCACCAGCCTCCCTGGGGACATAAATAAAAAGGATATAAATAAATCAAGGTATGTCAATTTAGACTGTAACATTCGAGTAAATTGTTGTTCCTTAAAATATTTTACAATATATGGTATAATGAATCAACTATTATTGAACAGATTTTTCTCAAGTTTTAGCCTTCAAGATATTTCTTCTACTAAATATTTGATTTTTCTACCTCTATCTCAAGCATTGTTGGTAATGCAATTTCACAATATTGACCTCAAAATCAAATATTTCACATTAATTCGATCCAGCAGAAAGGACATTTTCAAAACAAGAAACCAATCAAATCAATAACAATTCTATCAAAACAAATCTAAACATAATCACAATATCAATGGTCACCATTACAAAAAAAAAGAAGTCTCAGCAGACTGCAGTTATTTAAGTAACCTGTGTCCTCTGCAATCCACCTTTAGAACAAACCTCTACAAAATGTTTTAAAATGCATGAGATTGTCGTGTTAGGTTTGCACTTCATTTTTCAGTCTACTGTGAAATGATTTAGGTTCTGGGAGGTTTTGCACCGCAAATCCTATTAAAAAATGTTTTTTTTATGTTGAACCTTATCATGATCTATTATGGATTGGCTTCACAAACTGGTAACATTAATCTCTGCTTAAAGTTGTGAGAGAAAAATATCATGTCTTTATGGCCTGATGCCATAAAGATATGGTCAACATGTGTGTAACATCCGGGGAATACTTATCATGGCTCGGCATGTATCCTTGGGAAAACAGCCTGATAGCCGACGACCCAAGGATAAGTTGGACTCAGCTTTTGTTCTGGAGTCAGATCAGGAAGGGAGAAACAACTCTGTCAGGGAGATCTTTTTGGCTGTGCATGGCTGAAATAAAGATTCACTCTTGAACTTTGTTGTGTTTTGCATTATTTCCCTGTCACTGTTTACAGTAATTTCCACAACAAAGTCCTTTCAACTGACAAGAATCATGTATTTTGGAGTTAAATAATGCAACCACTTTCTGAGGCTGTTGTGAACAAATGTATTCACCTTTGTTTAGTTATGCTGACAGAGAAGACATTGTACTTTGCTCCAGTTTTTGTTTCGTGTGGATAGGTCCAGTAATTACAGAGATATGAACCAGGTCAACAATTGTGTAATCTGATGTTTTTACAGCGATTTCTACTTGAGAATTTTGACCTGCTACAGCTCAATTTTAAACTAAAGGAATTCTACAATGATTTGATGTCACATGAATGCAACTTGTTACATTCTAGGCTTTGATAATGGTGTAAAGCCCGTTTCCTAAATTGCAATTGTATTTTCTTCACTCTAGTCAGTGCTTTGAGGATGAGACAGAGAACGTCTCTGCACCACTGTTTACAACAGCCTGCAGCTCGTAGTCAGGGCCAGTGCTTTGTTATCACACCAGAGAAAGTGAAGTGCCTTAAAAGCTTCAGATATCCTTTTCTCCCAGCCCCAGAGTTCATAGATGGTTTATTTTAGACAATCCAAATAATAGGTTTGGACAGCAGCTATTGAGAGCAACACTGGAGGCCACGAACCAACCAGACTCAATTATGATGTTTAGTAAGTGTTTCACAAAGTAACAGTCATGGAAAGTACAGCTCTGGAAATATTGATAAAGAGGTTAGTTCTTTGTTCAGGCAATTTAATTTGTTCTGTCACGCAGAGCTCACATGTGGGAGAATTTTGTTTTTTAATTAAAATGGGTTTATTTTGATTAATTTAATTTAAAAAATCCCATTAAAGTTGTATGCACGTTGTCTTGTATGCTTTAAATAATTATAACACAATAACACAATGTAGTCCATTTCATTATTATTTAAATGGTGGCGTGTTGGTGCTTTATGCAAAAAAGAAGAGATATGGCACATCAGTGTATAATGGTGTTAAATACTCAAAATAAAATATAAATCAATACACTGGTACACAGAGAACGCATTCCATTTTTGAATTTGTATGTGTATTTTGCCCTCTTCATACTTATGACAGGAGAAGTAATCCTACAGCAGTCTCACCTCACAGCAAACATGTCCCGGGTTCGCCTTTCTGTCCAGAGTTTGCATGTTCCTCCCTGGGTGCATTCCCTCTGGGCTCCTGTTTCCCCCATCATGCATCATAGGCGCCCACTGCTCCTGACCGTTGGCCCCAGCAGCACTGAAAGATGGGTTAATGCAGAAAGAGAATTCCCTTAACCTTGACAAAGAAGTATAACATAAATAAACATAAATAGATTATTTTTGGATGAAGTTACAGCTGATAAACACAATGACACTTACAGCTTTAACCACAACATTGCCGTCCCATCACAGCACAGATGAAAGTCTGGTTACTACATTCACACACACGGCTCACTGAATGGGCTGGTTTAAGGCTGCAGTCACGTGACCAATTACTTAGTGTCACCATGCAGAATAATATTTACAATGGGTAATTAAATATTAGCAATGAAATAATAAATGCATAATAATACTAATATACTAATAATATAAAGCGCAAATAAGGAGCTTTAAAAATGTGCTGGCATCGTGAACACACTATCATCTTGTCTGTTATTGGTTCAACTGAAGATTTGTCCAAGTTTCATTGTATCGCCAAAGCAATGTTTGTTCCTGTTCAACAGTTGTAGAAGTCATTTTAAGTTTTGTTGAGTTAACCTTCTGGCCCAAGGGCACAATGAACGGTTATTGCTAAGGCTGGAATGCTCCATACTATGGCATTAAACGTATCTATCTCAATGGAGGAAAGAATGTGACTACCATGCCAAGTTACAGGTCAGATCTGTGGATAGGCGACTTTGACCAGCTTGAATGCATGTTGGATAAGTTTATTGTCATACTGTGGAACATTTCAGACAAAGCATGTAACATTGTATGTAGACAAACAGGCAAACCTTCCACCAAAAGTTCATTAGTGCACCTTTAATTTTAAACACTGTCAGTATTCTTTTCACTTTATGTACCTTTTATACATTCTTTGACAAATGATCTGTACCTTTGGGTCTGTACCTCCCTTTTTAAGCCAGAAAATCATAAGATGCTTGTGACCTACTTTGAAGTTTTCCTCCCCAGTTCATGCAGCTCTTACTGAAGATCAGACCGTTGCAATAATTGGCAGTGGCATTCTTTAAGGAGCGTACAAAGATGATTTATGCCCCATATGAATTGAATGCACACACACAAACAGATTTACATAACAACAAAATACCAGGGGAAACGTGAGCAGAAACAAAGCATTACCTGGTGAATTTATCCAGCGAAACACACTGCAGTCTGGCCCCACCTGTCACACTGTCAGCCATACCTCCCACAATGCACTGGGGACAGAGACTTAGCGCAGATGGATGGGCTGATTCAGGAGCGATCTGGTTCATAGGAGCGCCTTTTCTATATGCAGGCTGATATGTGGGTCAGTAACACATTTACACTCTCTTAGTAGAGAGCTTTTCTACCAAGTGCTCCGAATTATAACTCCCACTCGCCCATCACCATCACTTTGTTGCCAGGGAGATGAATCAGTGGCAGGAAAAAAAAATTAAATGACTCATTGGCGGGAAACTAGACCAAGCCATGAGTAAAGAGCTTTGAAAGATTTTTGTAAATGATTAAAAGGATGGATATTACTATTTTTTATAATAGATTTAAAGTGTATACTGTCAAGTGACCAGGAGTAATTGTACCAGACTAAGAAGTGTTGTCAACTGTACTGTTTCGGCTGTTTGCAACGTAAGATTGTGCGGAAAATCTTATCAAGAGGCAAAGATCAAACTTTGAACTGTCGTACGACTAAAGATGAGCTGCAATTGTTATCAAGTATAGTGTCTGATAGTTTGGAATCTTGGTCGTAATAAATGAGTAAATATGAGAGTATCTGAACTGGACACCATTTCTCACTTTTATTTAAATGAAAGAACTTTTCCAAGTGCAAAAACACTGGCCACAGTGTTACCACATGGTGCTCAGAGCCTGACAATAGCAAACTTTGCCCGTAGCTGATGGAAATGCAGATGTTCTTAAGAGTTTAAATTTACAATGTCTTTGTGGCCAGGCTTAAAATAAGAAAATGTATGATTTCTTTGACTGCATCTGTTTTGTTTAATGAATTAGTGTACTTGGCATAAACATTTTATAGTGAGACAAAGCCAAATATCGTCTTTAATTAAGAATCCTACAGGGCCAGTGAATCCAAATTCGGACATTCAGGCTAGGTCATTATGAACAAGATGCACCTTGTTCAAGGTATTTTAGACACATTTTTAGTAAATAAAATTGTATATCTTCATACTATATTCATATTTATGCATTTATGCATATGCATGATCTGCAGAAGAACAACTTGTTCCAAATAACTAAACTCTTCCTCCCACTTCTGCTTTAGCCTATAGACTACAGCTCCCATTGCAATAAACTCTTTCTGATTCTGATTCTGATTCTGATTGTATCTTTGAACTTTTTTGCTATTGGCCTGTAATGTGAATCTTTATCAAGAAATCAAATACTTTTATCATTTTCAGAGCCTTGTTCTGGTATCATTTTATTCAAAGCATTCATTTTTCTATCAGGACCAATTGAATATGTCACAGGTTAAACTCTGGGTGGAGCTATGGAGTGGTGGAAATATAGGAGTTGAACTGAAACTAAAATTTGTGTGAGAGCTCGATGATGTGTTAACAATAAAGCCCAGTGTTAAAAATGAATACAATTTATGTACATCCATTAGTTGTGCCATGTTATAATCACAAAATACAAGAAGCAAACTAAAATAGCTAGAATGTTGTCCAAAGTTAAAACCACCAAATTACAACCCAGCAGCAATTTTCCATTGGTCCCGTCTTGTATGTCTTGTTGCCACGAGAGGAGCCACTTTCGCCGCCCGTAGTCTCGACCAGCAGGGACATCATCAGCGTCTCCGAGCGACTGCAACAAGAATAGAGCAGCGCCAGGAACATGCACTTTTCTCTCGCATCCCCCAGCCATAGGCTTAAAACTTGAGCAACACTACATGTACTTAGTACTTACATGCAAGGCAGGGCTTCTCCACCCTGCCGTTTCTGTATTTCGCTTCATGGTGCTCTCCCAGATGCCTCAGTGTCTCGTTCTGCCCTGCTTCTCCTGCGATGGCACGCTTGCACCACACTGCCACCAGCCCCTCTTCCCCTCCATGCGCCGGTGGTTCCACACTTCCATACCATCATCAGCCTCCTCCACTCACTTCCCCTACATAACCACCGCTGCCTTCGCCTGTGACCCGTGCGACCATGCAGGTCTCCAGCTTCTCCATCACGCTGATGGCTGCGGCGCCCAGGCCACCAGTCCCTTTTCCGGCTCTCTCTTTTATCTTTCAAATCTCCCGCCAAAGGCAGATTGTCCATTGGACTGAAGTAATGTTTTTAAATATATTTAATTGAGTAAATATTGCATAAATCACAATCCTAACTGGGGTCTGGGGGCCCTTCAACAAAAGTAATTACATGATCTGTATATTTGTGCATTTTAGATGTATTATTTACTCATTACTCAGTTTGTTATGAGCGCCCCACAGTCCCTAAATGTCCCTGCTCCGCCCCTTCTCCAGCTCTTCTACAGAACAATTCCAGACTGTAGAAAACACTACAGGCTGCAGACAATAGACTCTTTCTGTTTAATAAAAACATGATTTAGAGTCTAAATCATGTTTTTAGACTGTAAGAAGGTGAGCTATTATGCATCTGGATGCATTTCACGTTGCAATTTTTCACATTTTCTAATTGAATATGAGGTATATTTTAATCATCTAAAGACAGTTTTGCTCAATGAGGTTTGTTGGATACGTACGTGGGTCAAAACTGTTCTCAACTGTGACACGAGTCTAAGTTTGAACAGATAAAGAACTAAAGGCAGAGCATGCCTACTGTAGGCTGCCTGTTTAATAGCAAAAGGGACAGTGCAGCTGCTGCATGGAAGGCAAATAGCCTTTGCTGCTAGTTGTTGCTAGAGAAGATAAGATAAGATCACTTTTATTTGTCCCACAATGGGGAAATTCTACTGTTGCAACAAAGGGTACAGAAACAGATTAGGCACAGTATAACAATAAAAACAGATCACTTAGAAAAAAAAGAAAACTCTTATAATCTTATTAATAATAATAATAATAATAATAATAATAATAATAATAATAATAATAATAATAATAATAATAATAATAATAATAATAATAATAATAATAATGTTATTTACAGCTGTCATATGGAAAGAAAATATTGCACAGGGATAATTGACATTATGTCACAGTATTGCAGGAGTATAACAATATTGCACAGGATTATGAAAGCTGACTGACACGTTCAGGACTAACAGTGTTTGCTGTAGAGTCTGACAGCAGCAGAAGGAAAGACCTGCGAAACCTCTGCTTCACACAGCGAGGGTGGGTCAGTCTGTCACTGAAGCTGCTCTCCAGAGCGGACAGAGTGTCCTGCAGGGGGTGAGACTCATGGTCCAGCATAGATGTGAGTTTAGCCAGGACCCTTCTGTTCCCCACCTCCTGCACCGAGTCCAGAGCACAGCCCAGGACGGAGCTGGACTTCTTGATGACTTTGTCCAGCTTCTTCCTCTCCCTCTCTGTGATGCTGCTGCTCCAGCAGCAGGAGGGGCTGATGCCACCACCGAGTTGTAGAAGGTCCTCAGGAGTGGCCCTGTCACTCCAAAGGACCCCCAGAGTCTCCTCAGGAGGTAGAGTCGACTCTGGCTCTTCCTGTACAGTGCGTCTGTGTGATGAGTCCAGTCCAGTTTGTGGTTCAGATGAACACCCAGGTACTTGTATGAGTCCACTCTTTCAATGTCCCTTCCCTGGATGTTCACTGGTGAGGGCGCTGCAGAGTGGCGTCTGCGGAAGTCCACCACCATCTCCTTGGTCTTCCCTGCGTTCTGCTGACACCAGTCTACAAAGTCCTGCACCAGTCCTCTGTACTCTGCATCATCGTCACCCGTGATGAGTCCGATGATGGTCATCAGAGTCATCAGAGAACCTGTAGGACACTGCTGTCCGTGTCGTGTCTGAGGTCTGCAGTGTAGAGGGTGAAGAGAAAGGGCGCGAAGACGATGCCCTGGGGCGCCCCCACACTGCAGGTCCGAGTGTCAGACACACAATCCCGGGCTCTTTACAGAGGTGGCAAAACTCGCTGACGGTGAAAAGCATTTATAAACTTAATGCGGTTAATATTTAGGATGCTCAGAAGGCAATTGGTAGGTGAGAAAAACATGTGGACAGCTGCAAACTTTAAATTAAATAATTCTATTTTTCACATTTAAGACTGTAAAAGGTAAGCTACAGCACCTTTAAGACAACTTCATAAAGATATTGGTCATAAAGGGTTATGCCTGTCAGGTTGAAACACTCTTTGTTTATTGACCAAAGAGTGTAGACGTACACATTTATAAAACTAAATAAAATAATGCCATGATGAGAGTGCAGACTTGGGGACATGTCATGGAGCAGAGCAGACTGATGAAGAGGGGTTTCCGTGAGAGTCAGTGGCAGTACGGTCATGCTGCAGGGCTCTGGCTCCTTTCCAAGGGCAGTGGTGCTTCCAGTGAACAAACAAAACACTGCCTTTAGCTGAAGATAACAGTTCCTGTTTCCGAGAGAGGCTTCAGAGACAGAAATGAGGAGCAGGAGCAGCTTTAATGTACCCAAATCATGAAACAAGACAACACTGTCGCTTTAAAACATGTACCTTTTTTATGGACATTGGACTCTCTTTCTGTGTCATGTTCTATGTTCTGTGTTTTATGTGTTTTTAAATTTAAGAATGGAACAATATTAAATTAAAAATAATAATATTAATCATATCTCAGTAGAATAGTTTTATCGGTTCATCTATATCAGACAATAGATAAGAGTTGATGTTTTACCTTGACATGTTCCATCAGAAGTGTGCTCCATGTGGGTGAAAGTCGGAAAGCTGCCACGATTCAAAGCGCAAAACATGCCTTGTTTCCTTTTCTCTATTGCTTCTTTGATCGAGCGTTTGTATTTCTTGGACTCTTGGTTGATGATCGTTGTATTGTCCCAGTCATCTGATGTTGCAGACGCAACAGGACAGTTTGAGTCAGCAATGTCAGATCTCTACAAACGCAATAACCACAGGCATTGTGTGACGCTTCTGACAAAGATGGAAGTTACCATCGATGTCAAGGTAATACATCACTTACCTATTGTATGTTATAGATAAAATGATAAACCCATAATATTTGCCTGTTGCCTTTTGTATTTCTCTTTGGGGAAAAAAAAATATCAGCACAATCGTTCCATTTGTATTATGAAGGCAATACAATGACTTGTTTTACGTACAATTACAATGTTCAAAAATGCAGAACTGATTCTCCACTGCTGTGCCATTTAATTTTTCATTTTAAAAAGACAGGGAACCTTTTTGAACCTTCACCCAGACTAAAATTAGACTCCGGGTGATACGTATAAAGGATTCAAAAAGGTTGCCTGCCCATTTTTGTCATTTTTAAACTGAAATGAGAGCTTCTATGAAAATATAATGTACCAAAACCCTGTTGATGGCTTCTTAAATTATGTAAACTCCACACTTATGCCTGGTAAGCGCGATGTGTATTTAGAATATATATTATGACGGTGTAAGAGAAAATGCACACATTTTGTTTTTCTTGGTCCCAAGTAGTAATAGGAAAGGTGTTTTTAAATGGTTTAGATAGGCAGGTAGGTGACAGTAGATTTGAATATATTATCAAATGCAATGTGCCCCAGTTATAAGAACAGCTTCAGCGGTGTGGTGCCCTATTTACAAAAATGTACTTTCTTAACCATGCTGAATGTTTGGTGTTTTACTGAATATTTTGTAATCAACTAAACTAAATTACAAGTACAGAGCTGTGATGGAGCCTTAAATGCAATACAATACAATACAGGATTACCCAATCATGCTCAAATACACTCATAATGCAACTGATGGTTAAAAGCTTAATCTGTCTTTTTTAAATACAGTCATTAGGGGAAAGTAAAACATGTACAATTTATTAACATGTGACTGGTTTCTTGTGGTATCACAGTGTTTCTACTTTTTGTACCATTTCTTGCAGCATTCCTCCTTTTCTCCTCCCTCCAACAGGGTGCCCCCACTACTATTTCTGAAATGTGCTGAAACGCAGAAGTTCCCTATCCCTGTGCGTCTGCGTTGGTTTATCATGCATGACAAACACTACTCCTTCTCTCCTTGATCTCAAACCTGTTTTTACCGCACCTCTCTTCAAATGCAGCACATTTGCCACACTTGTTCCTTCATGTCCCTTTATCAGAGTTTGTTTCGTTGCTTGCAAATATACAGCCTGAAAATGAAGTGCCCGCCGCTACCAGTGGACATTAATAATTTATGCAGCAGCCATTGCAACAGCAGAATGAAAATTAAACATAGGTTTTAGCCCGAGCACGAGAGGTGGGGGAGTAAACCATGCATGACTTTACCAGAGTGAATGTGCAGATGGAGAGGAGAAAATATGACCGCTGTAGTGTCTAACATGACGCTAATGTTTTATTCTTTCATTATTCAGATGCTTTTCTATGTATCAGTGGGAATGTCTGTGCCTGGAAAAACTGAATTTACAACTATGGCTATGTTTACATCCACACCAAGCATCGGAGTTATCAATGACTGAAATGTAATGTCAGTTACACCTGATATGAGTCATTTCTTTCAGATTGTTACGCAAAATGTCTTCCAAATACAACAGTTACTAACATCGCAATGATTTAGTACCTCACACGTGTCACCAGGAGATGATCACACAAAACCACAGTCAACACTCACATGAATAGTCCCACATCCACACACACTGAAATAATGAATTAATAAAATAACATGGGGTAAAAAAATTCACAATGAATACATACACGTAAAATGAATACATATTAACAAAAGCTAAGCTAACAAGGTGGGTCCTGAGCCTGCTCTTAAAAATATTGACCATTCTCTGCAGCCCTGAGGTCCTGTACAATAATTTTTTTTCACTAGCAAGGACCACGCCACAACAATGGAATACGCGAGAATGTTTATTGATAGTGATGATAATAGTGATGATAGATCGATGATGGATCGATTGGAGTTGGCTGGGTAGAGACTCTGGATGGGTGCTCCGTCTCGTGTAATCAACCTTGCCGATTCAAAACCCCCCTTCCTAAGATGGTGATGTGTTAAGGTGAAGATGATAGAGACATGGGGTCGGAGGGTGGGGTCGAGAGAGCAGAGATGACAAGAGACGCTGGGATAGACCTGTATAAATAGGGCTTCTGGGTAATTAGATGTGTGGTTAAAGAGTGGAGGCGTGGTTGCTGGAGGAGTAGGAGGTTGAGGCGTGGTCCACCTCCAGAACCTCAGTCAATGATTAACAATCATCCACAGCATTTCACTAGCAAGGACCACGCCACAACAATGGAATATGAGAGAATGTTTATTGATAATAGTGATGATAATAGTGATGATGATCCATCATGGATTGATGATGGATCGATTAGAGTAGGCTGGGTAGAGACTCAGGAAGGGGGCTCCGTCTTGGGTAATCAGCCCAGCCGAGTCAGAACCCCCAAAGATGATTTAAAATGAGCTAAGATGATCTGGATCTCAACGTAATAGTCTGGCTGAAAATGAAGATAACTGAGTGGCATGAGAGAAGACAGGCTGGATAGTCAAGGACTCTCTGAAGAGTAGCTGGATGGAATCTAAAAGCAGTCCGTCCATTACTTGAGAAGAGGATTAATACCAATACAGTTGAATAGAGTTTTGAAAGAGTTTTAGTCGATTACTTTGGAAAATACCGCGAGCAGGCGAGTGTGATAGAGTTGGCGGTGCGGTCATACAGTCTCAAATCAAATGGGTGGCGTAAAAGACAATGCGTCCGTGAGTAACCGATGGAAGTGCATGGGCATGAATAAGGTGCGAGAGCAATCATTAAAACAGTAGATTACATGGTGGAGTCGCCTTGCTCCAGAGTAGAGATTGAGGAGAGCAGAATACTTACATAGATATAGGAGTTGACAAACTTCAGATAGTAATGTGACCATTATCGTTTTCCTTTACATACGTCTAAATGTCCTTTTGTCATAATTTTTTACAAATTGTGGGTCAATGAGTATAGACTAGCATTAAATCTCTGAAGTGTGTTTTTTTGTTTCTGTTACAGATCTATAGTGATGTAGGTAGGAGCATGATCACTTAAATCTATTGAACCTATGTCTGCCTCTGTAATTTTGGACCTATCTTTGTTGAAGATAAAAGCGTAGTCAATTCTAATATAGATTTTATGTGGGTGGGGAGAAATGTGTATATTGCAGGACAATAGGATTACTTTCTCACCAGATATCGATCAACCCTATATTATGTATAAATTTATGACATTCATTATTGATAGGTTTAACTGTATTTTGTGAGCTAGCTAGCTTAAAAGTAGCATTACAAGCCTGGTTCTCAGTGTGTTTTTTCTTCTTCCGTCCAAGCTCACTATATGTCTGCTCCCATGTAGAAATATCGGGTCTCCCCAGGTGAACTAGTAATAAAGATGGATTATTTCCACGGTACGACCACAGCCAGACAGACACGTCCAAAGTTGTCTATGACTAATATTTAAATTAGTTTGATGATGTGAAACATTAAAGTGAAACATTGGTCAGTACTTAGATGGGAGACGCTGGGAAAACCAGATGCCACAGTGGGGGGGCCCGTGGCTCCAGTGTTGTTGCCATGTCCTTTGGCAAGACACTTCCCCTTCATTGCCTTGTATGGATCTGGTGTGTGTGATTGGTGGTGGTTGAAGGGGCTGGTGGCACCCCAGTCTGTTCCTGGGCAGACAGAAGTAGCTTACCACCACCAGGTATGGAATGAACGAGTAATGCACTGTATAGCGCTTTGGCACTATTTAAATCCAATGAATAATATAAAATTAAAACTTAAAAAAAAAAGACTACAAATGACCAGGAAACACAGTCACAATTCCTTTGTAATGTTAGGTGAACATCAAATTCTATCCTTTGTTTCCCCATGCACTTCCCCATGCTGTTTCCAACCAACTACCATGCAATGATATGATGTTAAGGGCGATCAAGTATCCCCTGATAAGTGTGTACCGCTTCATCATATCCATACCACATGTTTCTGTACAACCCCAAAGCAACGATCTCTTCAAAGCATTGGGTACACAAGAGGAAGCAGGAGTAGGCGGCTGGGAGATTTGCAGAGGCAGACAGAAGAGAAGTACCTGCAGCCACAGTGCACAAACTCAGCACCTCACGTCACCTGATCAGGCAGAAGCAGAGTCGATGTGGCATGACCTGAGAGAAAGAGGAGGCTGTAAAAGACTGGACAGCCCCCTGCAACACAAACAGCATACACAAACAGCATAATATACAAGCCAAATATGCAGCTAGAACTTACAAAAAGTGGAAGGAAAGTATTGTCAAAAAAATCAAATCAAAATGTATTGTAGAGCACAATTTGTACAAATAGCAATTCAAGTGCTTCATAGATGTATAAACAGTACATCAAAATCGCAATATAAATGCACCATGCACACAAATAAAGCATAAACATAACTGTAAACTTGTTGTACATAGAGAAATGCCTATTTTTATTTTTATTGTTATAGTAATTTTAAATTGTTTCCTAATGCATGCCCTTTTTTGATTGAATATATGTTGTTTTATTATTACTCAGTGTTTTATGTTGCACCTTTAAGGCCGAGACAAGTTCCTACGTTTTTGAATTTTGTTCATTGACAATGGCAATAAACTCTTCTGATTCTGATTCTGATAAATGGCCATTTTACTTTAATTTAAAAGGGAAATTGCAGACAAATTCATGCACAGCCAAACGAGTAAAACACAGGAAATAAAATAACAGTCATAGGATGTGGTTGTAATTTAATTCTTTGAAATGAATCGGAAGATGGGCTCCCATAAATAAGAGTCAAATCTCCAGTTGTTCCCACCAAGATCTGCAAAATATCCACTCCAGAAGAGCAGAAATGTATTTTGACAGGCCCACCAGGCTGCCAAATCACATGTGAGAAAGGACTTAGATTATAATACCCAATAAAAAAACATTATTCAGTGTGGAACTGGCCAGGTGAACAATTGTGGAAATTAAAAATGAAGAAGCCAGGTCTTGGTGAGTTTTCAAAAAAGTATTACTAAAAAATTCTGAACTTTTGTCCCATAAAAGTCAACTTCAAACCTCAATAACAATACAATCCTCTTCTCTTTCCCCCCTTATTTGGGCAACAGTTGAATTGAGCCTGCAATTATAAATGTGATTATTTCTTCAGAGTTTACATACCTGCGTAACAGCGTTCCTGTTCGATATCGATCACGTCACAGACTCATCACAGGCACTTGAGTAGGCTGGAGCGAATAATGTCCTTGATTTGCTCGGGTTGATATGTTGCCTGCCATTTTCATGGACCTTTCTCTCACTGATCTCGCGTGACGGTTTCCACGCTTTATCATCTCCCGGGCTGCAACAAATCTAGCAGCAGATGGTGGAGTTTAGAGATGCAATCCAGTTCTTAAATCTATCTTTGCGCACCTCTAATTGCTGAAATCGCCACAATCCTTGAATCCTCGTCATCAGCTACTTTCGTTCCGGTTGTTTACAAACAGTCACCTGCCCGGCACTGCGCGCCCATGTGCACCGCGCTGAAACAAATGACGCAAATCTTCGTTGACAGAAATGTTGGAATTTAATATTTATAATAATATTTTTACAGCATTGGTAGATATAAGAATGTTTGCGTCATGTTTGTCCTCCTACAGAGACCATATTAAAGCAACAAATATATCCCCCCCATCTATTTTCATACATTTTTGCAAAAGCCCCAGGGAGCAACTATGAGAGCGCTAAAGAGCCGCATGCGGCTCCGGAGCCGCGGGTTGCTGACCCCTGGTTTAAGGACAGCAGAGCTTGGACATCTGTCTAAGGACACGTTTATTCTGTTTTTATTCTGTTTTGTTTTTTCCACTGTAGCCCCTTGAGGCAACTACTGTTGTGATTTGGGCGTTACAAAAAGAAATTGAATTGAAAACAAAATGTATCTATGAAATAAAACCAATATTCAGTGAGGACATTTACAATAAAAGGGTGGCTCTACCTTCTTTAGGGAAGCATCTCATATTGCATCTTGAATGTTTTGGCGTTTATGGATATCATTTTCTTGACATTTCAACTTTGATATCACAAGTTTTCTTTTATCTCATAAAGAACTTTATGTATTGATATAAGCCAGAAAATCATTTTGGAATGTTGCACAACTCAAATGCATTTTGAATCCCTTCTCACACAATCCAGAGTGGATTCAGAGTGTTATGAAACCCAACACTGGGGTAATTTGTCTAAATTCAAATCAGCAGATGCTTTTCTGGGAATGTGTTAAAAAAGAAGTTAATTGAGCTGAGAAATGTTCAGGCTGCAGCCAAAAGGAAGGTGGAAATGAATATGAAACTCACACCTATGTCAAGAGCAAAATTCTTTTAAATGAACACATGGAAAGACAGACGCCTCAAGGCCCAATGTGACACTTTATGCAAATGATCATTTGGTGTATATAATAGACTGAATGAAATACGCGCCTTATTTTAGCCTGACATACCCTTTTGATGTTGCAAAGAACAGACGGAACTGAATTGATGACCTGGGTGCAAAAGTAGCTATTGAAATGGACAAAGCTAAGTATAACAAAAATATTACTCAAACAAGCTGGTGAACTTGAGTTTTACTGTAAAAGGAGATCTCCTGGATGTTACATGAGCATATAGTTTCATTGAGTCAATGTGGTGATGCGCGTGTGTGAGAAACCAAGCGATGGAAATGAAATGGATGACAAAATTAGCATTTAAGTAGAAGTTTGAAGACGCATGTGGCTAATTGAGAGAAAGCTTTCTTTGACCCAAAAAATGTAAAATGTCTTGGGGTAATTGTAATATATATGCGTGATACAGAATGATAGGCTAAATCAGAAGAAGATAAACCACATCCAAAAATCCTCAATCAGTGTTAGCTAAAGCTGCTGTGACTAATGATACAAAATTCTTTTCATACCAGACTTGCAAAGTTTGAGTATTCATTTGCAAAATTAGAGGAACAAAACAAGTAGCAGAAGTGTGTGTTTGAAGGTTGAGAAAAAAGATTGAGCTGTGCAGAGGGACCTTGAATGAGTTGTTACGGCTCCAGGCCTCAAGCCGTGTGTGTGTAAAGTTTTGCTTGTATTCACCTATTCCGGAAGCCCGTCTGGCTTACAACGTAATCCTTTTTCCGTTTGTATTAGTTAACATTGGGCTGCCAACCTCGAGAGAAAATAAATTCTACACAGACTAAAAAGCCGTTTCGGGCCCCGCCCAGGACTTGGTACATACATTGGACATTTTACACAAATGAATCTACTTTATAGCATATGTTAGCAGCCAGACTTTTCCGTAGTTCTACATTTAAACCAACAAAGTTCCCGTTGGACTGGAAGTGCAATTACAACAGAAGTGCTGATTCGTGGAGAAAAAAAAAAGTATAAAGTGGGAGGGGCGGAATAATAATCAATACTGAACCCTCTGTGTCTATGTCCATTTGAATCAGGCTGTCCTATTCAGGGATTGGTGGACTGCTTGATTGAGGCCTGACTCCACTTTCCTCGGTCTCGATTGGTGGAGCGTCCTAGAGTTTGGCCAACCCTAGTTCTCCACCTAAAGCTGCCACACCTTAAAAAAGTATTTGGGAGGCACTTGTAGTCCTTTGTGACTTGTGACAACTGGTTTTGTTGTTTGTTTTGTGTTTAGCTTTGATTATATTTCTCACAACCATTTTGGAGTCATTTTTGGTTGAGTGCTTCTATTGTAGCATTGGATTTTTATTTATGTGTCATTAATTTAATTGTATGAATCTACAAAAATAAATCATAAAGAATTTAACCTGTATATAATTATTTACTTTTGTGGTGGCTTCTTGGAATTCTTATCTGGGGCCGGGTCGCGGGGGCAGCAGTCTAAGCAGGGACTCCAAGATTCCCCAGGAGGCGTTCCCAGGCCAGCCAAGAGACATAAACCCTCCAGTGTGTCCTGGGTCTTCCCTGGAACCTCTTCCTGGTGGGACATGCCCGAAACAGGATGAGGCCCCGGTAACGCCAATCCGGGCAACATAACTGACCTCGATGTTCCACTCGTCATAAAGGGCTTCTGAAACGCTCTGTGTCTGACTCGTCACCTAGGACCTACCAGGGGCTTGAAGCCCCCAATAACATAGCTCCTACCTTAACCACGTTAAGGTGGCAATTCAAGGCGTTGCACAAATAAATTAGGCTCGTTAAAACTGTCTGCAATTAATGTTTACCGTGACTACAAAACTCTTTAAGTTGTGAAAAGCGCTAGGAATGCATTAGCTCAGCATTAAATTTTAGTTTTTCATGTTTTTAGTAAAAATAAAGTACAGCTCAAGACACTATAATCACTTGGCCATTTTCAAACAATGGACAGTGCTGTGTGCGATGTATGAAGAAATGTAGGCAGATTACCAGGCCTTTGGAGATATTGAATTTACTTCATATTGTGTAAGACCCAATCCATGTTTAATTTTCCAGTAAAAAAAAGAAAGAAAAGAATAATAAATTACAAAACCCGAAGTGAACAGCCAATCTTCCTTGCTCCTCTGCCTCATAGCTTCCCTCTCAGTCAGCTGATTGCGGTTCTTGACCCCAAACGAGAAGCCACTGTATCATCATCCATCAAATTTTAAATCTTAACATTCATCTTAATTGGTCCCTGTGCAGAGGTTATGGACTTACTGGTACATACTCTAACCATCACACATACATGACCACAGCTGATCTCTTGGGGGCACCGCTAACCATCATCGCTTGTCTATATCCCCTTAAGGAAGACACAGTGACATGCTCCACTCCTCTGGGATCCATATGAAGTGAAACAATGTGTCTTCAACGGCAAGAAATCTTAAATTAAAGCTCTTTCAGTATTCATTATGTAGTGCAATTACAGTCATCCTTAAAATAAATGAAAGATGCTTAAGGTTGGGTACTGTAAGGCAGTTCCGCAGCTCTCATTAAGCACATAATGCGCATTGCATAGGGCATTCGGTGCTCCGAGGGGCACCAACCTGGCACTTTGGATTGAATGAACCGATAGGCTGCAAAGTGCCACTGCAAGATTCCTTTTGCAGTTAAACTGGGAGGCTGGAGTAGGCCTACTCTGTTTTTAGTCCTTTATCAATTCAAAACTAATGAGGACTCGAGTTTCGCTGTTCTCTCTTCAAATTAAGTTTGAGATGCTCACGGGCAGCTACACAAGCCACAGTTTAAGCATGCAGAGAGATCTGTGGCAAAGCAGGAAACACATACGTATTACACAAACTACAAGGAGCAAAATGGTCTCTAGAAAATAGGCCTAATATTCAATTAGAAACCGCGAAAAAGAGAGAATGATACAAAATGTGTGATGTGTCCAGCTGGCACGGCAAACCGCGGAGCTGACAAAAGTGGTTCTTACAAATGTCTAAATCCTGTTTTTATAAATGCAAACGAAAGAATCAATAGTGTGCCACCTGTAGTGTTTTCTAGAGCCTCGATTTGTTCTGCAGAGGAGCAGGAGAGGGGCTCCGGGTGTCACACTACATCTAACTGGCAACATAGATTTGAGTTTGGTCTTGGAAGTGTAACAAAGTAAATCTGATATGAACTTGACTTAATTTGGACAACAATTGGACTTTATTTAGACTTAAGTTAATCTTAAATTGGATGTAACTTTATTTATTATGGTCGATTGGATTAGACATAATTTGAAATGAACCTGGATTTAACTTAATTTAGACTCAATTTGCCTCCACTTGGACATAACTAAGACTTAACTTGCAATGCAGATTTAATTCAGTTTAGACTGAAATTGGAGTTAACGTTAACTTAAACCAAACATAACTTAATTCAGAAATGAACCCAACTTAGATTTAACTTGAATTTGATTTAGCACAGACATCCTAACTTTAAACTTGAATTTAAACCCAAATTAGACTTAACATAAACCCATTTGACAGTATTTGGCATTGACTTAAGTTGGAATTCAGCCCTGTTTTGATTTGACTTGACAAAATCTTGTTGCTAAAGTCAGAACCCAACCCCCGACGGTTGAGCTCCGAATACAGAGGACTCAAACTGAAAACCGGTGACTTGAATTTGACAGTGTCTTGCATTATTGCCAAGGCACACATTGAAATCCTTACAGTGAAAAGTTGTCTGGCTTGAACTCGCTGTGCCTCAGAGGGTGACACAAGGCCCGGTGGAGACAGCTGCCCACACACTGCAGTAATGGCCAACTGCTCAGCCACTGTTTATTTCATTGCTGTTATGTTATTTATTCATATATAGCTTGATTTATATTCTCTTAAGAAGCACTGCGATGACAGCCCTGGCTACAATGTATGATGCTGATTTGATGAGTTGTCTAAACATACAGCTGAGTGCCTATAAAGAATTAATATTTCATTAGTTTTAAATGGCTCTCCAAGCAGTTTTAATTGAGTTGCATCAGCCTCAAAGCCAAGCACAAACACACAGGTCTATTAGAGTTCCATTGTCTGTTATAAGAAGTCTATTAAAGTTAACAGGAGCTCATAACCTTCACCAGTTCATTCAGTGGCTGTGCTATTGTTGTGCTGTCGCTGCATTGCCACCTCATTGTGGCTCTCGCTGGCCTGCGTTGTCAGATGTGAAGGGGCAGAAGCACATTTGGTTTGCGTTCATTATTCATTTTTAGAATAAAGCCGTTATCCTGCTTCCTTGTATTTGTGCCCCTGCACAGAGGGGGAGAAGGGATGGGCTGTCATTAAAAGACTATGACACAATTAGCTGCAACTTTTAGTATTACTGTGAAAATCAACAGCAAAAGCTAGAATTTAGCTG
Organism: Chaenogobius annularis; assembly: GCA_015082035.1. Classification (NCBI taxonomy): domain Eukaryota; kingdom Metazoa; phylum Chordata; class Actinopteri; order Gobiiformes; family Gobiidae; genus Chaenogobius; species Chaenogobius annularis. Next base: position 62,416 of record BJKM01000521.1, read on the forward strand.
GTGAACTAACTAGTAACTAATAATGAAATAATAATAGTTAATAAATGCATGAATTCACTCATTGTTTTAGTGTTAACACGTGTACATTTAAAATGCTTATGATAACTTGCATTTGGCTTTGACCTAGAGAATGGTTGCCTTCTTTGGGTGCCAGGAGGTCCACATATTGGATACTTTTAGTGCATAAAATTACATGTGGCTGTGCACCTTCCTACTTGTGTGGTGTGGAGAGTGGAAGGTTATTATGCCCTGCGCTCACGTGATCCGTTTGGTTTGTCTGTCCCTCATGTGAGGACTGACTATGCTGCTCCTGCAGCTCGGAACTCCTTTCAGATGGAGTTGTCATTGACAGAAATGGTCTCAATCAGGGGATTTCGTTAATTTTGTTCTATTTATTCTTTTTTAAACATATAGCAACAAAAACTTACACCACACAAACTAACCTTCGTCTAAGAGAGAGAAGAAAAAAAAAAGAAATTAGATAGATAAATAGATAAGATACATACATAGCCACATACACAGACATTCATTTACACATATACATAAAACATTCAAATACACATTTTCCCTCATACCCATACATATATAAATCTATGTTTGCACATACATATATCCATGTATACATACACACACATACTAATTCTCTCAAATGTATATGTATATATAATAATAATGATTGTAATAATAATAAAGATGAATTTCTTTTTTCTTTTTTTTGAATTTTTTTTTTTAAAGGGCAGGGCTGGGCAGGACCATAGGGAACTCAGAATAAGTAAAGATTAAGTTTAGCAGCTAATGAGGTAGCATCCAATGGAGTGAGGGGTTAATTTATGGCAGGAAGTATGAGTCCCATATTGTCCATTGATTTTTTTATTTGTTCATTTTCAAGCAGAGTCCGGCTGTTATTTTTTCCATGGTGCTTATGTCAGTTATGATGTCCATCCAGTCCTTAATCGTCGGAGCAGTCTGTGTCATCCATTTTTTGTGATCGCCTTCTTCCCGGCGGCCAAAAGTATGCTCCATAGATATCCATCCATTATGTCCATAGCCGGAGTTTTGAGGCCTAAATACATTGTTCCAAAATTTAGTGGAATAGTGGTGTTATAAATATTCTGTTTTGCCTGGTTATTTTGTGCCCAATACTTCTGTGCTAGAGGACAGTCCCAAAACACATGGTAATGGTTTACCTCCCGACAACCACAGTTTCTCGACTTTGTGGTCCTCCACTGTGATGTATATATTTTTTCCCACTCCTCATCTGTCAAAACAAAAATTACCTTCCTTTTCCCATTTAATTTTAATATATTTCGTAGATTGGCCGTCCATATCATTGATACATGCATATACTTTAGATATTATTGCCCTTGAAAGATTTCAGTCAGAGGGTTACAATTGTTGGTGCTTTGTTTTATTTCTTGATTTAAAAAAAAAACTCTTATACCTTTTTGTTGTCCAAATATGAAATCTCAGATCGGTGTGGTTTGGCTTAAAGCTTTGGTCATAAGCCACCCAATCTAATATTTTAATATCTTTGTTCGATTTATATGTTTTGATCAGCTTCTTCGATGTCATAAGCGCAGATTTTACCCACTGGATTCTCAACTTCCTTCAAGTTATTCAGCCGTTTGTCATCTGCCAGTAAGGCAGGAACCCCTGGCACAACACCACTCAATATTTTTCCCATGTGCCTCATATTCTGGGTCACACCAGTACAGCAATGCTCTGATCTGAGCTGAAACAAAGTCGTTTTTCAGGCAAAGTAGGCCCCAACCACCTTTTTCTTTTGGTAGCAGTAGGGTCTTAAATCGGAATCTAGAGATCGTTCGATTTTAAAAGACAATGGGAGTGAATTTTTAAAAAATTGTCTGTGGTTTCAAATGTAAATGTTGTTTCTTTTCTAAATGTCTTTTAAATGTGTAACATTTTAATATTTAAGTGCTGTTATATCTTTACTTTGCCCCAGGTTACCCTTGAAAAAGAGGTTTCGATCTCAATGGGTTGTTTCCTGCTTAAATGAAAAAAATAAAAGCAGTGCTGGGACTGAAGTATTTGATTTCCCCACAAGCATCGTACATCATGGTTTGTGTATATATTTTAGATCCTCACATACATGCATGAATTTCTCCTTTTACTGTCGTTCTAATTCTTTATCCTCCTATAGCCTATTTTAGTATGTGCATTTTAAACACCAATGTAATCCATAAGAGTATATCACAGAACAGAAAGCCTCATGTCATGTTGCAGATTTTACCAGCGATGATAGGAAGCATATTTGTGTGCCACTGTAAATAACATTCCCTACAGAGATAGAACGGGCATACACACTTCTCCACTCCATCCCTTATTCATTACCAGATGTTGGTTTATATTGGTTTCCAGGTATCTGCGAGGACTCAGTGGAGATTGCAACATCCCTGTGGTTTTTGGAGTCATTTACCCGACTTCTCAGAGGAAACATCACTCTACTGCTCCGAGCACATTGTCTATTAAGAGTCTGCCAGGAGCACCCACGAGAACATGCCTATCTGGACAATTTATGATTTTAAGCTTTGGCGTGACAGTGGCTCTTCTTTTCAACAATCCACTTTCCATTGGTTGCTTTATCCTTTTATTGCAAGCAGAGGTCAAAGAACCAAAAGAACCAATATGCTTTTGCAACAATGTAAGCATTCAATTATTGGCATGACCCACCAAAATGTGCCTCTAAGCAACCAGCGAGTGCAATTTTTCATATATATACATATATATATATATATATATGTGTGTGTGTGTGTGTGTGTGTGTATGTATGTATGTGTATATATATATATATATATATATATATATATATACTATATATATATATATATATATATATATATATATATATATATAATTTTTTATATTATATAATAAAAATGTAATAAAATAAAGAAAGAATAGACGAGACAAGCGTGTAGATTAAATATGTTAAGGTCAGAATCACACATTACGTTTCTAATATAGGGTCTGCCACCTGTTTGTTGGTGATATTTTCTATTTGTCTTGAATGACAGGAAACGAGATGCGGTGACAAAAATAAAATGCTTGTACAGAAACCATGAGGACACATCTTTTTTTTTTTTTTACATTTCACTGTAAAAAGTATGTTAAGGAAAAATTGTACATACACGGGTAGCCTACCGAAATTCTGAAAGAGAATGACAATGAACAGAGGAAAAAAAGCCCAACATTTTTACAAAACTTTCTCTTGTGATTGTAGATTTTTTAGTTTGAGGAACAAAATTGTGTGTAATTGTGGCCAATTACTGCAATTAGGACAGTGACATCAGACCCGAGTTAGATCAAAAAGACAACATTTTCCAAATGAAAGGAATACCACACTTAACACAAACACAAAACTCAATTTAACAGTTTTGGACCTAAAATGTTAGACTATAGAATTGTATAAAAGTTTTACTACTGTTTGGTATTTACTACAATTTGTATTTGTGTGTGTCAAAGTAATAATATGGATTGAGGTTCAGAATCTTACTCCAAGTATGCAATTGCCCCAAAAAAATGAATGTTAGACACAACAACATTCATCTCAGTAACTTGTTTTCAATGAAAATTAAACTGTGAACAGTTTTAGTCTGAAGACAATTAAAATGTAATAAATCATGCCTCAATGTTTGTACATTTGTGTGTCTCTTATTATGGGTTGCCGGTGGATTCGACCCTCAGCTTTTGTGTGTGCTGATCACTGCAATTGCATTGTGCGGCGCGAACACTCTGAACCAGTGCTCCAGACGCGCTAAAGCCATGCCCACGCAGCTTCTCTGACAGAGCGCAGATCCACTCTTAGCTGAACTCCCTAGAATGTTTCTTTTCTGTAAATTTAGACTGGAACTTGCCAAAGAATGACTGAAAGGAATAAATGGTCAGAACAAGGAAAGTTGTAAAGAATGTCGGGCACATTCACGTTGCAAGAAAATTAATATATCATAGAAAAGAGAAAAGGCTCTCTTTTCTTTCTTCCTCTACTTGGGTTGTTTTAGTTTGTTGGCTGTTTAAGTAGTTAATAGTTTAACTTTAACACTGCTTTGACCCTATTCAAAAACAATAATCAGTTTACAGAAGTGTCCGTCTGACAAAAAACATCTCAAAATCTCCATATTTTTAGGGAGTACATTGATTACAATATTCAGATGATATTACAGTATCAATCCAACAGGAATGTGCTCAAACAGGTATCAAACATATGTGAAATGCCTGTAAAACTACTTTTACAAAGTTTTTTTTAGATTAACATTTTTTTTGTCATAAAGTATTCAAAATTTGCCCACCATCTCCCTTTTTTAAAATCGCCTTTTTTCCAATCACACTATATTCATTCATGGGAAACCACTTAAACATTGTCATCAACTACCATCATATAGTGCAGCTCTTACTGGCTTTGCCTCCATTTACCCATCTTCGCAAGGGGCTTTTATGGGAAGACATAAATGGAAACGTGGGATGAATCTGACCATTTTTTGTGTCTTTTTCTGTCTTTCAGTGCCACTGCTGCCTCTGTCTTTGGCCTTCTGAGTTGCATTGCTAGTTTCTGCCTCGGAGCGCTACATTCCCTTCCCCTCGACTGCTCACGTCACATGGGATTATGGACACGTACACCACTGGCCGTTTTCGTCGCGGAAAGACACTTGCAGTCGCTGAGGAAAAAAAGAAATACTCAGCCTGTACACTCCCCTGTTTCCATGTTAAGACAGCAATTTTTGTTGTTCCAATTTTTGAGTCGTGTGCACCCAGGAAAACTTAAACATTTGAATGGAGGACAGGACATGGCAAAGACCAAAGCTTGTGTGGTGCTTGGAAGATAGAAATCTATTGGAATTAAAACTTTTGAAAATGTAACATTTTGAATATTTGTAGTTGTTTTGCTGTCAGATGGCTTTCTTGATGCTTTACAAATAATTTATGATAATGTGGCTACAACTGCCCTGAAGTAGACTGACGAAAATGAGGTGGCCAATCCACCGCCAATCACATGTATTCATGGATCCAAAGCGATGTGACACACTCAGTGCTACTGCCATCTTGAGCACGATAGCGGCTTGCTGCACGGAGGGCTGTGCCAACAACAAGACTCAAAAGAAAGGATTATTCTTCTATAACATCCTCAAAGACACTGTTTGTTGCCAGAAACTACCATCGGGAGAGACAGTGAACTTACAGAAATCACAGACTGTGCAGGGATGCTAGTTTACACATTAAACTACAATGTTAATTGCGTTGCTATGCTAATAAACATTCCCTAATTCCCGAAAATTCTGCATTTCGTCAGTGGGTGAAACTTGGCATTCTATTATTTATCAAAATTTGTATTTGCAAATGTTATATTAGACAATATGTTATTTCACAGGGTCAAATGAAAGTTTAGGATTGGGTTTAGCTGGAAGATGAACCTTCGCACCAGTCTGAGGTCCAGAGCTTAAAAAACATCCCCACAGCATGATGCTGCCGTGCTTCACTGGAGGGATGGTACTGGCTACTGGCCAGGTGATGAGTGGTGCCCGGTTTTCTCCGGAAATGACACTTGATATTCAAGCCAAAAAGTTCCACTTTGTTTCATTAGATGAGAGAATTTTGTTTCTTATGCTCTCTTTTTGCATACTCCAGGCAGGTGATGTGCCTTTTACTGACTTTCTGTCTGTCCACTTTCCCATACAGGCCTGATTGGTGGAGTGCTGCAGAGATGGCTGTTCTTCTGGAAGGTTCTCCTCTCTCCACAGACACACACTGGAGATCTGTCAGAGTGACCATCGGGTTCTTGATCACCCCCCTGACTAAAGCCCTTCTCCCTTTATTGCTCAGTTTGGCCGGGCCCAGTTCTAGGCAGAGTCTTGTTGGTTCCAAACTATTTAGATTTACGGACGATGAAGGCCACTGTGCTCACAGGAACCTTCCTTTTCTTAAATTTAACAACCTTCTTTCAAGTTGTCATTACGGGGTATTGTTTGTAGAATTGTGAGGCAAATAATGATTTTTGGATAATTTTTGGAATAAGGCTGAAGCATAACAAAATGTGAAAAAAGAGCTGTGAATACATTCCGGATGCACTGTAAATGTCCACAAAAGATTGTTCCTTCTCAGACAGATGCACTATTTTTCATAACTAACTATGGAGATAGGCTGCAACATGCGTGAAACACAACGACACAATGCGCTGGTCAGAAAGTGAATTGATTCACCAACCTTTGAGTTGGTAAGAGTCCCACAGCTACTAAATATCCATGAGTTTTGAACTATGAGAAATTTGGACCGTTGCCAAAGCAATGAATCATTTATAACTAAATATTAGATCTTTTCAATGGAAAAAAAGTCCATAAAATGAAACCCCTTAGTGATTGAAATGAGAGAGCTATTTTGGTCATATTCGTCATTTTTAGAGAGACAATGCCCTTAAAGCTATTGCAGCATAGAGCAATGTCAAAGACTCAAATGACTATTTATTTGCATGTCAACCAAACAATTCTGCTGTGTGATAAGACAGCGGTTCTGAATTCTTCATCATCTTCTTTTCCAAACACACACATCCTCTTGTCTTCCATCTGAGCTAACATCACTCTCTGACTCAAATATAAAATTACGAGTCCTCAGGAGCCTGTACAAGACTAAGAAATAAAGATTGCATGCGCTCTCAATGGCTAGGCACTTTGAGGTCTGCTGCGGTTGTAACCATTGGAACGTACAGTTGCGAGTAGCTTTCTAAAACGCTCTGTCCTCTTCTTAGCTGCGTTGCATTTTGAACCTGCTTTCACAGCCATTTGTTGACCTTGCAACACATTTTGAGACATTGCCGATATCCTATTTACATAATTTACCCAACGTTAAGCTGAAAATGTTTTGGATCATATTTAACCATCTAACTTTACTGTTGGAGGGTCTGCCGTCTGACTTTGCAGCCTGGGATGTAGCTATCTCCATGGAGACAAGCGTGTGACACCACCAGGCCAAGTTTCAGATATGGAGCTTCGCACATGATAAGAATGCATGTGTTTCATGTTTGAAGTATATACACACAATAAAAAATGCATAGATAGTTGAAAGAAAATGTATTTATATTGTGGAACTTTCCAGGGCCTGCAACAACAACAACAACAACGATCACCATTGAGGCTGATGGATGACGCTCCACCAGAAAAGATAAGTATTAATGTTATTACTGTTCCTTTAGTTATATTTTATGTCATTTATAATACGTTGAAGATGAACTATACTATGCATAAGACTAAAATGAAATCAGCCCCCTCATATCTGTAGTTATATAAATACTGAATGATTGCTTCATTAGAAGAACCACATTCATGGTAAAAAAAAAAAATTAAAAATTTGGCCTGTCTGCAACAGATACAAAACTTGTGATATAATGAGGTTGGGGTGCGGGCGGAGAGAATGAAGAATACTAATACTGCCCTAATTAGCCTCTGTGCTTTTAATGCTTGATGGTAGGCTATGTAACGAGAGCCCTCAAAATTACTCATCAGCAAGCCCATTAAAAATATCTTGATGTGCAAATTCTCCATCTAAAGATGAAGTCCCTGTACAGTCTCTATTGCAGACTTTCCATTGATTAGCTCATAGTAGATAATCATGCTGAATCTCATCATTTGCTTCTCACATAACAAGTAAAGGCAACTGTAACAGGGTGTGGCTGGAGGCCTGCCATTTATTTACTATAACACTGAACACAAAAACATTACCAGACTGTGTGGGTGATCAAATAAATTGCTATGACATTGCGTGAAATGTAGTTTGTTTACCAGGTGCAGTTTAGATTCTTCTTCTTTTTTCTTATATATGTCAACTTTATAGACTTTGAGATTTAGACTGAAAAACTTCCACAGAGGGAATTATTTTGACACAGTAGCTCACACATTCCAATATATTGACAAGAAGAACAGATGAAGTAAATGAAATATTTATATTATAGAATATGTCAAGGTTACATACAAGATGAGGGATACGGTGAGTTGTTGTACAGTTGTATAGGGTATGGTAAGAATGTAGTCCTGTAGGAGTCTGTTGGAGAATGAGCTCCTCTACTCCTCTATTGTCCGCTTGCTGCAGACATTAAAGACATTATTATAGTCTTAAAGGTTAAGGTACAATTTATTGTGTGTCCTCTGCGTTTGACTCTTCCTTGCAACTTGTCAGGAGCTAGGCATGGTCAGGACCATAGCTGGAGCCTTTTACCTATTGGCCATGTTTAAGACACCCAGAACCTTCTTTTTGTGAGGTGAGAGTGTTTGTCTCTCTGAAGAAGTCAATGCTTTGCCCGGAATGCTCTATATGGAATTGAACATATCAATCTCCGTGGAGACAGTTAAGATCTGTGTCATAAATCAGATTATTTGACAGTTTAGCACAATTTATTGAGCAAAAAGTAGTTACTATATTTTTCAAAACCAAAATTGGTTTGGTTTTGAGTCCAAGTCAATATGTTATAAAAGAGTTGTGGGCATTTGGGCATTGCAGAAGGGTCATTATCAGCTGGATTTGGGTGTCACCTGTAAAAAAAATTATTAAAAAAATGCCAGCTAGATGTAGGATTTTATCAACAGTTGAAATATAACATATAAACAGCGCAACAAGCTCTTTCAATTGCAGTAATTAATTGGCCGCTTGCAGTTGAGGCTACCCTTAACAAACAATGTATTTGAACTTTATTTGTGTGCGCTCGCGTATAATGTTGTTCAAGCGTATTTAATTTCCTTTACACAGTAGAACACAATCTTAAACACAGGCTTTTGGCTCTGGACATAGACTCATCACAGCTGAATATATTGCTGTCAAAGGCGAAAAGCGCAGGCCAAGCCCTGAGCTTGTACAGGCCAATTCAATTACTCCGGATGGCGTCTAATGGAGAATGAACTAAGCAGGCAAGGGGTTACTTTGTGATGGCTCTGCTGACGACTGCCTCTTGTCTACATGATCTAATTACTAAGACACACAACTATTGATTAGCTTCGGCATGCCAGAGGAGGAAAACCTTTAAGATTCACTTTTGCAGTTGGCCATCTGTTGGAGATTGAATAATTGCAATAGGTGAGCGTACATTAACATTCAAATGCAGTAGCAGGCGCATACACACACAACATACTGAGCAATGTAATTTTCTTACCGCTGTAAGCCATGATTCCTAAATTGGCAAGGGGGGCTTAAGATACATGGGTCAATACGCAGAATCGATGTCCCCTGCTTCGCCAAAAGAAAGGTAAAAGAACATGTTTGAGCATTTCTACGGCCACGACTTCTCTTATCTTGGTCTGAATAAGAGGGTCAAAGGGCAAAAAGCGGCAACATAACCCTATCTACATTGGAACAATATTCTCCCTCCTCCCTCCCTCCCTCCTCCCGATTGTAGCTCAATGCTGTGGACACAACAGCCTTATCTAGCGCTGCCTTTGTCAGTGAGAGTGGTCTATTTTGGGTTTTATCTATAGCAGGGCTCGTTCGGGCTGTGGGGCTGAAGTAGCACCGGCAGATAAGGCGAACAGTGACACTCTAACCTGTGTCTGTGCGGTCAGGGTGGGAATGGATGGTGCTCCCAGTGCAATCAAACCTCTTCCTGTTAGCGGTCGATGGATGGATCAGGATCACACGTTGAAGAGGCAGAGAAAAGACTTGTGGACAAATCTGTGTGGCCTGAGGGTGGGTTGAAAGGAGCAAACTATATTGTGCATTTGTTCAGTGGGCCTTGTACGTATGTAGGGCTGTAGGTTTTAGTTGTTTGGTAGGTAATCGTTCGATGGGGTCATAGTCAACCAAAATGTTGTTAGTCGGCTCGTTGTTTACTGGGTTATAATGATTTGGGTATTTTGGAAATTTTTACATGTGAATAGCTAGTTTGTTACAAGTTTTCTGTATGAACTGGTTCCGATTATAGAGATACTTAATATGTCGGTGTAATCCCTCATTCGTCCAGGAGTGTTCCATTGTCGAAAAGATTCAGTTGTAGTCATCTGGACTCTGTTTTAGAAAAAACATTAATTTCGACTCTCATCCAAGAAGTCATTCTCAATCTGTGAAACAAGTCTGAGAACTCCTGTTTATATCCTACTCTGTGAAAGCCCTGCCCACAGGGCGGGACCTCCTGATAATGGCCCATTGAAATTTAACTGGGATTGGGCCTATTGTTCCCTGGCGTTCACCTTGAGTGCACTCAAGGTGAACCTGGAAAGTTCATGGTGTTTGACACAACTTTCTATAGCTCGATGGCCTCGCTGATCCAGATCACAGATTATGGAGGTGAGATATGGAAACATGCACCAAAGATCATGAACTGGGGCAACAGAACGTAGATGGGATATAGTCAGTGTGATCATAAGACAAACCAAAATCAAAACTGCCAGGTAAACAGAATGAACACTGTTCACTTAGTAGGGTTGACATAGAAACACATTTGGATTACACCAATTCCCTCTCAGCATTGTGACTATAGAATAATTTGCTGAAATAACTAAAGTTGGCATCAAGTCCACACATTTCAATTCAAACCCTGGAGGAGCTCGAGCTTGTGGCTGCAGAAGCCGCCAGTAGTCAGTAGTGGTTGCAGATGAATAAACCATATAGTTCAAATATAATTTCTACAAACAAAGAAGTAAATAGTGCACTTACCACTCTGATTTCACCCACAAAAAGTTCTAGTAATTGACAATGTTATTTGTTAACTCTGAAAGACAGAATGAAACGGGGATGCCACATGTGCGATTGCTTGCTCATTCGGTGACAGTGGGCATCATAAATAATCCCTAAATCTGATAGTTAGTTATCTGGAGCTGGCATATTTTCTTCAGTGATGAAAGACACACAGTTGCTCAAAAATGGGTCACCCTATTCCCTTGGTTTCAAATTATCTAAATGAATGAAGAGGAAGAGTTTTGTCCCACTTGTTTGAACACATCACATTTGTGGTCATTGAGATCTCATTACCAAACCTTTCAAAGCCTTGGTGTTATGAGTAATCCAAAACTCTTATTCAGATAAAACAATGAATGTGGGCGACCCGTGATGTGGTTGTCATGGACGCACTGCAGACCAAAGCCACTGATTTTCATTTGGCAAAGTGACTGTTGATAAAGGAACACGTCTGCTTTCTAAGTTTTGAAAGAATCAGAGGTGGTCAATCAATTACACATACTGTACAGTTAGTTTTATTATAACAGTGCGCTTGTGTAAAAGTTTGGGTTTCTCTCCCCACTGAAGCACAACCCACAGCACAACCACACCAGGCAATCTGAAAGGTCAAGAGGTCAGAGACCGAACAACGTTAACGCCTGACTTTTATACTCTGGGCTCTGCAACGCCCCCAGCTGACAGGTAGACTAAACGCAGGCCTAGACTTGCCAAAATTGGAAATACAAGAATCTGTGCAATGTTTAATGTTTTACCTGCTTAATAACATTCCTCTAAAGCATATATCAGATGTTACGTCAACAGTTACTCGGGCTTGAGCACAGTTGTGTACTCTTGTACCTTATCTGAATATTTTACTCTACACACCTCTGATTATTGGCTACTATGAACAAAATCATAAAGAAACAACAAAAATAAGTAAATGCACACATACAATTGAAATTGATTTAATGGTGTGCATCTGAGATAAAATATTGCTAAATGAATATGTGGATCATAGCACACACTGAGGCAGATAAATTACTGTGTGAAGGGAAACGCAGAAAGAGAAGAGTGCAGATATTTAATAGCTTTAAAAACCAAGCTATCTTCTCATAATCCACATGACAGGTCGCTTTGTGTTTTCCATTCAAAGAACTGTAGTGGATTTTCTTCATTGAATTGTTGGTTATTTTGGTCTGAATGACTCAATTATGCCTCAGCTTTAATATCAGTGTGTTCAGGAGTTAATATGAGGACAGATGATGCAGTTCCACACACAAGCTAACAGCACCAAGGCTTCACTGAAGAAATAAGGATGGACAGACAAGATGCATTTAGAATAATGGTCAGCATATATTTTTATTTTTATTAATGTACTTTTCTTTGTGTAAAGTTTTATTTATGTGTGCAGTTTCTAATTTAAAATAGTCCGTGAGGAATTCATGTGATTCAATCATTCCCATGGTGATGTATACCAGATATTTGTAAAATATAATTTTAAAATAAAAAAGAACTCCAGTTCATTATTCGTTGATATTGCAAAGAACTTTTGTATACAGGATGTATAGCATAATACTAAATGAAAGTGTTTTCCATAAGTTTAATGGATGGTTTTATCATTCACTAACTTCATGACTGAGACTATGTATGTGCCCATGTTGTTATGTGCACCAAAGAAAACATCAACAATGTAGGACATATACGTCCCAAACGACCTTTCAAAAGACATTCTTTTTTCATAATTAAAAAACAACTGTGATGCTCACTGTTGCAGAACAAAGCAAAAGGAGCCTGCAATGTGAACCATCACATGACACAACAGCCCTAAGTTTTATGACCTGCTTTCCCCCTTTAGGTCAACACCTCTATGATAAAGAACACAGAGGGAACCAAATGGTTCCAAGGACCTGACCCCTGTGGAGAAGTGGACTAGTCCACTGTAACAAAATGATCTTTGTTCTGCTGGATGGAAGTCCTTAGTGACTATGTTTCACATCTAAAGAGAGGCAAGGCCAGTTTTAAAGTCACTCCAACTTTAAGCCACACCTCCGAGGTTAGATAAAAAGACCACCAAGCCCTCTCACTCTGAACCTCTAACACAAGACACATCAGGTCGGAGACCCCAGGGACCCCTCCCCCATCAGGGGTGCAACCTCTCGCCTTATGTTACAGGCCTCTGTGCTCCTGGACTAAGGACACAAGGGACACCGGATATCAAAAATGGCTCCTGAAAAATCTCAGGACTAACGCATCGTTGTACAAAAATCTTCGAACACTAAACCCTGCACAAAGATCAGCACCAGGAGCAGCTCTAAGGACCCAAGGAGCTCAGAGAAGGCCTTGATCCACATCTGAGCCTTCCCTTGGGCACGTTAGACTGATTCAAAGAGTGGCTGAAACTTTTAGAGTGGCTTTAAAGTGAGGTTCCCCTTAAATTATTCTAGAATCAATAAAACTTACTTTTCAATACCAGCATTTCTTTTAACTAAGATATTTTAGTTTTTTAAACCACACAAAATAATTCTGGTTTTAAAACCCTTTTTATTGATCTTTTTAGAGTCAATGAATTGAGTACTCCCCTTTCAGAAAATGAGACTCAGTAGGTATTAATGTTTTGCTGTACAAGCTTCAGATGGTGCCCCTTTTTAAATACAAATATGAACATCCGGCAAGTTATGTCCTCAATGTAATAGCTAGTCCCAGAGAATTGACATTACATATTAGCGCAACTGTGTGAGGAGGAAACGAGACAAATGCCCTACAACAACAAATGAAAGTTGAAAGTTATGAGCAAACCTGGAAGTGCAATTCCACACAGCTCAATGGTTTAATAGTTCACTAATACATCTGGGTTCAAAACAACACATTTACTGATAAAAGCGCTGATATCTTACTGTGCCGTTACATCGCAACAACAAATACACATTTTAAGCCTTTACGCATGTGAGCAGTTCGCGTGCATCAGAAGTAAGATCATATCCATGTCCTGGAGTTCACTCACAGTTCTCCACTTGATCCGAAACAGTTTGTGCCCATATATTCTATAGGCCTATTGTACAAAACAATCCCACGGTTTATTGCACACGTATCACCGCACACACTGTCAGTGGAGTTACGACAATGGTGTGGCAAAACAGCAATCTTTATTTTCTTCGTTTCTGCAGAAGCAGAGGCGATGTTCAAGAGCTCTCCACAGATGACGAGGCCACGTTGCTATGGGCATGTGTAGCGTGGATATGAAAATATGCGGCTTGTGAATTCACACATGACGAGACATTCAGCATTTATAGAAATCGGCACTTTGTAGAGCGTTTATAAAATCAGCATTTTCTGACATAAAAAACAGTCTGTGCATGTGAGGCAAGAAGGCCCAAATGCTGAAAAAGAAAGTGTTAATAAAAAATATCTGGGTACGTGAATCATGAAGCTAACATCTCTTCTGCTTCTGGCTGCAGGTCTGAGGCAGGTCTGAGGCTGCAGAAGGCTGCAGTGATTATGGTCACATTTTCCAAGGATTCCTTTAAACAGTTGTGCAGAGAAAATGATTTGATGTAAATTCTATTACTTTATTGAGATTTATGTGTTGGAAACCTGACAAGTTGGTGTCCACTTGTGTATTCGTTTATCAGATTATGTCATGGAGGAAAGTTGTTTACCTGTTTCTCACTTTCTTAATTGTGGTTCTAAATTGAAAATTCATTGTATTTTGTAAAATATTTGTATTGGTCCGGTAAAGGTACATCCTGTGATTCAGTAATGTTGTGGGCCATGCTAACTGGCCGTATGTGGATACCTCCAGCCTTCTGTTATTACTGCGTACAACAATGAGTCCATCGGGCTATACACATCATGAACCACATTGACCTCTTTACTTCACATTTGAAAATGATTGGATGTGCATTTGTATGATTCTAACTGAGGCCATGAATCTGAGTGTTGCTTTGAAGATAAAAATATTCTACATTTCAGCAAAAAGACTCTGCGCTTCAAATGGGTTTTCCATTGTTGCTAAGCAACAGGAGAGCAGAGTCCAGCTCTTCTCTGTCTGTATTAGCTTTAAAGGAGTCTGTGTGGACCGAAATGGGGTCTTTTTCTCAATATTAGGAGAGGATTAAAGGCAGACTCTCACCAGGGATTATCACTGAGAACGTATTAAGATCAGCACGTTGCCTAAAACAATTGAAATTAGAGGATCTACATATGTTAAAAGAAATTCTCTTGTGATTCTTGTGCTTTGTCTAGGCCTGTGCCGTGTTGTACCTGTGTGTCACCTCTGTGTCTGAAACAATGAACTGAGAGTAGTGCAATCATATCAGTGACACAGCAGCCTCTGCAGAGCCAGCTGCTGATACAACTGATTACAGTAGCTCCACACCCTCCAGCGTTTCACCTACACTTCATTATTCATCTCATACAATCCACTTGTACTGCTGCTGCTTCTCTTTGGCCACGTCTCCACTCTCTTATGCGCTTTCCAAATGCACAAACAGAGCGGGATGCAGCAGTTGTGGCTTATATAACTGTACATCTTGAAGAATAAAGATGACTAATAGCTAGGACCTATAGTGTTCCCAAGTGGCTATAATGTTCATTACTCACCACCACAACACTAAGGACTTGCACTGAACAATATTCACACTTGTGCTATACTTAACCTTAAAGCTAATTTGTGAGCATTTATTTAAGGCAGTGGTTTTAATGCATTGTACTGTGGATGATAAAGCAGTTCTGCCTGGTACAGGGCCAACCACCACATGTACTACTCGATTCAGGCTCTGCTCAATGTATATGGGCAATACGTAGAATGAGCAAGGATGGTAAGTCATTTACTGATAGGGGCAGACAACAAATTTACACCAGGATTTTCTGCAGCCAAGTAGCAGATGTACCAGATCCCACCCCACATGCATTTGAGCACAATGTATTTAGCTCCAGTACAGATATATTGAAAGAGCTGCTGTTAGAGTCAAGAGCATTTTATGCTCTGAAAGTTGTCGTCTGCACTCTTCTCTTTTATGTCATCTGTTTTGTGATTTTAATGCAATGTTTGCCTGTTGTGTGAAGCCTTGTGTACAAATTGTGCTCTACAAATAAAGTTGCCTTGCCTTCACGGAGGAGCACCTCTGCTGCACTTTGAGGTGCGCAAGCTTGTGTTTACATTTTGACAGAGATTGATCGGAGACGCAGTGAGAGGAGGGTTCGCACTGCGACCAAGATTCCCAAAAAAAAGTAACAGGTTTGATATAAATCACTGCTTGTCTTTGGTTGAATGACAGTTCTTTAGTTTAGTCATTGTCCCTGTTTCACTTTGAGACCTACAACCCACGATTTCGAGCCATGACTCAACATTTTTTCCCACGATTAGAAATCTTTTATAATAATTGTGCAATGGACACCCGGCTTTAGAGAGTTGTGAAAAGTCCTTACAAACTCATCGCAGTGAATATTTATGAGGGTAGAAAGGCATTAGGTAAGTGAGCCATACACTTTTACGACTGCAAATGGTTTTGTTCTTCCTGTTTTAAAACAGATCAAATCTTTAAGTAGAAAGTTCAAAAGGTTTAAACTCTGCCATTGTAAATACATTAATGTGGTGGTATGAGTTGTTCTCTGTCAAACTGGATTTTGCATGTATTCAGTAAGCATCGTGTGTCTACATAGTTTCAGCCCATTGAGCCATAAATTCCAATTATTTGATTGCGTTCTTTCAGTCTTTCAGTCCATTCCATGATACCATTTTGGGCAAATATTTCAATGACTTAAATATTTTTTAAATGTACCTTGAAAACATGAAAAAAAAATACTAAATACAAATTTGTCCAGGTTGAACAAACTATTACATTGATTATAATATGGAATATTGTGTGTTCTAATATTCATGGGATGAAATTCTGTTCTCAGATATTTTTTTTTGTTATAAACTGTTCCCTAACAACCATAATGTTAACCAAGAAACAAAACTATGATTAGTTATGATTAGACTAATACAAATATATGTCATCTATTTTGTTGAATACATTTAATAAACATACATTTTGTTTTCAAATCAAACTGTGTTGTTCCTGCATTTTGGATGGAATGTTCTGTTTTGATAACATAGATAGAGGTATTCAGTGCTATTTCTTGTATGTTTTGTACAATTCCTTTTTCCACAAATAACCACATACAGACTGACGTAACAACTATAATAACTATTTAACAAAGGTACTATCCCACCAAACCAAGTCATCAGAAAAACATGAAAACCTGTCATGTGTATGTTTAGCCAAACCATATTTCCCAAAATTAGGAAAAATTCTGAGAAAAGAAAAAAAATCTTAAACATTTTGACAACACATCCTGGAGAAGCAAAACATTTGGAAAGATTTCTGATGAAAAACATGATCACAATATTTTATAACACCATATTCAGAGGACTGAGATTAATGAAGCGCTGCAGACTTGAACTATTCCATTTGACTTTAAAACGACGTGTGCCGGATGTAAAACTCCAACAATGGAATCGATAGACGGATATTTGTGGAATGTACTTTGGTCTGCATCAAAGAAAGAAACAATAAGGAACTTGCTCTTGTGTTGCACGTTACAAAAACAAGTCACAAAAAGATAAACCTTTTGCTTTCCAAAGTGAACTCTTGAACAACTGTCTCGCACAATAAACTCAGAGTTGTTGGATGATCGCTGCTGTCGGGGCAGTGCAGGTCAAACAGACATGACAAGCGCGTTTGCCTCTGCCCCGGGATTTGGAGCCTTTGCTTGGTTTACGTTGGCAATGCCGCATACACCAGCGGGTCTATTTTTAAACTCAATATGGGATCTATAAGTAGCTATTACAGACAGTGTGCGGTGTAGTCGATACTGCTACAAGCCCCAAGCCTGTTTGCACACACACCGTAAGCCGCCGAGGCCAATCCGAGCCCCGGTGATTGATCAGGGCTGCAGGGTTTTGTTGCAGTGTATGAAGTGTCCTATATGTCCATACGCTTTGCAGATACGGGCCTATACTCACTGATTGTGGGAGGAGGAGTGATTTAAAGGCAAACATTCGCAGCACAGCGTTCATGTTGATGACTAATGATGATGGCTCTGTGCTGCTTGGCTCTAGGGCTCTTTCTGAGTTACCAAGACAAGCGCGCTGTACTTCTCAATGGAAATAAGGGTTCCATAGGGGACTTTGCGTAGGAATAAGGATATCTAGACACATTCGGGACACTGATGATAGGAATCAAGTTTGCAAATGTACAAAAAATACTTTTATGGTTGCGTCTTTTAAGCTTGTGTGTTGTACTATTATACCACTCGTCTTCAAATGGCAAAAATAAATATATAAACAATAATTTTATCCCACA
The DNA here is from genome assembly GCA_015082035.1 of Chaenogobius annularis. Lineage (NCBI taxonomy): Eukaryota > Metazoa > Chordata > Actinopteri > Gobiiformes > Gobiidae > Chaenogobius > Chaenogobius annularis. The sequence continues at coordinate 80,406 of BJKM01000521.1, forward strand.
ATGCGAGGTACATTCTATATGTGCAACGCTTTAAACCGCTATACCACAAGCAAGCACAAGAACATCTTGATTTGTAATTCAGGGACTTATTGGATTGGGGAACAACAGCAATGTGTTTTGTATTTTCGGTATAGTTATAAAGTAAAATTTTACAAATGAGTTGTCAGTTCAGGAAAAATACAGTATATCCTGAAGGCACATTAAAAGAATATACTTGTCCTGTTCTGTCCTGTACTTGTTCTGGCAAAGGTAATAATACTATTATTATGGCTAAGGCTAAGGAAAAATCTGTTTAGGAAATCCAATTCTTCACGGGGAAAGTTCAATCTATTGAAAATGCAATCTACTGAAGACTGAAGGTAGAAAATGATTTTTCCGTTGTGCTAACCATGTTTACAGAGAAGAAACGTATTATTATTATAATCAGACAGAGGAAAATCATGTTATATTTCCAGTGTCACAGTGCCTGTGCGGTACACAGGTTCCATTTTTGGATGAATAGAACTAAGTACTTAAGAGTAATAATATATATGATATTTTAGAAAATGCTTCATTTGTAGTCATCTGGACACTCTGTCTTAGAATAGAACCCAAGAGTCATTCTCAATCTGTGGATCTAGTGTGAGAACTTGGATACTTATCCTACTCTAAGTAAGCCCTGCCCACAGGGCGGAACCTCCTGATAATAGCCTGTCCTGTTTTTTTTTTTTGTTGGATGAGAGTCAAAACGTCTTGTTTTTCTAAAACAGTGTCCAGGTGACTGCAACTGAAGTGTTTTCTACAATGGATTACATCAACAGTATACATGGTAGTATACGCATGAGTATGCAAGTGTACAAGATGGAATAGGTTGATCAGTTATACAGCAATCAAGAATTAAGGATGCACAGTTCCAGCTTTTCCAGTTCAGATACCAGTGCAGGGACTGAAAATAGCAGTCATTTCCTTCAAACATAATTGGCATACAACAAAATTGATCCATCAATATCTTTGAACTGATACCCGATCCATCACATTTTCCAGGATCAACACTGATATCCTACACCAGTATCTATGCATCACTAACAATACAGTTATCAGCTTTGAGAGTACAGAACAAGGGGAATAGTGTGTAGTCACCAAACAGCCTCATTACTTTGTTATTCAGTTTCTTTGTCACATTTTTACAACATAGTACTGAATGTCAAGGCATTGAGTTTGGCCTGAAGCAACACCCAGGTTTCTCATAGTGATTAGCAGAGATGAGTCACCCCTTCACTCAAAAATAAAGACGAGAACCTGACCATGTTCCTGGTGTTCATGCTTCCCGTTATAGGTGATATTTTGATGACTCTTGCCCATTCAAAGATATCATATTTTATTTTGAAGGCAACAGTACTTGATTTGTACCCGGCTGAACTCCCTGGAAAGGTCAATAAAAGAAGCAGTAATGTTTCCACAGCTTATCCACTTTGAAGCACAAGGTATGTTTCCATAGCAACTTCTTTTGCCATTTATTCCTGAACATGAGCAACCAAATTTGCAAGATGTGTTCAGAGATGTAGCGCTGCGTAGCAAACATGATAATAACCTCATTCATTTGCATCGCTGACCATGAAAAAGTGGAACAACAACAACAACAACAACAACAACAACAACAACAACAACAACAACAACAACAACAAATAAATGATAAGATAGATGTTTTGCATTATTTGGTGGTATGGGACATTTGAGAATGCTTTAAAATAAAGTTCCTTAGTAAACTATTTATAAATCATTAATAAGCACTAGTAATTCGTTAATGCAGTTATATATGTCATAGCATTTGTAGTTGGCTAATGTTAACAAGCTATCAACAAAAACAAATATATGTGTTATTAAATCATGTACAAAATGTTTCCAAGAGCATTGATAAGATGCTTATTAAATGTGTTTCAATAACCAAGTGATAAATGCTTGTCAATGCTTTATAAGTGCTTATAAACAAATACCTAGTGCTTATTAATGTGTTATTAATAGTTTACTAAAGAATCTTATTTTTAAATTGTTATTGGAAGTTCATAAACAAGTAGCGACAATGTGGAAAAACACTTATAAATTCCATGTAAAATGAATAGTGAGACAAAATGCTTTCTTAAACTAAAATTCCAGATGCTAATTTTGATGTATTAAAAGACACTGAAACTACTTTGCAGTGTAGGGTGCATTTACACTTGTCCTGGTGCTGGTTTGAGTCCAGATTAGTTCTGATATAGACTTGGTTTGGCCCTTTTTCAGTCCTGGTTTAGTTCCATGTTTGGACCCAGTTTAAATCCTATTTGCTTGTGCAAGTGATCAAAGCATTCAAATTGGCAGGGATCAGCTCATATCCAGGGGCGTCCACATTTTTTCATCAAGTATCATGTATTTAAACATAACCAGCGGAGGTCAGTCTACACTTTAATTCAAAGACCAATTATTCTACAATTAAAAATATGTTTTTCCTTTTAGATATTTTTGGTTTTTGAATGTCCGGGTCTGTGTTCGTGGTTGTGTTTGTATACGACTTTCTGCTCTCTGTGAGCCCGACTCACAAGAAGACATGTTTCCAAAAATAAAGGAGAAGAGCGAGAAGAGAGAGAGAGAGAAGGGGAGAGAGAAGAAGAGAGAGAGAGAGAGAAGAGAGAGAGAGCAGCACAGAAAAACAGTGGATTGCTCGCCCCCTCCTCGTCCCTCTCCCGCTCTCGTCAAAAGCCCGTTGTCTCATCACGAAACCGAATTAGGGAGAACAAATGGCCTATATAAACACCCCTAAACATACTCCCCAGTTGATGTTGTAAAAAAAAAGTCCAATATAAGGTTCAATTTAGAATGGTTAGAATCATGTAAATGTTTCACGGATTTCTAATAAAATAACCCATGCAGTTCTGGCAGTTGTTCACAGCCTGATGAACGCATAATAATATACATTCTTACATTTTGTCAGCCTCATAGCTTATTGCTTCAGTCATTATTCAAGGTTTTTGGATTTATTTTATTTTTCAAAGTTTCTTTAAAGGTTGAATTTTATTTGATTTTTTCTATTTTCCAAGTATCTATATTTCAAAACTCACTCATATTGAATGACAGATTTGCGTGCTGAAATAGCCATAACTTAGACAGTTTGACACGCTTTCTTTTCACTTTTTTTGTATACCTTTATTTAACCCGCACAGTCCACGCCGTACAGAAACAATTCTCAATCAGCACACTTATAAAGAGACTCGTCAGCCTCCAAATGAAGGTTTTGTACATTATTCCAAGACCACGGTGCTGAGGAGTTAAAAGAAACAGCTTCTGCCAGCTCGGTGAAGCATCGAGACACGTTCAAAAGCAGTTGTACGGTGTACCAGATGGGATTTTTTTTCTTTGGACACCAGACTTTGACAGCACAAATAGAGAAAAAAAAACTTTCAAAAAACAATTGATTTTACTTTGCTATAATATAAACAATTAATTTAAAGGTGTTGGTCTCACTTGTGAAGAGCTGCTACTGACTGTTGTATAAAGTTAACTTCATGTTAAGTCAATAGGAGCACAAAGTAGCCGTATATAATATTGAGAAAAGAAACATTGATTTTTATTTTCTTTAATGTCACTATTATTGTTCATGACTGATCTGTAAACTACAGCTATTATTTGTAAACACTGTGTAATAGAATAGACCCTGAATTAAGAGACCAGTATTATATCTCTTTTGTATTAACCTAAATATTATTCACATATGTGAAATTTGATGAATAAAAGTGGAACTAAATTATATTAAAGATATACCTTCTATTTATTGTGCTCTGAAACTAATTAACAGTTTCTTGTATTGTTTGTTCAGGACCTCAAGATCACGAGCATCACAGCCCACTGTCTCTGAAGACGCTGTAAATATTTATATTTTGCTTAATCTAAATATTTATATTTTGCTTAAACCGCATGGATGATCTTTTCTAAGGTAAAAAACAGTTTGTCGAGAATGTATTACCATTTCAGCGTTTAAGATGAATGCGGTTTGCTGAATGTGAAAGCTCTCCATGTTATATAGAGTATTTATGAAGGCATAGGCCATACGTCTACCTTTCAAATCCTGTTTTATGCTTGATATTTACTGTGGGTGCGTGCATCTATAAGAACATGTCTGTAGCCCACCTCAGACCCACAGGCGTGAGGTAGAACGCCTCCCCCTCACACCACAACATGAAAAAATGTTGTTTTTTGTGTAAAAAATAAATAGTAAAAAAAGAAAATGTGTTTTTAACCTGCGCACTATCTTTGAGGGTAGCACAAGGTTAATTACCTGACTGGGATTCATGCCGCACTAAAAGCCTCAAACACAAGCCATGATCGTGTCTTTGTGAATATTTTACTGTCTTTGGGAAATGTTTGCTAAACCTCCAGCTTTTGTCAGTTTTATCCCACAAGAAGCCTGAGCTCGTGGTTATGGAAACAAGACTCATCTAGGGCTTTTTATAGACTTATGGATGGCTGAAAATCTTCATGCAATTTTGATGTGACCCAAATATTTCTCTTTCTTTCTGCTGACAACAGACGCTTTGCCATATTGAATTTATTGCACTCTCCAAATGTATTTTTAGATTTTTGGGTTATTGGATTGTTAAAACTCAAGTACATATTGACAACAACAACAACAACAACAACAAAATAGAATGATAAGCTGTGGAAGAAAGTACCCAAATCTTATTATTCGCAAATAACTCAAAATGCATAACTTGAAGATGTCTAAACTCTTCTGAATGTATTTGTAAGTTATAGAAGTAGGGAAATATTGGTTAGTTTCTAGAAGTGGGGAAATATGTCTAAAAATTTATAATATCGCAATTGTTGTTTGAGAGATGAAATTATGCTAAATTAGAACATCAAGTATGTGTTTCAAAAAGGTGGTAAAAAGAGCAATTTAGCGATATACAAACTCTTTAAAATAATGGTATATTGTGACATTTCTGCATTGTTTGTGTTTAAAGACGCTGTACCTGATGCAGAGATGGGTGGTAAATTGTAACTTTTTGAAGAAATTGTACTTTTTAGAGCAGTTTTCAGACACCTTTTACTCCTATTGAGTAACATATTTGGCAGTGTAGCAGTACTCTTACTTGTTTAAAAGCATTTGGTTCCTCTTCTCATTGTGAGTAAGTCCAGAAGTGACATAAGCTTTACGTTGAAAACAATAAAAGCTTTGAACGTTTGTGTTTCTTATACCGCTCCTTCCAATATTTTTTCGCTTTCTCATTTTTGTTGTCAGCCCTTTGAAAATCAGAATCTTTGTAAAGGCCATGCACGCGGTTTCGGTGCATTGCATTTGTTTCGGGTGCAGCATTTGAAAAGAAAGCGCACATCAACTGTGTCCTCACAAACAGACAAAACAATAAAGACAAACATCAGCAGAAATACCAGATTGTGTGCGTTGTTTCAAGTCTGGTATTAGTTTCTTCAAATACTTTTTTACTCTTGAGTCATTATTTGATTGACTACTTACTCACTTTTCCTTGAGTAATTTTATCTTAATGTAACGTTACTCTTACTTGAGTACACATTTTGGCTACTCTACCTGAACAGTTCATTTTGAATTGTCAGCGATCCAGGCTTATTCCTCACTTTGTTAATGCATTTCAGCAATCTCATTTTGACCCCATGAAAACACAATATATCTGTACAGGGGAAAAACTAATTCCATACAATTACTACTACAACTACAACTACTACTTTTTGTTGACCTTAATGCTGTCTGCTGAATTGGCTCACATCATCCAGAGAAGTACTTTATACTGTAAAATTTTAATTCTCTACTAATATAACCTCGATTAATAACGTTTTGTTGTGAGGCAGCCCTTCTTCGATACTAAAGGTGCGTTCTAGGCAAACTTGGAAATTTCCCACCTCACACTGTAAAAAAAAAAAAAACTGGCTGTAACGCAAGTGCAAACAGGTAATTTGAATTGGTTTGACACTCACGATAAACTGTGACGTATTACAACTACAACAGTCACAACAAAAAAATTTATTTCAGTGGGTAAGCGTAATTTTGCATGTTAGAGACTTTCATATAACTGTATTTTTTTATTATTTTTTGCCTCTGAGCTCGTAACTCGGAGCGATCAAGCGAGGAAACAACGCAGTACAAGGTTTCAGGACTGAATTCCGGTGTCGTGGCACTTTAAGACCACAGATCAATGCAATTTATTGGAATGATTCGCAGTATTGACCATTGTTCTGTGTCCCTCCGCTTTGCCTATGCTTCACAGCACGGCCTTCGACCACAAACGTTTTGACACCCTGTTGTGTAAATGGTGAAGGTGCTGCATGTGTCCACACCTTTCTACCTCATGCTAGTATATCGGTGCGGAATCCGGTGATTGCTTTCTCATTAGGGCCTGGTCTTCTGACTGGTATCATGGAGCCCTCTAATCTATCTTGAGCGACAGGGGTAATCCTGGTTGGAGGATTACGCTAATTTCAGTGAACGTGTACACCCAATACACTCGCCATCCCTGATCTGCCCTCGCATGCATCACTCAGCCAAGTCTTTACACAGAAGAGCTGCGTGTTTTAACCAACGGAGGCAAAAACAGACATTATGTAACCCTGTGGGGATCAAGCATAACATTATAAGCACCAGCAGTGATATTAATGGCTTTCAGATACAAGAATGGGTTGAAATGAGTCTCCTATGAGCGGGGAAGAGCTGGTTTTCCCCTGCAACATAATTAAGTAGTAGAAAATAGTTTCATTCTTGAGTAAAAATGAAGATACACCTGGTCAAATATAACTCCAATATTATTACTTGAGTACTGAATAATTTGCTGTAGAAATTACCTTACGAATCATTTTAAATAAGCGTTGTGAATGATAACTTAAAACAATAACATACGGAACAAATAGTAGTTTTGTCTGATCCTGTTCAGTCCACCCTGAAAAATAAGTATAAATTATGTTAAAGATTAGATTAGAATGATACATTTGCTTATAATGGTAAATTGGAAAAAATAATTCTATTATTACTATTATTATTATTATTATTATTATATTTTGAAAATTTAGATTATTAGAACTGCAGATATTGTTAACAGCATCTGCACAAATCAAGTCTTTGGAGTGAACTTTCAAGGCTTTCAATAGGACAAAAGTGGTGAAATACTGTTTACTACTTTACTATACTGCGTTGTATTACTTTGTTATGTAGTGGAGTGGAAAGCATTATATTTGTCTTTCAAATTTAGTGGAGTCAAAATGGAGTACTAAACCAAAATATGACTTCAATAAAGATACCGGTACAGATAGCAAAAAACCAAAACAAAAACCACTTAAGTGAAGTCCACAAGTACTGAACTAAATGATTTATACAGGCGGTTTTTTGTTTTGTCAATACAAGGAAAAACCTCAATGAGAAAAACTCTTTTTCATGAGTTCACCATTGAATACAAAACACATACATTCAAAAGGAACAGAATATCTAGTTAAAATGTCAATAAAACAACACGAGCGCTGGCATTGTGGGTAGTCTTTAACAAGTGCTTTGAGTGCATTAAAAGGCATAAGATGATCTCATTTAAATAGTCTCTGTGTTCTGTTCTACTAACAGGGAGCGAAGTAGCTGAAGGCCTTTTTTCCTGATTCAGTGTTGACTCGGCGTGACGGTAATACAAAGATGTCCTGAGATCCCAAATGATAAATAAATGATCTGATATTCAAACAAACAAAAGACTGTAGATACTGAAGTTAACCAGAAAAACATGAATACAGTTATGAATATTGTAAAAAATGAATACACTTCTCTTGCCATGCAGCTGCATCGGCCCCACCTTTTAGGACAGTTTAGATTATGTGTTTTTTTTACATTATGTATTTTTTTTTCCTTAGGTACTTAGTATTGAACTATAACATGAATCCTCATTTAACACTTTGTTCATTGTAAACTGCAATATAGATCTAAAATGGCTTTGTTACAGAAACAGGTCCATTGACTTGACTGATAAGCCCCGCCTCTTTATAGTGACATTTCACCGTAACAAGCAGCACATTACCATTTATGTGTTTTTATTTTTGAAGTAGCTACGGGACATATTAGACCTCTACATGCATCACTTAAGTTTTCAAATAATCACAGGTAAATAAGGGGATGTGGGCGGAGATAGGGGGTGGTTCAAAGCAGAACTTTTCAGAACCCTTGAGCGTCAGTTGCAGGACAACACAGGATTACTCAAACATGCAGTAATCAGTCAAAATACAACTTTGAGGAAACTAATGATGAGGAAACACTGTCGTAACGAGGCTAAAATGTCAATAAAGTTGATTTAGGTCTGAAGAATATTTGTCCCTTTTTTGTAAGAAACGTGAGAATGTTTTGGGGCCTGATACATGAAAAATAATATCTGACAAGTCAACTGTACTGAACGACTGTCCCCTGTTTGTCTGGAGAAAAACACATAACCAAGAAACACAACTCCTAATAATCAAACAGGCGTAAACATTTGTTTATTTTGTGATATTTGAACTACCAGTTGTAGTTGCTCGTGAAAGGAACAAGGAATCTCTCAGTTTGGCCAACTATATCCCCAAAGTCTAGACATCTAGAAAAGCCTGATTTGTATTTTCAGTGTAGAACGGTGCCACGTCTGTGTAGAGCTGAGTACATTCCACTGTAGCCTTGTATGTACAGTATTCGCACAGCTCAGGTCTGGAGCTTTTGTCCAAATTGTGAAGTACCCCGTATTTGATGGACAAACCCAGTGTACAATCCAGTGCTGACAAAGGCCAAGCTCCAACACTGCAGAATGCTCCATGTATCTTCGTCAAGACGCTTACTCACTGCAGAGGCCATAAAAAACAGCCTTTTACAAAATAACAAGAACAAGCTCCAAAACGATCATCTGTACGTATGGTTAGCATTAGCATTGGAGCGTGAACTGATGTAGCCTTAGGGCGGAAATTCGGACAATGTTTTGGGTATTGATTAGTGGCTAATATGATTTAAAATATAAACTGCATCATTGCACTGTTACAATCGGCCTGTAGGATTTTACAACTCCTCCATACAGACCCTTTCAAATGCCCTGGCATCAGAATATTCTAAATTCCAGGATGGAGGCAACTGCAGACAAAAGTAGACCATAACACACTTTCAGTATTTAACTGACGTCAGATCTAAGTTGTATTTGAGCTTATCAAAAAGTATAATTTGTGCGTAAGTGTGTAACATATCTGTAGATAAAATGAAACACTATTTTGGGGTCAACATTTCTGTAAGTGTTTGTCCAGTAAAGCCTAATAAAATATAGATTCTGTCTTCATCATAAATGTAAAGAGTCTATCCTAATATCCTATTAAATAAACCAATTATGTAAAATACAAGAGTAAATGTTTTTAAATCCGGCTCTGATATCACTCACATGTGCGTGAGTGGTTTGATTGTTCATATTTTGTGATAGTGTCAATGTCGTTCCTTCATTGAACTTACATTATGTTCCACTTTCCTTCACTTATCTCTATTCCAGAATTCAGAATTATTTTATTTGCAAACTTTTAAAGGGTCTATAGACTGAATATTTCCTTTTTCTTTAAGTTTTAGCTTATATATTTTTAAATTAGAGTTAATTTTGATTGCATAAACTATGTTATCGTACGTCTGATAAACACATACTCTTTACATACCTCTAAATAAATCAACCAGAACGGTGTAAGTGGAAACCATGGCTTATTATGCCATTTTTTATGGTTTTGGGGTTTTTCTTCTACAGTGGCACATTTACCTTCCAATACATTTACTAATAGATAAGTTATACATTACAGACATTTTTTCAGATACACAACTTAACTTTTTTATGACATAATTACTCCCCTTGAGTTCATCCGGTTGACAATCCCACATCACGCAGGATGACAAACCTTTTCAGGCATACACCCTTTTACTAAAGTAAACAAAGCTGTTTTATTTATTGTTTTTTTGAGACACATGCAAACTGGTGAGGATAAAAATGCTTTGAATAATGTTTGTACATGTCTAAGTATATTCATTTGTAGCATGTTGACACCCATGTGTTTGCAAAACACAGTCAAAATGTATACAATTCAAACAAGAAAACATTTCAAATTGAAATTGCGGACATTACTCATGTGGTATAAAGAAAGTCTCAAAGGCTAAACACCCAGAACAGATACGGACCAAACAGTCTCTCTTTACAAGTCATCAGAGACTGAGTGGTCTGGTGAAATAAGAAGAGGAAATAAATAGTTTTAAAATGCAGAGCCAACCTTTGAAGACCCATCCTCAGTTAAACCTGTTAATATTTAAAGCAGGACATTCCTTATTAAAGCATTAGTACAGCCCGAGAGAGATGAAACACACGAGGGAGACTCATGCATGTCTCCTTTGCTGTTCAACTTTCGGGTTGTTTTCTTCATCCTTATTGTAGTTATTGTCGTTATAATCATTCAAGAATTGTAAGTTGAACACATATCATCTCAATTTACATTCTGATATCAATCACGCCAGTCATACATCAAATCAAAGTTGTCATCCAACATTTAATACGGTTCAGAGTATTTTAGCTTTACGAAGTACCATAATTTAAACATTGGCTAAAGATGATAGATACAAAAAGATTAAAATTATTATGAGACTGGTCCCTGCCTAAGACCACCATTAAATAGCCAAAATAATTGAAAAACCTTTCCCCAGTGTCTCTTGTTTGCAGTTATTTATCTGCAGCTCTCACAATCACAAACCTTTTCACACATTTTTTACATGCACGAATTTATATGCGAACTTTTACAACTACAAAATACATACTCTTTAAAAACATACAGCAATGGCATATTACCACAGCAGGACTATGACGTTGGAAAACAATTGCACTTTTGTTTTCAGTGTGTAGATGTTGTGTGCAGCATTGATAACTTGATTGATAACCCATAGTAAAAGCATTAAACGTATCTATCCTGCATTTATTCAATTACATTTTTGAATTGCTTACTGAGGGGTAACTACTGGGTTAACTGCTCTGTAGATCTAAACATGTCATTGTGGTTTTATTTGCTTGTCTCTATGGTGATAGATAAGTTCAATGCCATGCTGTGGAATATTCTAGGCACAGGAATAACATCTTCCTACAGAAAAGCAGGAGGCGGACAATTCAACCGGAAAATTTGCATAGTGAATCTTTGAAATTGGATGATAATACTAATTATATTTAACTTCCCTGAATCATTGCATGGATTGGGGACGACATACTAAATTGAAAAAGAAAACACTTTTTTTTTTAGACAGATATTTTTTTGGACCCTTTTGATTAATTCAGACAATAATTGACAAGAAACTGAACTGAAGTGCCTTTTTTTTTGTACAATAGGATTCAATAGAGTTATTAAAAAAAATAAAAATAAACATTCGGGATTAATGAAGCACTGCAAAACATCTTCAACATTTACATTCCACTTTGTATCTGGGACATACAACATCTGCAATGGAAATTATATATGGATACCTTTGGAACACACTTTTGGCAACAGGGGAAAAAAAGCCAAAAAACAAAGAAATGGGTGTGACGGAATAACTCATCCTTCAGGAACATCTAAATACATTATTGTTCCCCCTCTCTGTTGTGTTTGTTGTTGAATGTTTTTGTCATCAAACTTACAATATTCCCATTATTCAAATTCAGAATAGTCTTATTGTAATGGTTATGTTCTAATCAGTGATGTATAAGATGTTTGCGTTAGACCCATTTATGTCACGACACGTAACGTAAATGTTATGTAGAATGGGACAGGTTTTTATACAACTACACATTCTGAATATTAGCTTTGTCAGAGGATTAAGTTAACCACTTTATATAATTGGAGCAAGCTTTCCATTTTAGAGTAGATTATAGTGCCTTTTAAGACTCAAACATTTGTACCCATGGAAATGAAAATGAATGAACAAAATGAATGCTAGTTTGGTGTAGGCTTTCCCTTGAAGTCCGTTGGCAGTATTTTAGACACCAAAACCGAGGATCCAGGACAGACAGTGACATTGAAATTACACATGAAAATCGTATTCTTAACAAGCCAAAAACCCCATTCACTGATCTCAAAAGCGCAAAACGTTTCTTTGGTAAACAAAGAGGAACAGTGGACCACAGAGCTGTAATTATGTAATTACACTATGACAATGGTTGTGTTTTTTCTTTTTTTTTCATAGGATTTTGTGAGGGAGATTTTTTCGTTCCCCTTTGTCACCTTCACTCCATCAAACATAAGAGAGAGAGAGAGAGTAAAATAAGAAAAAAAGGAAGATGAAGAGGCAAATAGAGAGAACAAGCAAAAGAGAGAGGGAAAAAAAGAAAGATGAGGAGGCAGAGAGAAAATGACATAAAAAATAAGAGGAATTTGCAAAAGAGAGAAGAAAATAGATAAACCAAAAGAGGGAGAGAGCAAGAAAGACAACAAAAGATAGAATAAAAATAAAGAGGAAGGAACAGAGGGAAAAATCAGAGAGAGAGGGGGCAGAGAGAGAATCCGTTTAAAAAAGGCAAGACACTAAGCAAAAGAGAGAGAATGAAAATACAAAGAAATCAAGAAAGAAAAAGAATAAAGAGATACACGTAGTAAAGAAGAGAGAGATGAATGAGAGGGACAGAGAGAATGAGGTGTAGATACTAAAGAGAGAAAATCGAAAACGAGAACGAGCAAGAATGAGAAAAGAGAAAGGGAATATAGAGATAAAATTAGCAAAGGAGAGAGAGAGAGATGAGGGGAAAGAGAGAACGAGATAAAGAAAGTAAATTGAGAGAGAAAAAGTTAGAGAATGAGGAATAAAGACAGATAAGGGTGAGAGAAAAAAGGAGAGAGTGAGAAAAAGGTATAAGTGAGAAAATGAGTGAGAAAAGGAAAGTGAGAATGATAAGAAGAAAAAGAGAGAAAAAGACCAACGTAGAGAGTAAGTATTTGTCATATGTCATATACAGTATGACACGGATGGATAATGAGATGAAGATACAAGAGAGGGAGAGGGAATGAAGAGATAAAGCGCTAGAAAAAGGGAGAGAAAGCATATGAAAAAGAGTGTACGTAAGAAAACGAGAGAGAAGAAAAAAAGAACGAGAGAAGAAAAGAACAAAGTGGAGACGGATAGATGAGGCAGATAGAGAAGATGAAGATGCAAAAGAGAGAAGATGAGAAAAAAGGAAGAGGCAATGAGAGAGAGAATGAGCAAAAGAGGCAAAGAGCGACAGAAAAGGAGAGCGCATGAGAAAAATAGTGAGGGAGAAAAAAATGAAAGAGGGAATGAGAAAAAAAGAGGAAAAAAGAGAATGAGCAAAAAAAAGAGAGAGAGAGAGAGAAAGTGACATGGAGAAAAGAAAGAGAAGAACAGGCCAATGCTCAAAAGTGTCTTCCCATTTGCTGGAGCTGAAAGATGCAAAAAGTGGGATAATTATTCACGCTCTGCTTCAAATCCACTTCACACATTCTATCCACACACTACAACACAACATTTAACAAGACGTTTATGCAAATACAATTCAGAAAAAAAAAAAAAAAGAAGACAAAAAAAATAAATGCATAATACTAAAAAAATAATAATAAACTGTAAAAAAAAAAAAAAAAAGACTTTGACAACAAAAAAATAGTGTTATATAATTTTGGTATGTGTATATATATTTATGTTTATGTATTGCGTTTTTTTTTTTTTTTTAAAGAAACGGTAGATATCACTCACATAGCACAAGAAAGCAAATTGCGCTGCACCCATAAATGTGGTCTCTTTCGAGCTCCAAATTCAAAATGATCAATGCCCAAAATAAAAGCGCAATTGCCTAAAATGGACTCTTTAGATACCACACTCATCAAAAGCACACTGACTGGATGCAATTACATTCAGCGGCCTCTCGTATTATGGTCATTACAAAAGCATCAATTTACCTGTGGACGCTTAAAAGCACCATGTCGTTTATTACAGTGAAAACAAATGCATGAATGTTGGGATGATAGAAAGCATAAAGAGTACAGGTACGCTATTGTTTAACAGTGGCCAATACTTCACTGGATATTATGAACTTGAACGTGTAGTTGCACAAAATAGCATTATATATTCAACCTATTTAACCTGGAATTAGGTATTTTGATTATAAAAGTAGTATTTTCAGCATAGTGCTTCTTTTACATAAGAAAAGATGCATTTTGACCACAGATGTTTATGGCAATTTACATAATGTCACTGAAAAACTGGGTGTCAATAACTCATTTTGAAAGCCTGATCGGGCTTGCCTTTCTATTATCCATTTTCTCTGTGCCTCAAGATGCATTCTGGATTTTCCTCACCACATCAATTGACATTTTCTCATTTGGTATTCAGTGTATATTGTGACCTTAAAATGGGGGAACAGGATAAACCTATGTAATTTCTGTCTGCATTGCACACACAGAAAGGTATTCATTAAAGCAGAGTGCAGTGCAATTACTCCACAGTATCTGCACATCTCAAGTGTGTGGTAGCGGCAGCGGTAGCGACAGCGGCAGCGGCGCTTAATAAAGACACAATGAAAACTGCAGAAGAAATGAGCATACAGTGTCACCAGTTGTATCGGAGAACTGCATTGGGAATGATTCGGATCAATCCGTCTGTAAAATGTACGTGGAAAAATAGAATTCAGTTCGACAGTATGTTGTGGAGTGTATGGTTACAGACATGCAATAGGCCTGCAATAGTGTTGTGGTCCAATAATAAAAGCCATCCCTTTGATTGTCATTAAAGGCCATCATCAAATGTATTATTTTTGTGTGAATTTAACAGAATTTTATAACTTTGAACTGATTTTAATCTTCCACAATGTTCTTATTGATATCGGAGCCCTGGGGATACAGGGAGACAATGATATGAAACAAACCTTTCAAACACGTTTCATAATTTGACATCCAAAAAGCTAGTTGACACAAATTGCACCTGTCAGAGAGAAGTCATTAGTGTTTTGCATTTAACTTCCGAGTGAAGTTCTAGAGCAACAGTTTGTCAAGGTTGACAGGTCGCAGGCCCATCATCTCGAACTCAAGAGACAAACTGTATTTTTTTGTAAAATTGAAACTTTTTTTATTTTCAAAAAGCAACAGATTACACAGTTAACTTTCAGCAAATGCAGTCCTAACTGAAACTGTTACTCACATTCGGGACTTCAAAAATGAAAGACACATACATACTTACACACAATCTATCTATAATATACAAAAAAGAATAGATAATAAATATTAAAATGGCCACAAGAGAGTAAAAGTAAGTCATTGAAAACAATCAGAGCAAATGTTAGGGAAAGTATAACAAGACAGTGTGCCTTAAATGTCTTTTTTTGACTTTTACATTTTTTACAAATTGTGCAAGTTTTTTGTACTAAGGCTCTGGTCTTGAAGTGACTGTTGAATGATCCAAATACACCCATACATATAAAGAAATGCTGGCGGTGACACCCATTCATACATGCCACCCATTGCAGTGAGCAGACAGTGGGGTGTAGCCAAACCAATGCAGAATTAAGATGGGCTGCTGAGTGCTCACAGGAGTGGACCAGCTTGTCAAATCAACATGCACTTCAAATTGATGGTTGGTATAAAGTAAAACAGAAATCACTTTGAATCTAAAAAAAAAGAAAAAAAAATCATAAATAAAAAATATGACAGTATCAGAACCGTTAAGGCAAGAACACCCGGAGTGGCATCAGCAATACTGTGACAAGATGAGAGTGCGTGGGAGATGACCAAACATTTAACTACTTCTTCAATGTCTTTTTTAAGCACAAGGTTGATCTTCAAAAGCAACTTTTAAAAAATCCAAACATCACTTCAACTTGTTTCCTCTTTTTTATAGTAAAATATGATGATAAAAATAACAATGCCAGACACTGAAGACGTATGGATCGTAAAACTACAAGAAATCATCTCAAGTTCTTAAGTTGCAACTTCAAAAAGTACACATTGTAAATCCCCCATCGGTGAGCCCCCTCCCAGGAAATGAAAAAGATATCACTTACATTAAAACCATTTTATCCTCTCGAGATGGTGTATTCCAACAGTCACCAAGTTTTGCTTTACTTACAGCGATTGTGTAGTCTGTTGCAAATTAAAGCATTCAATGTTAGTTTGGAAAAAGAGAAAAAGTTGTCCTTGCAATTCAATTGCCAACTGTAGACCAAAAAAGCATCTTTACATCTTCTTTTAGTGCAACTCTTAAAATGTAAAACATTTCCAATGATTCCTTGAGCGGTATCATTTCTTTGTTTCTGTATTTTTTTTCTTTTCTTAGTTTAGTTATGTCACACCTCACAAATTTAGCATCTTCAAAATATCCAAAGCAAGACGTTATCATTGCTTGTAAATTTTTTGTATTTTTCATATTTTAATCTCTGCATTTGCATGGCCTTTCCACAAAGTATGGAACAAAAACAGGAGAAGCTCCTCACTTCCTGTATCTAATTCTATTCCCCTCAGCCTCCATGTTGGATACCATTATATTCAATCACTCAAGCAGGGTCTGACAGTCCAGCTTCTAGCTCCAAGCCCGGGTCAGAGCAGGAGACACAGAGGGTGAAGAGAAAAGAGCGCTGTACAGATCAATCTGGGAACACAGAGACCCAGAGAGAGCCTTCATATAACGCAGTAAGGTTCCCTTGGTAACCTGGATTTTCTGCAGTAGAGGAGAGTGGTGCTGAAGCAGCGCCGCAGCTCCCTGTTGGAGAAGATGCAGATGAAGGGATTGACCCCGGCCTGGGCGAAGCTCATCCACACGGCTGCGGTCAGGTAGCCCCCAGGGACCACTGGGCCCCTGGCAAACACCCTCCAGTAACAGGCCACCAGATAGGGCCCCCACAGAGCCAGGAAGAAAAAGGTCATGATGTAGAACATCCTACTAATCCTCTTCTCCGTTTTGAACTCGTCCAGGACCAGCAGGCGGCGTCTGCCTGCTGCGTTGCTGTTCTGCCGGATGCCCAGCAGAGTGGGCGGGGTGGGCCCACGACCAAACCCCGCTAACCAGTTAGCTGCGGCCTGACCGCTAGCTCCAGGCCCGTGAAAGGTCCAGTTCTGGCTGACAGCAGGCACAAACTGGACCGGTTTCATTTTCCGGCGGTCGTGAACAAAGAAAATGAGCTTGAGGTAAACCAGCTGTGTGGCCAGGAGGATGAGAGCCAGCAGCAGCATAAAGCCCAGCGAGTCGTTGGCCCGGAAGGAGCGGTGCTGGAACGTGCACTGGTCCTCCTCACGGATAAACGAGTATGTCCCTACGTCGAGGACCGGCGGGAACGCCATCGCCACCGACAATGTCCACACCATACAGATGACCGCCAAGCACGTCCAGAATGTCAACCGCTTGGTGTAGAAGCGGTGATGCGCGATGGCCAGGTACCGTGTAACGCTCACACAGAACAACATGAACGCTGTGTGGAAACAGGACAGCACCCCCAGGAAGGCGATGACTTTGCAGGTCAGCGTGCCGTACGTCCAGGCCGATCCATTCTTGACTGAGGTGAAAACAAAGGGGAAGCAGATAGCAGAGCGCAGGATGTCCGACGCACACAGGTCCAGCAGGAAATAGTATGGCGCTCGGTGCAAGCTCTTGTCTTTGACCAACAGGATGGAGATCAGGAGGTTTCCGACCACGCCAACGCCAATGATGAAACCCAGAGAGGTCAATTTAAGGAACGTGGCAAGAGGAGAGACATTCTGCAAGATGGTGTGGTCCCCTGCATGGCTATAGTTCGCCATAGATGGAGGAGGGATCATAAAGATAGCGGGGATAGCTTCAGCCGAGTATCATGATCTAGAGGCAGCAAGGGGAGGCGTTACATCCATTTGGCGGTGTGCTTTGAAGAGGTTTCCAGGCATAGAGGCGACCTCAGCTCTAAGGCATCCTTTGTTCCTTTGTCTCATCACACCTTGAAAAACATCCCTGAAAAATATCACCCACCAATCAACATTCAGTGCCATAACATAACTGCATATCTATCAAACGCTGTAACTGATAAACAAGCAGTTTATTTCAGTCTGTGTGTCATGTATTTATAATTCATATTTCAAATCCTAACTAATTTAACTTATTATACATTAACATTATACGGCTATTGATGAATTGTGATTTCCTGACATTTATGCAATGTGAAAATGAAAACAATTTTCTTTCATGAGGGCTTCGGAATTTCCAGAACAAAGCATCATGAAAGAAAAAAAAAAGGCACACACAAACGGCGCCGTATCTGATGCTCAAGTGTTACACAAATAGGCTTGATTTATTTTTATTTTTATTTTTACCCGCCCCCCCCTGCTCATCCATTTCGATAGCCTATATGTCATGATTTTAAAAATGCGTTCCATGCCATGGCTTTGGATCACACCCTGCAGAACACAGAAGAGGAAGGCAGCTCTAAAGCGGTGATGCCTCGAACAAACTCGCTTCCTCTCGTCTTTAAAGCAATGTGAAAAATCTCCAAAGTGCCCGAATGCGTAATAACGCGCTGGTGTTTTTGCCTGATTAAAGGTTAACTGGATTATTAGATGTCGATCTCATTAGGGCGTTAAGCGACCCCTTGTATACCTCCATTTTACCACGCATTTCTGATTACGGAGGGTTGAGGGGAACAGACGGGCAGGCGCTCACTGTGAAAACCGCATATGATCGAACGCGTTTCGGCTGTTTATTCGCGGGTTCCTTCGCCATCAAGACGCGCTCACACAGATCTACTGCATTGTTGACGGCGGCTGTGAGATGATGAACACTGTCTAACATCTACTTACGTGTCAATAGATTATGCATCCTCCGAGTGCCAGTCGTGTCGTTTACGCCCGTTTAAATCCGACACGTCCGCTTAAAAACAAAAAACACGGCCGTCGTTGTATCCAAAAGCCTCTTAAGATTGTAACGTATCCGTGCGTCCATTAGACTAGAGTCATTCCCAAGTCTTCGCTCTATGTGAATCGCCCAGACAGACAAGACAAGGCCAAAAAAGAAAAAAGGAAAACGCTCAAACCAAGACGCTCATCTCGATGCCCAAAAACAGTCAAAAATCCCTACCTGTTGATAATCCCCGGCCTTTGTCTCTGCTCGGTTATTTACATTGCACCCGTCGGCATTTTATGTTTTTTCTGAAAAGCCCGATTTGTTGCCTGCCTTCCCTGCCTGCCTCCGTTTTTTTTTTTTTTTTTTCCTCCACAGTGAATATCCTACAGTAAACGGAGCTCAGTGCGCATGCGTTCTGCATCCCTATTTGTGATCCAAGACGCGTCTTGTGTCTTGTTGCAGCAGCAGCGGCAGCGGCAGCGGCAGCGGCAGCGGCAGCAGTGGCGCCTCTCTCCTCTCTCACGGTAACATCTGCTCTTTGGGCCGCGTCACAGCTCTGCCCCGGTTCTTCCACATGATCACATCACCGCGGCAGTAACGTCTCCTCCTGTCAGCAGCGGAATACATACACTGGCCCCTATAACGTTTCATTTAGTTTCATCACTGTGTTTTATTGTCAACAGACTATAGATGGTTCAAAACGATACAGCAACAAGGGCTGATAAGTGGAGACAAAGGGCTAACCCATCATGCCATGCTTTTGTTTTGTTGTTGGCAAAGCTATTATTTATTTATTTTTCTACTTAAGCTACACATTTTATTTCATTTTCTTTACTAGGAGTGGGCAGTTAAGGTAGAGGTTAGTTACATTTGCATCAGTCACTTTTTCATTAAATTGTACTTCTTGAAGTCGTTTTCAGACATTTACTCCTTGAGCAATATATTTGACAGCGTAACAGTATATTTAGCAAATTAAACGTTTTGGTTCCAATTGCCACTGTGAACAAGTTGTGACAAGTGCTTTCTAATGACAACATTCAATTATTTGAACATTTGTGTTTCTGGCATCGCTTCTTCAGATATGATGCAGTTTTTCAGCATATTTATCCTTTGAAATGACAACAGATGTTTTTCATGATTTAATGCTTTGTTCTTTAAATTACCTTAACACAGCAGTATGTAACTTTTTGGCTGGTGGAACTAAGCAGGTGGAGCCTCATCCGGACCAAGTAGGTTTATGGAGATGAAAGTGTGCAAAAAACAACAACAAAAAACATGCTTTTATATTACTAACTATTTATTTATATTTATTTATTTATTTACTTGAGTATATGTTGACAACTCTAGCCACCTCAATTTACAAGTTATAAATAGCCTTTCCCTGTCATTAATTCCCATCCACAAACATGAATAGCCTGTACTTTATCCAGCCCACTGTATTTTCCAAGGTAAATGATGTAATTTCCACTGTGCTCATACGTGTTTGACTGCAAACAGGGGCATCCAGATACAGGGTGGTTCAACAGAGCTTCCCTGTACAATGCATAATTAATTAGCAATTTCCCTTTGTCCCATGGTGTACCGTCTGCCTATGACAAATTCATAAGGGTGGATTTCCCAAACATTACAATGGGTGTAACAAGTGAACGATTCAATCATCCAAAAGTTGTGTACATCCAGCCACTACTGAAGTATGCATGAAATAGAAATGAGAAGGATATATAAGCATGATGTTATGCTATCATTTTCTAGGTTTCTATATTTTATGAGAGGAAAAGCATAAGCAAAAGCTGTGGTTGGTTCACATTGGTATATAGATTAGCATGTTGTATTCAATCAGAACATTGCCAATTTCACATATACACTGCCTAAAACATAACTAGCACATGCTCTAGATGACATGACATCAAGTGGCGGAAGAATTAAGTACACAATTTTGTTTCTTCAGTACAAACACAGCGTCAATAGTATTTTTTATATTAAAAAGCCAGATGTGGTGATCTTGATGAAGAAATGTGTTTATTTCTATTATCAGAAGCATTTAATTGACTTCTTAATATTCTTGATCATTTACATTTATATGTTTTTGACTGATCAATGCCAGGACTTTGCAGGAACCTAATACCTTGAGGCAAGATGTCTCCATAAATATGCATGAAAATAAACTCCTCAGCTATTTTAGCAGGTCTCAAACTATAAAGAAAATAAACTTCCACTTTTCAGTCCAGTTCAAAATGGAGTAAAGATAAGTATACTGCATTTGAAGTTAAGTAAAAGTATCCACTGTAAAATGTGCATACAATTTATGGAGGTCACTTGCATGATGTTCAAAACATGTACCTCTGAACATTCTCCATGGAGATAAATGTATCTCCTTTAACTGTAATGCATACTGTGGAATACTATAGCCAAGGGGGCAAGATTTCCATGGAAACTAGCAAGGAACACTTTGTGAAGATGGAAAATTGCTCACAGCGAGGACACATGCAAGCAAGAAAGTTGCGGGTTCGACTGCTGGGCCATCCGGGCCTCCCGGGCCTTTCTGTGCAGTTTGTATGTTTCTCCTTGTGTCTGGGTAAATTCCCCCCGGGCACTCCGGTTTCCCCCATCAACGTAATACCTGCACAATGTACAGTTGGAAAACCCTCCTGCTAAAGTACTGACTATGCTTAGCTCAAGATCTAGGGACGACTACACCTTAGATGCCCCATCTCACGACTGACCTGTAGATCTGGATGCTCCTCCATTGCCTAGATGAACGCTCTCTACTCTGGATGAACTATCTGTCTGTGGGAGTAGGATCTCCCTGACTTTTCTACATATTCACAAGTTTTTTGGGGTTTTTTTTCCTCACCGCGAGGGAGGATCTTTGGACAGGTGATGCTGGGACATTTATCCATTTGCTAAATTTCTGTCAACATTGTTTAATCTGCTTCTCTATTTCATTGTAGCCCATCGAGACAACTGCTGTTGTGGTTTTGGGAGATACAAAAACAAATGGAATTGAAATCAAAATAAGGTTAAGAGTGAAAGTACATGTGAAGAACAAGAGGGAAATCAAGACTGAAACACAGCTGTAACTACTTATAAAACATTGACTCTTTTTTTTTTTAATTGGTAGTGTACATATGAAATTATAAAACAACAAATTTACACAAAATATGATTGATTCTGGTTCTCTGATGAACCATTTCAGACAGAAGGTTCTACATAAAAAGGGTTCCATCAGAAGAACCTTTTTAAAGGGTTCTATTTTGGAACCCTCCCCTACAAAAAGGATGCTTCCACAGCGACAGGAGATGGAACCATAAAAGGTTGTATATAGAAGTTTCTGATCTAAGAGTGTCGTGTTTTTTCTTTTCTTTTCTCCAGCACTATAAAAAAAAAAACGAAAACAAAAAACAAAAAAAGCTTTTATTTTTTGGCTAAAATTTTACGTCCTGGTGCTTTATCATCATGAAAACATCTTACTCAAGTACTTTTAGACTCCTTGTGTAGACTCCCTTCAGAGTCCTGACTCTATTCCAGCAGTTGTAGTAGTAGGATTACATCGGGAGCTGTGGTCACATGGACATGTTTGATTTGATACATTTTCAATCCTTCGTTCAGTTATGAGGACTGTTCAAGTCAAAATTCAGAGCTATAACAGATTGAGATGACAACTGCTATTGGCTGTTATGACATCCATCTATTTTATTGCTGCACTTTTGGTTTAATGCATAGTTTTACAATACGGTAAATAAATGCATATTTTTCTAAAGAATGCTTTGAAAACATGCATAAAATACATAGAGCAGTCAGAAAGTGGAATAAGGCAGTGTTCAGTCGGCAGTAGATCCATGGCAGCTCACTTTCAGTTCTCATTTCCTGGATATCCAAATAGTGTCCGCCACGTGTTCTACGCCCGCTGCGTCCTAAGGCACAGTTGATATGCGTCTGCCCGACACACTTGGAGCTGGTGTCTCATACAGAGCTCTCTTGAAGATGTGCAGGTGACAGATGGCTACGACAATCCTAATGTCTTCTTCATCACAGCTGCTCGTTCCTCTTCCGCGCGTACCAGCCCAGACACGCGCACAAGCCCACTCCGGTGAGGACAGAGCCGAGCAGGAGCGCGATGGCGTCCCCCGCGTCGTACGCCTCAACCGCGGGGACAAAACCCATGAGGAGAAGCCACAGAGACAGTTCTGCGCTGGGGAAGACAAGTTTGGGTGCCATGTTGAGTTTTCCGCTGTTGCTGTGCACTTTAGGGAAGAAGCGTCGCCTGCGTCAAGTCAGGTGACAACAACAGCGCGCTGCACTTCCGCATTCGCTCAGCCAATAGTGCGCGGCTTTGGTTACTACACAATAGGGTCAGACACAAACGCATTAACGTAGACCATTGTTTCATAAATACAACTGTAATTTCCCATTGTGGTACTAATAAATGTTCACTTGTCTTATCTGATCTTGGCTTAGAAGATATGAGTATAAAAGTACAAACAGATAATTCTGGATTTAACATTATAAATAAACATAATAATAAAGATTATAACATTAGACATTTCATCAGAGGGTTTTTTTCTATCACATCAGTACATGGGCAGGGTCCCCAGGTCTTGTTGATTTTAATCTTACCTAGGGATTGGTGATATTGACAAAAATGTATATCTTGATATATATTTTTAAGCATTAACCATATTCAGATGATATTTCGAAAATCCTTCAGAAATGTACTAACATGCGCCTGTAAAGTCTTGCAAGAGAATAAGTTTCAATATTATCCATTATACCTCCCACCTCTAACCTTACTTTATCTCCTTTGTGATTGTTATTTTTCTTCTTATTGCCTCATTATTAGGTTGCATCATAAATTAACTGTGTTCTATTGACACAGTTTAAACTTACCCACATCAGAAGAGGGCATATGTGTTGTATCTCCCTTTTCTATAAAACTCAGATTTTAATTGTTTGAGCTGTTCATATTGTTTGCTTGTTTATGTAACACAGCCTTACCAATCCCAATGACCTGAAGAAGATCATGGCTAAACAGAACTGTCCACCATTACTCCTGGTAAGTTGTATTTATCTTGAGATAAAATAATACAGGCCTATCGGTAATTCTTTTTTTGTCAATAAATGACATACAGGCAGTGGCGGAACGTGACAACGTACAACAGTAAAAGTACTGAATTCTAAAATATTGAGCCATCTGTACTTTATTTAAGATTTTTTTTTTAACAGTAGATTGCAACTTTATATTTTATTGTACTTTACCATACCATTTTTAACTGCACTGAAACGTAGAAAATACTTTGTGTAGGTGGGTAGATTGGCCAAAATATGTACTTAACATAAATTAAGTAACAGTAATTTCACTTTTAGATTATATTACTCATGTACAATTAAAAAGCAGTTTCCCGAATAACTATTCAGTGCTTACCTTTTTCCAAATTCTTTTATGTTATACCCTCATTCCAAAATTGATTAAATTATTCAATTGCCTCAATATTCAACAAACAGTACCCCATAATGACAACATGAAAGAAGGTTGTTCGAATTCTTTGCAAATGTATTAAATATAAAAACATAAGTTTTCACAGCGTTTGCGATGACACTCCAAATTGAGTTCACATCGTTTTCCTACTGGTCCTCCTTGAGCTACTTCTACAACTTGATTGGAGTCCACTTGTGGTAAATTTAGTTGATTGGACCTGTTTTAGAGAAGCACACACCTGCCTATATAAGGTCCCACAGTTTGCAGTGTCACAAGCCAAGCAGTTCAAGGAATTGTAAAGTGAGACAGGATTGTAGCAAGACACAGATCGGGGAAAGGGTACCGAAACATTTCTGCTGCATTGAAGGTTGCTATGAGCACAGTGGCCTCCAACTCAACACTCTGGCTTGAATAGAAAGCGTCATGTCTAGAGGAAACCTTACCATCACCTTACCAGTACCATGCCTACAGTGAAGCATGGTGGTGGCAGCATCAGGCTGTAAGGATGTTTTTAGTGGCAGGAACTGGGAGACTGGTCAGGATCAACAGAAAGATGAATGCAGCAGTGACAGAGACATCCTTGATGAAAACCTGCTCCAGGGGCTCTGGACCCCAGACTGGGGCGAATGTTCATCTTCCAACAAGACAATGACCCTAAGCACACAGCCAGGATAACAAAGGAGTGGCTACAGGACAACTCTGTGAATGTCCTTGAGTGGCCCAGCCAGAGCCCAGACTTGAACCCAATTGTACATCTCTGGAGAGATCTGAAAATGGCGGTGAAATGATGCTCACCATCCAAACTCTGGACTCAGTGCAGCAAGTGGGGGACAGAATGGTCCTGGCTAAACTCACGTCTATGCTGAACCATGAGTCTCAACCCCTGACAGACTTTACAACGAACACTGTTAGCCCTGAACATGTGTCATTCAGCTTATATAATCATGTGCAATACTGGGATATAATGTCAATCATCCCTGGTGCAATATGTTCTGTCCATATAACAGCCACTTACTGTAAATAAGTGTGTAATTTTTCTATTATTTTTATTTATATTTTTTGCTAGTGTGTCTGAGTGTATTTTTAAGGAAGTTGTTATTATTCCACTTCTGTTCCTAATCTGTGTTTCTGTGCTTCAACAAAGGATTCACAGCCTTTGTTCAGTACTTATGTACCGCACAGCTTTTCACAGCGAGCCAGAGAGGCGCCGCCTCGGACGGCTCAGTCTCGGGGTAAACCAACCCTGCACATGCACGCCCAGAGCCCTGCACCTCTCATCGGCTTTTCTTCTTCTCTCCAAAGAGATTTGTTGGGCAATTGCCATGGAGCTTGACTTGTAATGTGAAATTAAATAATGACTTGTTTGTTTAAAAACATAAAACTTGATTTTGGATTTCCCATATCAAAACGAAAATCTAATGGCCAGCAGGTACACGGACCTTGTACAAGTGCTTTTTGTTTATCTTTTAATACATTTGCAGAAGTCAAACAAATTGTTTATAGAATTTTGAGGCCAATAATAAGAAAAGGTGAAGTGCTGTGAATACTTCACGGATGCATTGTAAGGGTAAAGTATTTGGCAAAACTAATACTTGAGTACTGAGTAACACAAAAACAAATCATATCTGAAAGTAAAGTGTAAAAGTTCAAAGCATTTAATATTAACTTTTTGGAGTACTACCCACCTCTGCTTTTCATATGTTTTGAGTGGTTGTTTTTAGCTTGTTCATGGTGACATTCTGCATAAAGGTTTTGAGTTCAAGCCCCGGCTTTGAGCAAATAAAGATTATTGTAAAGTCCCCTTAAGTAATTGTGTAATCATTGTGCAATCGTCAAAATTGTAAAATTGCGCATTCTCATGTAAATGTGTATATGTTCTGATGGTAATATATATTTTGTCCCTGTAGCGATACTTTTATTATTAAGTTACAAATGTCTTCCACCACGGCCTACAGAATGCCAAAAACATCCACATTGCCCCTTATCCATCTGTTTTCATTCTCTTGAAATGTTGTACTGACTTGCCAGATTTTGGGCTTTTGATACAAATTGTCTGGTTTGCGACACAGTGGGGTGCTTATCTCTGCAGGCTCTCCGGGGGCACTTTGCCTGTAATTTAATTAGAGTACACCAGCCAAAGTAAAATATTGACCTTGTAAGACTGCCATAGATCTGTAGCTGCTGGAAGTGGGGAGATGAATGGTGTTCCTCTTCATATACTGGCACGCTCTCACTGCCTGGCTGTTTAGCAATTTGTCTCTCACACAACTTTGAGCTGTCTGATCTCCATGGCAACGCTATAATGTGCCAACACAAGCTTTTCGTTCCCTGTTATGTATACTCTTAATTACTCTCTCTGCTGTTTCATACAGCTACAGACAACAATCTAGGTCAGAACCAGGACTAAAACAAGACCAATTATCTCTTTTGAGCAACATGACTATGGCCAAATTGGACTTTATCAAAACAAATAAAAACAAGCAAGGCTGATTAAATGTCTATTTTATATTGTGTATCTGATTTTTCTATGAAACAAATATATAACTACAAAAATATCTTGCCCTCGGAGTTCTAAATTGACACAAAGGACCCTAAAAGATGAATACATTTTTCTTCTAAATCCACGCTAAACCAAGATTAAATTATTGTAAATTAAAGGTCACACTTTGTCCTGATTTTGGTCCTATTTTTAGCCAAGTTTAGTTTCACTTGGTTCTGTCCAGTCTTGGTTTAGTCTGGTTAAATCCAGGTTAAATTCTGTGGTTAGTCCCAGGTTTAATGAAGTCTAAATTAGGTCTAAAAATCTTGGATTAAACCAGGATTCAATCTGTGCTAGTGATGAGCAGTACCAGTGATTTTTTTAAAATTATTTTTTTATTACGATGCCAAGGAATACAATGGCAAGTATTGTACTTTTCTGAGTTTTGTATTCAAATGCATTGAAACACTTCTACTATGAAGAGTCTGCCCTTGCCATCATTATTTTCTCCATCCCAGCGTCGACTAATATTAAAAATAAATAAACTAACATACCTCTGTCAGTATTGATATATTGTAATTTGGTATTGATCTGCCCATCACTATCTGGGTGTAGTGTCTCATTGCATTCAGTTTGTATTCAATTCAAAACAATGTATTTTTGCAGAGCCTAAAATCATTGCAGCAGTTGCCTCACAGGGCTTCAGAAAATGTAATTGTTGATTTAACCAACAGACAGTTTGAATGAACAGTGGACGAATGAGTGGATCTCCAGTGTTGGTCTAAGAGCTCAGGACAGTGACATTAATCTTCCTTTTGTGTTGTGCATCGTAACGCAGCACTCAGCTCTGAAAGACCTGAGACTAGAGTTGCCCTGACGGAAAATTGGAAAGACCGGATCTATACAGTACAGTATGTCTTTATGTGCTCTGCAGAGGAAGGCTGTCCTTACAGAAACCACTCTTTTATCAGACGTTGCTCCATTGTAACCAAGGCTTTTGAATTATTTTATTTATCACTGTGTTATGTCTAGATTAGAAAAAAGAACTGCCATGGTTTCAACATAAAGAACTATAGGGTATCCTAACATAACAAACGAATTATGAGGAAAGGAAAGGTACTGTTATAAAAAACTAGGTATTTTTTTTAGTATTTATTTTGGTACCACAATATTCCAAAGGATTCAGGAACAATCTATTTAAACTCAATGACGTAACAGTGTTTTAGTTTGATGGGCTTTTGTGTTATCACCTTAATTACATTTCAATCTTGATTTTGACAAAATACTTTTGTCAAGTTTTCCCCTCTTGGGTCAGGGCTCCACTGAAATAGATTCTAAATCTCAGTGGGACTATCACGGTTAACTCTAAATTAATATGACGTTGTTTTAAAGTAGTATTAGTATTAGACTATTTAAAACAAACATTTTAAACCAGCTGACCAGACACGTCACAGTAACACCAGTGACATTTCTCAGGAAGGCGGCAGAGTGCAATTGAAACTATCGAGATATAATGAAAACAGGTCAGTTCATAAGAAACCAATATATAATGCAGCCCCCACGATTCCTTTGATTTATATGGGGAAATAGGATATAAGATATATGATCAAGATTAGGATTTACATTTCCGTACGGCGCTTTCCTTCTCCATTGTTCTGATTGGTCACCCTGCCCTCTGCTCTGCAAACGTGCATGGTTTCATTCATAAAATCTTAGGTTTACAGAGCGAGTTGAACCCATTTGGTAGTCCGGGCAATCCAGAGACATGCATGTCTGGGTAAGAGAAATGTATTCAGGATAAGTTCATCCAGCTTCGTAGTACAGTCCTCATATCTCCCTTGCATTTACTAACTTTAAAAACCCTGCTAGCATGTAGCACTAGTCTCAGCTAACGGCCAGCAAAACTACAGTGATTTTACCTCATGGAGGCCTGACTTAAGATTTCAAATTCCTCACGTCTTGTATATTGTGATATCCACAAATCTTATAAAACAGGAAACAACCCTGCCCTACACCATCCTCAATCATTAACCAGTCCATTAGCAAGGACGCCACCACAAAGGTGTGCAAATAACACTTGTTTGTGGACATGAGATGGACACTGAGGATCCACAGCAACTCGAACTGCAGACCGATGGCCTCTTTGTGATCTGCCTAGCTGTTTCGGGACCCCCAAAGGAATGAGTTAAGACAGAATGAGTGAGCATTATGGACACAGCTGATGTCGTGATCTAAGTAGTCCAGTAGGACCGGCAACAGAGGGCTGCATTTTATCAATGCCCGCCTTTGCTGCTGATCTGGACCCATCTTCCTAAAAAAAAAATACTATTATAACACTGGCGTTGCCAAGAATATGCCGCGATGTTACCAGCGCAGCTGAAGCAACAGGCGCTTAGTTTATTGATCTCAAAAGCCTAAAATGCCATAACTATATAATAAAGTTTGTCATAAATACCATGAACATTTACAATAGACCTACTGCCATTGAGATTTTGCCTGCTTCTTTTGCGGGGGCTGGTTCTTTGTCCTCCGACTCGCTTCCTGATTTGGCTGAGCTGCCCAAAACCCATTTTAACATTTTTATTTCAGTTGAATTCCAATATGGGGATGATATACACCATGGTAAAGAAAAAGCCAAGAGCCCATGAATCTGAAAGAGCAACATATCCAGAGTAATTAGACGTACAATTCTGAAAACCTTCAAATTGACGGCCTTGGGAGTTCTAGTGTTAAGTTTGGATGGAGGTTGTGCGGATGTTTTGGAAAGCGGGTGAAGTTAACAAGTTTGCAAGGACATATGAGGCCATCAGAAGCCAATAGCTCTGGAGAACAACTAGAAACAATTCTGTCCAGAAAGATGGGTGGAAACGACCAAGGAACGAGTCAAAGCCAACATGAGGTGAGGTATAGAGGCCTGGATCTATGGAAGACTGGTCAAAAACGGTGGAACCGGTAAAACGTTACCAGAGAGGGATGCTCATTGAAGTTTGGAGCCAAGCTTCTGAACTTGCTGATGATATTGACTGCAGAGGTGTTGTCTTGAAGGTGGATTTTCATCAAGACTACACAAAACTCTCAAAAAGCTGGAATGAAAATGGGGTAGCACAAAAGAGGGAAACGAATGAGAAGGCTCTGCGGCTTTGGAACTGTTATTGTGGGCAGAGCTCTAAATACTATCTTGGCTGATGATGGTGGAAAGAGGACAAGCAAGGATGAAGGGATGCATGTGCATGGAAATTCGGCAGCGTTGAAGGACCAAAAGACCCTACGCCCTGCTTGGGCTCGGGCCTAAGAATAATATTCCGATGCGAAAACAATGTTTCCCATTTTTGAAACATCATAAACGGTACATTATACATATACATTTTCGGAAAGTGTTGGCATTTTCCTGCACCATGGTTTGGGTCCCTGGTCACTGACGGGCTCTTTTATTGTTTTTGAGAGGGCTCTGGCCACTTTGTGTTATTGGCCCTCTATACAATAATAATGTTACATTTTCCCACTACTAATTAGTATGCACGGGATGTGCATGAGTGGAGGAGTACGCTAGTGAGTGTTTGGAAGCCTGGCCAGCACTTCGCGCACGATATCGTGCGCACTTTCGCAGCCATGCTTTGCACGGCCTTACGGAACTGATAGGCCTCTTGCCAGCTTGTGGCGCTCGGGCCTAATAATCAGGTGCTTCTTCTTATCATTCTTGTGTCCATTATTCATTGCCCAGTTCCCTCTCTTAACATTCTCTCTTCTCTACTCACAGCTTTTCAAAAATTCTTTAGCCGCATCAACCACCATGTCAATTCTTTCAGGCTTTCCATTGTGTGCAATAAATAATCCTCTCTTTTAAACTTCTCTTTTCCACTGAAATAAAGCCACAATTGTCCGTTTGTCTCTTTTCATCTTTCTCATCTTCTTGAATTGTCTTTGCAGCGTATGACAGCTTGCTTTTGCTTTTCCTCACTTGCTCAATTTTCTTTTCCTGATGTCTCCTGGGGCAGACAATAGAACTAATGCGGTGTGAACCTCAGTTCTACATTCTATATTACTACATTTTAACATTGACCTGAAGAGTAATTCTCCTTCAAGTCAATTGACTCTTTTGTGGTAGCTCATTACTTCTTTCATAATGAATTGTACTTCCAAGAACAAAACACAGATTTTCTCCTTGCTTTTGTGTGCTGTTGTCAGTATTTAAGAACAATTGCTTAAATTTGTTGCTAAAATGTTTTATATTTGCATAGACAGGGTAGTTTGGTTGGATGCAACTGATTCACTTGTGAGTCAAAACACATGACAAACTTGTAGAAAGATGGCTGACTCAGTGCAATTATTGTATTCAAAGGAGAGAGTGTGAGGGTGGGTGCTGTGCTTGACAATCACATTTTGGAGAGCTCTGTCGACAGTTGTATTCATCCTCTTTTCATTTGAGCATTTTGTATATTGCATTAGGGACATTTTGCATAGTAACATTTTAGTCATACATTGGATGTCTTTGTTCCCTTGAGATAAGACACTCAATCCAAAACAGAGGCAAAAGAAAAATGCATAGTTATTATTTTGTACCTAGGTGTAGAGAGTCAGTAAAAGACTGGGCAGAAAGGAACCTGTAATCAAGGAAAGTAAAAATGGCAATTACATGTTTGCACAGCTTGATCATTTTTTTTCACATATTAATCAGCACTGTATTCAAATATCAAGTCAAAAATGACTGTATTAATTTGTATGCTCGTGAGCTCATAATCAAGAGGGTTCCTGGGTCACACAATCCCAGCAAAATATTTTTTTTTATAAATATCTGTAACATTACTACTGAGCCTAAAGCTGAGCTTGCACTGTGCAATTTTTGGGCTGATTTTTGACTCAAGTTTTAGTTCCACGACAATTTTCAAATGTCTGTGTCGGGTACAAGAGGTTACAACCTACGATTACCTGCTCACGACTGCTGATCATACAGTTACAGGAATTTCTTTGTTGTGAGTTGTAGGGTCCGAGCACTGCTGCAGCCTGTTGACAGTGGCAACAGGATGCAGTAAACACAACTCTGAGGGGCTTGTGCCCACAGAAACAGAGGTGAACTGAGAAGAAGCTTGCCCCTGAAACATCTTCGGAACAAATCACCGCACACATGAAAGCCCTCTGACCTCTAACAAAGCAGTGCTAAAGTTAATAGCACCAGCGGCTTGTTAACAGTTTCTACTGTATGATAAAATTATACTTTACTGCAAAGCCTGCTGAAGTGATGGGTCTTATTTTGGTTTACTGGTGGAATACCTTTTAGTTTATGTTTTTAATTTTCAAATATGTGCTAACACAACCTTGACAGATTGATAAATGACACACCATGCATCTACTGAAAACCCATCATAAAAATAAATCACCTTTTCTGTACAGTGAATGAATCTCTGTGGTGTACAAATGACGCCACTTTGCGGGATGTGTGCTTGACATCTCTCAGACAGGCGCTGATAGGTAGTCACATATTTCTTTCATTATAAATGACAGTGTTCCTGAAATTTGTACATTTCATTAACATCCGCTGATGACGAGCCTCACCACAGCCAAATAAATGGACACCAAAAGTAGATGGAAAGCTGTGCTGATTTACTCAAGTTGCTCATATTTTTTTTTGTCCTGCAGAAAACACGACCGACGGCTGCATACATCTCGTATCCTGATGGCATGTCTGTATGTATAAGATGCATGCAAGATTGATAGCTCATCACATTCTCTGTCATGGTGCAAATTTCAGGCCTCAAGCTTCTAATGATGAACACAATCACTGTTGTGGTTCTGCTGAAATCATGTTTTTCATAAAAAGAAATAACATAAATAACACACATTAATCAGGGCACTGGATTTGATGTTTGGATTGCATATTATTTATAGTAACACTTTGTACAGTCAAGATTTAAAAGTTATTATCCTCATAGAGATATTTGTCGTCTGCATTTGACCCATTCTTCAATACCACTGGGGCAACCTGTCAGGACCCTTCTCCAGATGCTTGGTTAGGTTTGGTTTAGACGTACGTAGTTGAAGATTTTGTCCTATTGTGTAAAGCAAAAAACTGAATTCGGTCAACTGGACAAAGATCCATGCAGCTTCTACAGTTTCTCTGACAGAGAGCTGGTGAGTCACTGCCTTATATCTGTCTGAAGGGATGAGCTAACTACACTGTTCGAACACAAGTCAGTTGCTGTTTACAGCAAGGATTATCTGTTGTTAGTTTGGTCAATTTGGTCAAACTGTCATATTTCCATGCCCCCAATGCATTATATAACTCCTATGAGCATACTCTCATACTTGGATGTACAGTTGTGAATTACAGGTTGTACTTTTAGTTGTGGAATTTTCCAGCTCGTGCATGTCACAGTTCTGCATTTTGTTTATCCTCAGTCCAGTTCCATTTTTCAGCACGATCCGGTCCATCTTTTGCTACCTCTCTTGTGTTCCTGCTCTCCAAAGCTGCCTCTCATTCCCGAATCAGCCCAGGGTAACCTATATATGCTCCCTCTGTTCATTCAGTCTTTGCTAGATTGTTGACTAGTCAAGAGAGACACTCAAGAGTAACATTCAAGTTGAGCTTCTGCCCTGGTATTTGATAACTGATTCTGCATTACTCCCTGTATGTGGGGCCTGTTTCTGATTTTCTGTCTAGAGATTTCCCATTTTGAATGATATTTTGTCATTAAAGAAGTATTTACCTGAGTTATTTACCTGCCGTCTTGTCATTTTTAAGGCTTTGTTTTAAAGGACACTTTCTGTTGACTTAACCAGAATTTACGTTTGGCTCATTCTTCGTGTCATATTTGAGTTCAGGTTGCCTGCGTGATAGTGCATAGTCTTAACAAGGACTTAACATTTCTACCATTGTTGCTATTAAGAAAAAGTTAATTGTCAATGACCAAAAGTAGGAACTTGTCTCAGCATTAAGGTGCAACATAAAACACTGATCAATAATAAAGACAACATATTCAAGCCAAAGGGCGTCATTGGCATCATCCAATGGTTACAGAATGTCTTCAACATAATCAGTTTCCTTGGTCATCTTGTCTGCACTTCTCATTGTACATTTTAGCTACTATTTTAAACTTCTGTGCCTCTAGCATAATGTGAGTATTCAAGTGCAGCGGGTCCCGGACTGATGCTAAATAAACTTCAACTGCCTCAGACATCCAGCGTCTCCTGCCTTTTATTTATTTATTTAAATTTAATTTTAAAAGCAGTGTGGCCAGTTTTTGCAGCGTGAATCCTGCGTTTTGGGGGGTGGACGCGGATAAGTTGGACAAAACGGCAACCAGAGGATACGCTCAAGTGGCGTACCTACGCGCTACCTGGAAGGACAAACGCAGACTTCGGACCTGTGTTTGAAAAAAATAAAAAAATAAATCTGCCTGAAGCAGCTCTTAAAGCAAATAATTATATTCACTAAACTGCTCACCTCTGAAGTATCTGCGGGACCCAGACAAGCCACCGAGCCGGTCGCTTCCATTTTGAGACTTTGTAAAGTAAAGCCATTCTCTCAACCTGAACTGCCATAGGACACAACAATGCATATGTGCGGTCTCAGTCTTGGCCGCGTGTCTGTGGCGGAGATTTTATTTTTTTGGCCGTGCGTTCGATGCGGCCAGGCCAACTGCCTTCAAAATGTACAGGCGGTCAATTTTTTTTTTTTTCTGTTCAGAGATTGCCATACAAGTAAAGCCTCTTTGGACTCCTTCTCTTTTTTTCTTAAAAAAAAAAAAAAAAGAGCCCCAACTAAGCTGAACATGTTCCTGAACCTTTTGAGTACAAATGGCTTGACTCTTTGTGAAGCTCTATCGTTTTGTCTCTGATTTTATAAGTGGGAAACAAGCTCTGCTTGAAAGGAAGGACAATCGGATCAGAAAATTGGGGCCCGACTGATTTTTAATTTTTATATCGGTTGGCCGATCTTATCGGCTGATATGGCACTTGGGCATGTTGTACATTGTTTTTAAAGCTTAGACTCTGGAAAACAATGTTTGTTCAAAATTTTTTACTGACACATTAATGTTCCCAATATTTCGTGCAGCCCATTTTTCTGTGCAGTAATCGCGTTGTCTGAGATGCCGTAGTGCAGCTCCAGAGTGACTCTCTTTTGTGCCTCTGACTGAGCAGCGCTGGCTTAAATACTTTGAACTCATCTACTAACTCAAAATAAAAGTTAACTTCAGCACAAATCACACCAGCAATAAACACAAGACTTTTTTTTTTTTTTTTTTAATCAAAATGTCAGTGTGGAGAAGAGAGATTCTAGTCAGGTAATAAATCAGATTATATTCACTAAAGACAATCATTTTAAATCCGGATTAAAATAAAATAAATCTTTGATTTGAGTTGTTGTAAATGCTTTTTTTTCTCTCTTCAGTTAGCGCTTAGCTCCTGAAAGGCTAATGCAACATTGTAAACATTGCCTCTGTTCTCTCACTGGCTACTGTTAAAGTGATTATAGCTGTATCGGTGACTGGACTGACACGTAAATGAGCAGTGCAAAGAGGGTTAGTTTACGCGTATTACTGCGTTGCGCATGCATTAATTAGACTCTCCACAAGCTTGTAAATTCACTTAAATCGTTAGTGAATTTGCACAACATTTGACAGACTAAGAAGCTAAATAACTTTTCTTTTTAAAAAAATTAAATAAACCCAATTTAAAATGAATTGTGCCTGACAAACTTTATAATGCCTATAAACTATTTTACATGACTATCTGCAGTTATATCTGCTCTCGGCACTTCCCCAACCTGATTATATATCGCCCCCCCAAAATCCATATCGGTCGGGCCCTATTTCAAATCCTACTTTGATTGTCTTTAGTAAGATGAGTAATGTTGCTGTTGGAGGAACGGACTGACAGACTGGTAGATTGGGCATTTGTGGGTCTTGACAATTTATCTTTCAGAACTGAACTTAAAAAATGTGTTTGGGACCTGTAAAGACCAGATGGAAGTCCCATAAAGGCTTAGTTTTATATTTTGTAGTGTTTGGAATATAAAACTGATCCAGACTGGTTGATTTGACTGGAGTGTGTTATAGCTTAGGATCTTGATAGTTCCCTTTTTTTTTTTTTTATCAGATGTTGGATTAAAAAAAAAGAATACATTTGGAATTGGTATTGACCATGAGGAGGGCAAACTGTCTTCAAAATACTATTTTAGTAAATCAAAAAATGTAACCCCCTTTTAGAACAGTGTAATATGTGCCGCTTGAAAAAGACGGCAAGGAGACGGCCATACTTGCTGCAGTTAAAGCCACAGAGGGTGTCCTAAAAAATGAAAAAGTGTGAGATGTACTGCCAAATGATACAATACAACAAACAGTACCCCAGGTCTTTTTTTTTTCTTCTTCTTTTTTTTTATAGCATCAGAAGGCATTCGCACAAGCACTGTCCTCTAAAACACTGGACAAACTCCTCCTGCTTCAAACATCTCCCGCCTTTGTTTACATCTGAGAACACACATTTTCCAGTGCTAATGTTTGTCTTGAAATGGCAGGGGGGGGAAAAAAGCTGAGTCATAAGTGAAAGACAATATTGTTGAAAGGTTTAGTAGTGTGTTCAAAATGCTGCTGCTTTTACAAGAGCCTAAAGGTCATAAAAGGCTCTGTTTTTAATGACCTCAGATTGATTTATGACCTGGCTCATAAGTCATTGTAAATGTACATAAATAAAACTGAGTGGTGGGATTCAATGAGGAGACAAATCATTCATATTTGCATTCATTTTCACAAATCTTTGCTCAGCCACATTTAGCAAATGGAGCAGTGTTAGGTTGAGAGCTCCTGATGGTGTTATTGTTACTGCTCGCCAAGCTCATGACTCATGCTCAGCCCCCACCATTTCACTTTTTTTATTTGAAGTAAATGGATTTGTGGTTGTATTAAAAAATATTGCAAAATAAAGCAGTCTGTCCAATTTACTGTCAAAAACATTCTCTCTTAGCCCTTTTTTTTCTTCTTTTTTTTCTTTTCTGCATTTACTAAGACCACACATAGTATTTTATTCTGTATGTATTCGATTTTATTTTAACGCCCACAAAGGGAGACAATAAAATGGAGAAGCAGATTAAACAATGTTCACAGGAAATTAGCAAATTAATGAAAGTCCCAGCATCCCCTGTCCTTAGCCCCTCCTTCTTGGCAAAGGAAAAACTACAAAACCCTCAGGGAGAACTACAGAGATCTTACTCCCCACAGACGGACAGGCTGCAGATGGCCAAGGACTGACGCGCTTCCATTTGCGGAGACTCTGGGGGCGGAACCACTCAGCAGAGAAAGTGGTTCATCTAGCAAAACAGTTCATCCAGGCAGATGAGATGTTCATCTAGAGTAGAGGACAATCCTCCAGGCAGTTGAGTAGCATCCGGATCTACAGGTCAGGGTCATGAGATGGGGAATCTAAGGTGCCGTATCACTGGAGCAGCATCCGCAGTATCTGAAACGGTACCTCTCCCTGAGGAGTGGAAGAACAGGTGAACCGACTTATGGAAAAATATCATTTTGACCTTGTTTTTGTGACATTGTAGACCATCTCCAATTTGAGCCTGATTGTGGTGTTTGCATACATGTCTCCTACGTCTCCTTTCGATTAAAGACCTATCTCTGGGACTTCCTAGGGTGCCCAGGCCAAGCCTAGTTTTGGGCTTTCACGCCTGCATTTTCCTTCAGGGGTCCGGGATGGGCCTCTTTGCAACACGTCCCTGCCCAGATGGCCTTTTGTTACCTTCAGCTTGCAGGGACAGGGTTTGATTCTGAGTGTACAACAGAATTGAAACCATTCACTTTTGAGAAAAGACAAACTCTCTGTTCTATTTTTTATTTAACTATTGTTTTCCCAACAAGACACAGGTGGACTGAAATATTAAATATTGTTATAGGGAAAGAAGCAAAGTATAGTGCTCAAGCTTCCATACTTTCTCCAGTATAGTTTCTCCGAGGGCAGCATAGCTGGGAAACGGTAGGTTTTTATTTTTACTAACTGGCCTGACCATAAGCTATTTCAAAGAGGAACGTTTTAAGTCTGTTCTTAAATGAAGAGACTGTGTTGGCTTTAACATGGACAGTGATCTGATTCCATAACATAGGAGCTTGGTTGCTAAAAGCTGTACCTCCTACTGTGGTTTTTAGAGACTCTTGGTCCAGCATTTTGAGATCGAAGTGTTCTGTTTAGATGATATGGTACCATAGCATCTTTGAGGAAGGATCGGGCCATGTCATTTATGGCTTTGTAAGTAAAGATAATTTAAAAATGTATCCTAAACTCGACAGGGAGCCAGTGAAGAGACTTGCGCACCGGCATGCTTTCTTTTAATTCCTGTGAGTAATTTTGCGGCTGCAATATGGACCAGTTGAAAGCTTTTCAAAGAGCTTTTCAGCATCACTTTTAGGCACAGACTGACGATGTGTAGACTGACGAAAACATTACCAATAGGTGCTCTCATTGGCTATAACTTGTGATTTTAGATTAATTTTCCCAAATGATTTAAATTCAAATTTACCTCTCACCCGAGCCACAAACAAACAAAAGAATCTAGTACTGTTTTGTGCTGTGCCCTCTTCACACTTATGTGTTTAAGCCAATATGTAAAAGTGCAAATTGGTCTATTTCTGTACAAATAGACCAATTTGTTTTTGACATATCATTAAAATAAGAAAAGAAAATTGGTGTAATAGGCACCAATATTGGCTTTATATCGACTAAAACACTGGTACTCAATTCGGGGGTAAATTAGGGGGGCAAATGATTGAGAACCAGTGTTCCCTTAGCTGACTGGTTGTTGGGATGGATTTGCTACCCCGACGAATTGAAGATAAACTTCAAATTTTCAGTACTTTGCAAGTTTTTGTCTTTCTTACATAAACTATCTCATACTGAGGATCTTGTGCAAATCTTATGGCAGTGAACGTAATAAAAGCAGAAATTAAATCACCTAGCAGACTTGGCAGAGCTGGATTATTAGAGAAATAACCTCGGT
The DNA here is from genome assembly GCA_015082035.1 of Chaenogobius annularis. Classification (NCBI taxonomy): domain Eukaryota; kingdom Metazoa; phylum Chordata; class Actinopteri; order Gobiiformes; family Gobiidae; genus Chaenogobius; species Chaenogobius annularis. Next base: position 119,152 of record BJKM01000521.1, read on the forward strand.
GTGAGTAAAAATCATTACATTTCCAAAGCTGTTTGCGCCCACGATGCTCAGTCCAGCTCTGCAGAAAGAAACGCATAACTTTGTGAAAAAAGAAAAAAATCACTTCTGTAAGCCATTATTTTCTTGGTTGCACCTGTGTTGTATCAAAGACCTATGTGTACTTGCGGGTTATGTCAACTGGTCGCTGTAAACAACAATATAAGTGACCTATCTCAACCACTTCTGGTATCTACTCTACCCAATTACTTTAGCAGGGAGAATGTCTCTCCTGGACTGCTTCACGCTGCTTTTACACTTAAATCAATACTTGTGCTGAGACTGAAAGCTTTTTCTTGTGTGCGGCTGCTCCCAGGAGCTCTCCACAAGGCACCAAGCATTTTATATAATATCAAAGAGTCACTGCAGGGGAGTGCGTTTGGATGTGTACACGCATTTGAGTTTATAAAGACACACTGGTTTTCATCAGACATGCCACTGACGTCTCAGATCATCGATCATTTGGACATACTTTCTGTAAATGCAACGTTTTTGAGGTGATTTAAACACTAGCCTCTAGTTTCTGCCAATTGCTCTTTTTTTCATTGCATACCATTTTAGTTGCCTGACCGGCTGGTCCCTTCTATATTCTAAGGGTCTTAAAGTTAAAAAAAAACTGAAGTGGGCCGTTGCAACCACAGCTGCTAATTTGTAGCATGTTTCTCTCAAATGCAGAAGACTTATCCAAATATTCTCATTATCCCGTACTAAATAGCTTGATTTACTACCTCCTACAGGTTGTGTGTTTTTTGTTTTATTTAAATAATTTTTTTAACACTAGTAAAACCCAGGAGTGCCAGTTAATAATGGATGAGCAATCTGACTTTGTAAAAATTTATGTAGTTGATGTAATTGACTGAGGTTCTGAGCGGGACCACGCCTCAACCTCCCCACTCCTCCAGCAACCACGCCTCCACTTTTTACCCACACCCCTAATTACCCAGAAGCCCTATTTATACAGGCCTATCCGTGCATTTCTCGTTGTCTTTGTCTCTCTGTCGAGAGAGCAATCAGTCAGTGAGCGCATTCGTTTGAACAAGAATCAGCTGTTTTCTATAAGATTCTGACCTGTTCCCAGTCTGAACTTTCATTCGGTTGTATCTCCAGTATTCACGTTCCCCAGAGGCCTCCCCAACGCAGGTCCCTCCGCTGCGCGCGCACACACACACGGTAGGCGTGATTCCATAGCCACCGAACACCATAATCTCAGAACGCGCCTCTTCCGCGGACTCCTACCTCCGGGGTGTCTACCCACACGCTCTGCTTCTCGCTCTTCTCTCCCTCATTCAACTGGCCGCATTGCGGCCTCAGCTCGCGCCAGTTCCCGCCAAGGCATCGCTCATGGATCTATTGGCGCAGATCCCGTGCGCCTCTCCACTCAGGCAGAAACCAGGCCGCGGCTTGCCTGCAGTGGGCCCAAGTCGGAAGGCATTTCTTTCAGAGGCTATGATAAATATCCACATGTCAGCCTCCGCACTTCCTGGTTCCCTGTTCAGAGCGCGCGCAGCTGATGACGTCACCATCGTTCCACGGGCCCGCAGCCCGACCTCTCAGCTCCCCCTGGTGGCGAGAGCCAGGTTGAATAACCCCCATGCTTGCTCCCTCTGCTCAATCTTTCCCCCTCTTATTTCTCTTATTCCCCTCTTTGCAGTGCACTCAACCCCCACACACATGCATCCCTTCATCCCTCCTCTCCACCTACAGCTACAGCTGAAATCCAAGTTACCTAACGTAAGAGTACTGTGCCTCTTCTTTGTACACTCAACCCCCACACACATGCAGCCCTATCCCTCTAACTCTAGTACACCTACAGCATGTAACTTACCTAACGCTGTGGTTGTAAGCTTGAATGCTTTGTAAAAGCATTAGCATAAGACATAGAACCCCATTCGTTCGGATCCATTCATCCCTCCGCCAACGGCAGCCACGCTCGCTTGACCCCTTTCTCATTCATCCCTTATCCTGCTCGAGCCTTTTCCGCATCCTCACCAGGGTCGCAGCAGGCACTGCGCTGTCTCTCTCCAGTAGCTGTCGCCAGGCACCGCTGCTGTCTCTCTCCACCGGGACGCTGTCTCACTCCAGAGCTGGCACCGGGATGTCTATCAATCATCTCCCATCCCTCTTTCGACCCGCTACTCTGTTCATCCATCCTTTTCTCTTACAGGCTAACTCGACAACTTCAATCATTCTTCCTCCAGCTGCTGATTCAAGCTCCGGCGATCAAGTTTCCTATTCAGATGAGACATCTCTCAGCGTGCACCTCCAATCCATTGTGCATCAATTGATGCATGGAAGACCGCTCAGCACACTCCAGCCCCTTCCAAATCATTCCAGCTGCCATACACACTAGAAAATCCTCAAGCACTTAGTCTTCTCTACCAGGCATTCAGATCATCCTACAAGGCAAGCCCTTCATTTCAGACCAAGAATCTGCTCTCTATGATTAACTTTAATGCACCTCAAGTCAACACACAGAAGTAGCAGACTCACGCATTTTAATATTTTCATGCGACATCATCCTCCTCAGTAGAACGATTCTTTCTCTCGTTTCAAGAAAGCTCGTTCTGTCTACAGGTTCTCATGTCTGTTCGAATTATACCCAACTATAGTTCCAGACATTCTTTTGGGGGTTCGATTAGTCAGAAGGCACTCATTCGACAACGCCTCTTTAGTAGATCAGTAAGGGATATTCTTTACACCGTACCTCCATAGTTCTCCAGACTCGTAGTCCACCCTCCTCCAATCCGTCACCCGCATTGCTTGTACTCGAGTCACTATAATCAGCCAACTTCTACTCTCAATTCGCTGTCCCAAAATCCGATGCTCAGGTAATCTAAATCAGATTACCCTCTCATCTATCTTTCGTTCCACTCATTCCAATCTCATCCAGCTCTCCATTAAGATCCATCGCTCGTTGTGATTTACTATCTGCAGTTTGTCAACTTCTTTTTATGAAGATAAGTATCCCGTTCTCCTCAACCTTTCTACTCCGGAGCAAGGCGACGACCATGTAATCCACTGTTTAACTATTGCTCGTCCGAACATCAACCCCATCACTCTTGCACCTTATTCATACCCATGCACTTCCATCGGCTAGCCACAAACGCATTGTCTTTATGCCATCCATTTGACTTGAGTCTGTATTACCGCACCGCCAACTCTATCGTACTCACCTGCTCTCCGTATCTTCCAATTCATCACTTCAAAAAACTTTAAAACTCTATTCAACTGCACCTTTTATTTATCCTCTTCTCCAGTAATGCTTTTAGATTCCATCCAGCTACTCTTCAGAGTCCAACTATCCAGCTCCTCTTCTCTTGTACCACTCAGTTGAACTCTTCATTTTCAGACAGGCTTTACGACGTTGAGATCCAGACCATCTTTGCTAATTTTAAATCTTTGGGGGTTCTGAATCGGCTGGGCTGATTACCCGAGACGGAGCCCTCATCCACAGTCTCTACCCAGCCAACTCATCGATCCATCACTATTATCAATAAACATTCTCTCATTCCATTTGTTGTGGCGTGGTCCCTGCTAGTGAAGGTTGTTTTGGATTTGCCCACAAAAAGCTCTCAAGACATTTTTATATTTTGTCGTCACTTTAAAGAAGATACTTTTGCATCGCCTGGGATCCAGAGTACACACTTCAGTTCTTTACAAAGCGTGAGTCTGGTAACCAATCCCTCTCCCCTTGAGCCAAATTCAAATAGAAGCGTGCAATCAGGTTTGTTTATTTCAGTGATGCATATGACTCTAATGAGCTCATTGGTCATCTGTAATTTAGAACAAAATCTAACTTTTCTCACCTCCCAGATTGAAAGTTTTGTTCTTCACTCAGTTTAATCAGTGATATATTTCTTTACTTTATTTCTTGTAAGCAGCTATATTTGGTTTATATGGACAGACCATGTGTGTCCCTGATTGGTTAATCCACTTGTCAATCATGGCCATCATGAGGAGATGAATGTTGTGACCAGATCAGATACTGTAGATTCTGAAATATCCACACAAGAAAAAAGGCTGAAGACAACAAGCCCGCTAACGGGCTGATTCCACATCAGCCCGTTAGCGGGCTCTGCTCCGCTGCACACTGCACATTACTTATGCAGCCATTTAAGTGAATGAAGGCATTTCCGCATCCTGTGAATGCGCTGCGCAGGTCTGTGCTACAGCTCTGTCACTCCGCCGGCATCCACCCACATTACAGATCAAATCTATTCTTCTATTGATTAGAAACAATGATATAATAAAAACTGTTTAGCAGATCTAAGGAGCAGCAGCTGAAGATTTGGCTCTTTTCAAATAGGAATCGGCTCTTACAATTCACAATTCGGTGCCGGATCTGAGAGGAATGTCATCAATAATATACGGTACATATCACTTCAAATTAGGAGTAAGGTGACTTATTAACCAAAGGCCAGAGTACGCCTTGTGTCAGTCAGCCAGTAGAAAAAGCCAATTCAACATGCAAATCACTCTAACTCAAAAAGAGAAAAGCCAAGAAGCAATCATATCTGCAACATTTGTACAATATAATGTGAATGCCAGGACTGTAGGGTTTTTCCAAATCAGGGCATATGCCAGACTTAGTCACCCCTTCATGTGTTTGAATAGCTGCTTCAAACAGGAGCTGAAGAATGCGGTTCCATTTACTTATGAAGTTGTAGCGGTGCATTTTGTGCGATTGAGCCGTCAGTCAGGGGAAATTAACGAGTCTGCTGATTGCACTGCTGGTAATTACAGAGTGCAGCTGGAGCACTGCTGTGTCAAGCCTCCAGATATTTTAAGCTTACGTCTGTCCTTTCCTCTTACAGCAGGTCAAGTAATGCTCTGCAGAGGATCAGCAAAAGGCTCGTTACTAACCTGACGGGATACAGGAAAACAAGCATGGAGACCTCAGACACTGCCAAAGTACATGTGTGATTCCATCAACCTCAAGTCAGTGCATGCAACACTCAATTTCACCTACAGTATTTTCCTGGGATTTTTTCCTTCACAATTCAGAAATGTGTTGGATATCAATCTTTTTAGAGGTATGGAAGTCTTGGCACAGTATTTTGGAGCTTACATAATTCAAAGCAACATAGTGCAAAGGGTTCATACAGGTTTGTAGCTACTGTGTCAGGTTCTAGCAGGAATTATTTTTATAAGTCATCAATTATATTTTTGGCTTGATTATAAATTGACTTATTTGAATATTGACTTGACAATGGTTTTATGGCACAGTCTGACTAAACCCCTTTTATGCACTTGCCATGGAGTCCTTTATAATGTTGACCTGTAATCTAAAACGTATGGCTTCGTTTGCTCTAGTTATGGATGATATGGTTAAAAAATAAATACATGCTTACATATTTTGTGTATGTATTTAATACACCAACAAAGACTAGTGTGATTTTAATGTTTCTCCAAAATAGGTTATTTTACTGCCACAGGATTGGCTGTAACTCACCACACCACAATGATCACAATTAAATTAATCAATCACAGCCCTAGTTGAGATTACTTCTGTCGACCAATTTGTATTTATTTCAATCTCCATCAACTGAAAGCACATCTATTCTTCCTGGAATCAATCCATCAACCTTGGTGCATAAATAAATGATAAATAAATACACTGACTTCATTGACAGACCTACTGACTCTGGAAGGAGGGGTGAGGCAAGGCTGTGATTGGTCCCCCCTCTTGTCCTCTTGGTTTTTGATTGTCTAATATATTAGGCCAATAGAACAATCACTGGTGTTACAGTTGATTGAATGGAACATAATATCGCAGATGGTCTTCCAGATTCTCTCCCACTTCCCATCCCCAACTGGCTATTTGACTGGAATAAAACAATCTCAAGATTTGTATGGCAAGGCAATAAACCATGTATCCGATTAAAAAACTTTTTAGGGGTTTACCTTGTTACATTTTTTATTTCAGCTCAAATCAGAGCATTGCTGTACTGGTGTGATACAGAGTATGAAGCTCAATGAAAAATATTGAGTTTAGTGTGGTGCCGGAGGTTCCTGTACAGGTCTTGCTGGTAGATAACAAACGGATGGGTTTTATGGTGGAAATTGATAAGCCCTGGGTAAAATCTGCGCTTACAAACAAAAAAAAGCGAATCAAATCAACTAAAGTCTCAACCGTGTTGGCTTATGAACAAGGTTAAATGTTTTGTACCCAGTTGTAACAGAAAACCAAATGAAAAGCTTTGATATGTTGAAGAAATCCTTTGGCTTAGACTAGAGAAACCGGACTTTTATTGGTAATTATAAATAAGTAGGGCTGTCGCACTCCCGCACTATGCAATACCGCGTTGCACTATGATCACTAAAACATGTTTACATTTTAATGAAGTTTTGTGCACACACATAAACCGTTATGTGATGAACTATGTTTTCACACCATATGGCTTTTAAGAAACTGTTCACTATGTTCAGCCATCAGCTTTGGGAGTTTTGGATGCCAAATTTTATGCCTTGGCTTATATGCATCTCGTCAATGAGTCAATAAATACACAGCGTAGATTTACAGTGCAAGTGTATATGCGTCAAACAAAAGTGAGACTTAACATGATGATCGGATGTGAGCTGACACCAGGCTGGTTTGTTTGCATATTTTGAGTTATAATAATTGTAACGCTTTTCATGATGCCTTTTTTGTATAATATTGTACACGCATACTGTCACTTATCCCAGGTGTTTTTTGTTGCTACAACATCAATTTACATGCATTATTAAGGGCCACACCGCATATACTGCAAACCGCAGTGCTGAAGCACGCAAAGTTACTGCAAGGGAAATTGTTTAACCACGACAGCCCTACAAATAAGGATTTAATATAACCAAGAAATTAAACTATATTTAATTAACTATAACCCTCTGATTGAAACATTTTGAATATAAAATAAGCCCTTTCGAGGGGATTAATATCTAAATGATAAAAATGCATTACTAATCCATACAACCGCTTAATATACTAAAAAAAAAACATTGGAAAGAGGGACATTTTGCTTTATTTTGCGGTAATTCTCAATGGGGATCACAAAATCACATGTTTGGAAAAAATTCTGTTGGAAAAATTTTAACATTTTATCTTTTTTTTTCTTTTCTTAATGCTATGTCAAAGTGCTCACTATACAAAGGGAAATTTTAACTACTGGAGAAATTGTTGTTACCAGAAGGCACACCATAATGTATTTTGGGACTGTCTTGTTCAGAAATATTGGACTGAGATCAACAAGTGTTATTAAAATATAAAATACATTTTCTTTATTATATATATTCTGTTTTTACTGGCATTTCAAGGACCTGTGTGAGTCTGTAGAGCTACTTGCTTTTTTTAAGTCAAAGGTGAGGCAAGCAGCAGGTGAAGTTTATAGTTTTTTTATAAAGTTTTACACACAAAGTCAGGACACTTTTCCGGCTTTCACCTGGAGTTACTGTACATGGCACAAAATAACAATATGAGACAACTTGGCCATGCTTGAGGTCACACACATCCATTTAGTGTTCTATTAATCATTAGTTATTGGACCATTATAAATATTTGTGTCCAGCCTTATTGACTTAAGAGTAAATATGATTTTCTTTTTTGCAGAGGAGTGCTGATTTGACTCAGATTCATAATAACTGCACTCAGACAAAACAAAAGGTTGGAGAATATATCTTCTCCTTCTGAGCATTGTATCTGCTGCATATGTTTTATATATTATATTATGTCAATTAAGAGTAGCAATTCATGTTTAGGACAAACTGCATTTACAACATTTAAATACAATGTTATTAAGTACATGTTTTTCTGGGGAAAAAAGTATACCTGCCTTATTTAATCTCATCCATCTCTGAAGGCTGGTTTTACATAATCCTTACATGGTCAGAGGTCAGTCTGTGTTTGTTATGGTTGTTTGGGCAAGTCTGTCTGGAGAGAATGCACAAGGGCTGCTAAAAAGATGAGAAGTTCAATATCTGGGTAAAAGGCATACAGTATTTTTAATTAAAATCAAATTCAAAGATGGTAGAACTGAAATAAATGATGACTATGATGATTCAGATATTCATTTCGGATGAAAAATGCTGCAGTTTAAAAAGAAAAAAAGCTGACAGAAAAGCTGTATTGGCATTGCTGGTGGAAAAAAATAAATCAGATACTGTACTTTGGCGATATGGTGCAACATAAAACAATGAAGAGATATATAATCTCTTCATATATATATGTGTGTGTGTGTGTGTGTGTGTGTGTGTGTGACTGTTTGTGTGTGTGTGTATATATATATATGTGTGTGTGTATATATATGTGTGTGTGTGTGTGTATATATATGTGTGTGTGTGTGTGTGTGTGTATATAAAAAATGATAAAATAAAAGGCATTTATAAGTTAATTTGTGTCATCAGATTTAAATGCAACTTTCTCACAAGGGAATTTTTACCCCTGAAAAAACACTTGTGAACAGGAGACAACCGTGTGGTGCTTGCCGCGCCGCAAGCTCAGTCCCACTTACTCCTGAGGATTGGAGCATATGTCCTCACAATGAGCTTGTCCCAACCTAACCAGACTAAACCAAGGCCAGGTTCAGGACAACAAGGACTGCATGCAGAACAGCACCGTTACGCACTGCGGGACACCTGAGAACTGCGAGGTCCGGAGGGCGGGAGGACAGAGCCATGCACTGTGGTCAGCAAGGAGTGCTCGGTTTCACCCCCGGGGAATAGAGCTTGTCCATGGGCTTTTCCGCAGTTTGCCCGGACTTGGACTAAACCAGGTCCAGAACCAGGAGGCGCTGGTCACAGAAAAGTCACTTTTTTTCTAGCAAGGCATTAGCAATTGATCCAAGTGTTTTAATTTTGGCATTGTGAATCTTTGCTGCTAAAGTGCATAGCCATATAGAAACAATTTAGGCATGTTTTTTTTAGGGTAAATTTCCAGTATTTATTGAGTATGATGAAACCAACGATCTTTCACATCAAAATATATAGTATGGACAGAACTATTTAGAAATTATTGTGAATCTAACCCTAATCTTTTACAGAATAAAATACATACTGCAAAATACATATTCTGCAAAATGTATCATGTACGTGCACCTACATCGTCATATGCCGTTTACTATTTGAGCATTTTAAATTCAAATCTTGTCAAAAACATAACTTCTGACCCTAGTGCTGTCTAATGACAAAGGAACAGTGTCGCATGGTTCGTGCTTATATTTTTGGCATATTCGCAGAAATGCACTCTCCATCATTTTACCATTAGGTGTCAAGAGGAGAAGCAATGCGATTGGTTGATAGACTCTCTTATTTACATGTTCTGAAAGCCTACTGCTGCGATAAATCCACCAGACCTGATTTATGATTACAGATTTATTTCACACGGCCTCCTAAAACCACTGGGGTATAGAGCTACATTAAGCCACTGAAAGGGTCCAGGAGTAAGGAATATGTCAATACTAAATTGTTCCTTTTGAGGAGGACATGTATATGCATTATAACGTTAATATCAGATGCCTTTTTACAAATCCTGCAGTTAAAAAGTCTGGACCAAACCCAGGTCAAGATTTGGACAATGGTTTATCGGGCGCTGCACTATGGCCGTCTTCTGCTCCTGATAAATTGTCCCAGCGATACTGAAAGGTGGGTCCAAAGCGATTTTCTTACACCACCGTTTTTTGCCAGTTTTGCCATTGGTTACTGTTGCAAATGTTCAATGACATTTAATTCTGCGAAAGGATATAGATTGCCTGACCTGAAGCAGTTTATTCAGATTAGATTAGCCTTTTCTTGTCTCCTTATGGAAAAAAGACTAGAAAGTCCAATTAATACACATTCACAATCCAAGTGCATACAACATTAGCCCAGTGGCAGTCACCATGCAAACTTGATACAGTACGATTCTCCTATCGAGGGACGTGTCTAGGCGGGCCTCCCAGATTCCACCCCACTCAGAGGGACTGAGGCAGTATATTGGGGGTTAATGCCCAAGAGGCAGCAAGTTACAACAAACACATAAAAAACATTAAAATGAGATGCCAAACTAAAGGTACACGAGCGTGATTAAAAGTTAATAACAAAAAATAATGCATATTATTTGTGCAACATAAGTAGAGCTGCGCAATATATTAGTAGTGTAAAAGTATTGATATTGCAATATTGGCTGACACAATAATTGATATCGCAACAACCTAAATATGTTGCAATAACATCAAGGACATCAATTTACTGTATTTCAAATTAAGACATTGAAAAAGGCTGAGGTTATTCATGATCGTCTTCATTTAAGTCTAAATTGGCCTTTATTTGGTCTTTTTTGATTAATACATTAAGGTATTTGTTTTAATAAAACTGAAATTATTGTGTTAAAGTATATTCAAATATTGCAATGCTATTGATATTGTAGAATTAAAGAGCCATATCGCATATTACAATAATTTGCAATATTGTGCAGCCCCGATCATAAGTATTAGTGCTGTTCTTGCTTAGTCTGGAACTTTTCTTTTCTACATAAAAACAAAAGATGCCTTCAGAGCCCAATTCAGAACAACATACAAAATAAAGCCACACCATTCTTCTCCCTAATTAATTTCCCCCTTTCTGTTTTCAGGGCCCATTTGTAACCAGTCGCCATCTCAGCCATAAATATTTACAATTCTTAGAAATAATGACCTCTCTGCTCCGTTTGTATGCACTTTTGCAGGAATCCATAACAACATGACAGTGCACACATGGCTTGCATAGATTTTTTGCAAAGCCTGGGCATTGATTGGAGACACAATATGCCGTCCTCTGGAATCCTTCAGGCCAATTTCCATACCATTGTAGCGTGTGTAACAAACAATGTAGGCAGCGAATAAATGGGAAGTGGAATAATGCATTTTAACAGCGCAGAGCTGGAGAAAACAATTTGTGGGTAGAAAATTGTTTACTGAAATGTCTGTATAAATGTTGCCATATTCAGAAACAGAAAGTTTATTGCCATTGTCAATGAACAAAATTCACAAACATAGGAACTTGTTTCAGCATTAAGATGCAACGTAAAACACAAAGCAATAATAAAAACATATTTAAAATCAATAGGGTATGCATTAGAAAACAATTACAATTTACTATAGTATAATGTACACAAGAATTTACAGTTACATTTACAGTTATAGTGCAGAAAGTGAGTGATTGATAAAATTGTAGTTAAAGTGGCAGGTGTTCAAGAAGTGTTCATGAGTCCAACGGCAGAGGGAAAGAAACTATTCTTGTGGCGGAAGGTTCTGGTCCGGATGGACCGTAGCCTCCTGCCTGAGGGGAGTGGCTCAAATAGTCCATGTCCAGGGTGGGAAGGGTCAGCTGTGATCCGACCTGCTCGTCCCAGAGCCCTGGAGACGTACAGGTCCTGCAGAGATTGGAAGTCTGCAGCCGATCACCTTCTCAGCAGAACGCACAATGCGCTGTAGTCTCTGTTTGTCCCTGGCTGTGGCTCCAGCGTACCACACGGTGATGGAGGAGGTGAGGATGGACTCAATGATGGCTGTAGAACTGTACCATCATCTGCATTGGCAGCTTGGCTTTCCTCAGCTGCCGCAGGAAATACATCCTCCTACAGAGACGACAAGTAACATATTTTCAAATGTATATTTTTTGTTTTTTTTCATTATGAATACATTTAAAAAGTTGAATTTTTCTGTTGTTTGGATATATATGGCTGGCCAAGAAGACACATTAAATACTGCTAAACTAATACTAAGTAAAGACGTTTAGTTTGGACACTGGTTTTATTTCGCCAAGTTGGAACAGCCAATCAGGGACACAAACACAGCTGCTTACGAGCAAAAAAAGCAAGAAAAACAAATAACACAGGGGACTGAAAAAACATTTGTTGACTCCTGTAGAATCGAGGGGTGAGGTACTAAACCACTGTCCTGAAGTGAGAGAAGCCTGATTTTGAGCCATTGAATGAAATGTGAACCTTGAGAGCGTCGGCTATTTACGTCATCAAGCTAACAGATAATTGAGCTAACCACAATTAGTTTGTATAGGCTTAAACATTATGTACATGCAGTGGATTGGTTATCAGCTAACAAGGAGTTGATTATTCATAGTTTGGGTTGATACATTGTGGTAAATTGTTCTGCTTATGGCTATACATTCTCAGCATACGGCATACTTACAGCTGCATGGGGGGAATATCATTTGTTTCCACCAACTGTACCAAAATAATGCAAAGCTACATGAGCTCTAATACTGGTGTGCCGTGATAAAGAATTGACTCTAAACCTTATTAAACCCTGCCCAGTTATGTGATAGGACCATGTCAGCACGCATGAGTCATTATGCAACCTGAGAGCCTGCAACCTTTTGATGGCAAGTGTTTACGCTATGTACAATTATTGCACAGGCTTACTTTCACCAAGTGGCATTTGGCGCTCCAAGAATCATTCGATTTACACTGAACAATGAAGTAGAATTTTTTTAGTAATCACGATATTGCTATTGTGAAGAATCACTTTGAACAAAAAAGAAAAATCTACAAAAACCCCACAAATGTTTCCCTTGAATGTATGTACATTTTTCACTGACTAAAAGAACCTGCTACAAATGTCTGATACGGCCATAACATATTTTCTTGTTGGTACCCAGCCTGCCACTTTGTCAATGTAATTTGGTGATCCCAAACTGCCATAGCTAAGACTTTAGAACATCCCCTGTTCAGTCTCCTTTTCCACTCTTCACTTGTTGGTAAATTGAGAAGTTACGACCACTCACTTAATCAAATCTTTAATGCATTTCAATTGTCTTTGTTTCCATTCTTCTTTTACATATTTGCTCTGCACAGGCTTCTTTGCGCACACTTCTTCTTTTCCCCTGAGCGGCTGACCTTCCCTCTGAACAAGGTGGCTTGAGCAGGCCCCTGGCTCTCGTATACATTCAGCATGGGCTCTTGCATGTGCACACTCCACACTACTCTACAGTTTGCACTCATTTCAATGAAAGAGATATCAGTATGACAGAATGTTATTGAGACCCAGAGGACTGTACAGCCACACAGACACACACGCACACATGCGGAGGTAGCTAACAGAGTAGGACACAACCTTGAAAAAGCTCCCATCCCGAGGGACTCTCTCTGAATGGCCTGTTTGCAGGAGCAGAACAATTGCTCATGCACTATCACCACTCTACTGCTACAATTTTTTCACATAATAAAAACAAGTGGCAATGTTTTCATTTTGGATTGCTTTATGGGTGAAAAGTCCTTCTGTGCAACCATTTCTGTGCTCTTGGCTTTTCCCTTCTGGGATTGCCACACAAATAATTTTCCTCCTGGCATTTTGGGTTTTCATATTTATATCTTCTTTTTCTTGGGGCTGCTCTGTTTAAGGACACAGCAAATTCTCAAATGATGCCACCCCTCTGTCATCTCACACCAACCAACTTTATTTTCCCTTTCACAATATCCACCCCTGGTGTCAACCCATTCAAGGAGCTGTGCCAGTATATTGGGGGGCCAAAAAAAGTTCAGTATAATGCTGCTTATAATAAATCGCCAACCTTCAACAAATATGGTAAAATAGCCATTAATGACAAACACTGATTCATGCAAGTTCACTAGAATTCTGTTAAATTCTCAATTAAAATTTGGCATAAATTCGTACAGACTTGAGCTGAACCATGATGCTATCTTTGTGTTACTAAACTAAAGCCACGTTTTGACTGGCTGATCCCCTGGACTGATCCCGAGGAGCACTTTGACACAGTTCTTGTAATGCATGAGTGTGTCTCCATCATGGTCTGGGGTCTGCTACGCCAGCAACAGACTTCATGCAAATATAACAAATGTTTTCCTCAATAAATGAAACTGAAATCTTACCTGAATTATACTTTTGATCATGAGGACGATTTCAGCTGTTGGTAAAAACACGTTTAATAATTCAGTTTGTGGTGCTGTGAGATGTGGCCAAAGAGAAAACAAAACTACTTCCACTTCTCTGTTTATTTGCATTTTTTTTTCACTTCTATGCACCTCTACAACACATTTAACACCTCTTTATGTAATACATTGTGTTTGGCTAATGGTAGATGCATTATCCACTGGAAAGATAAGATAAGATAAGATAAACTTTATTTGTGCCACAATGGGGAAAATCTAGCGTTGCAACACTAGAAGTATAATAATAAAAACAGATAACTTAGAAATAACTCTTACAATCTTATCAAAATACTATTCTTGATTTTGTTGTGAGGGAAATGGCTGTTGCTAACGTGTGCTAGCTTTGTTTTGCTAAGCGTGTCGGCTCAATAGGCAAGGCAAGGCAAGTTTATTTGTAGAGCACAATTCGTACACAAGGCAATTCAAAGTGCTTCACACGTCAGACACAACAAGGAAAAAATGCATTAAAATCACAAAGACATGGCAGAAATCACAATCTTAGTTATCAAGACATAAAAGAGAAGAGTGAAACAAAGAGAAAAGCATTTCAGTCATATGCACAGCCAAACAAAACAGTTTTTAGTTTAAGATTTGAACATTGCCAGAAGTAGAGGCCGTGTCTCACACCTCCTAGGCAGAAGACTGTTCCAGATTTTAGCTGCATAAAACTGAAACGCACATTCCCCATGTTTAGTCCGTGACTCCGGGCACCAGCAGAGAGCGACCGGTCCTGAGGTCCTCAGAGTCCGAGATGGTTATCATATGGCACTATCATGTCCGAAATGTAGCTTTTGGTGCTAGGCCATGGAGAGACTTGTAATAGAAGCAGAGCTGCTTTGAAGATCTATTCTCTCTGAGCCACAGGGAGCCAGTGCAGGCAGACCCAAATGAGCACAGGACTAATGTGATCGTACTTAACTGGTTCTAGTCAGGACCCGAGCTATATAAACAACTGTATTTCCAGTGATGGCAACTTATATAACAAAATCAAGTCAGCGTTTCATTAATTATTATTTGCTGATTTATTTTTATAATGCCCAAAATCTCAACAGCAGCCTCGAGGGGCGATTATTTTATTTTTTTTCCCTCTCTTGTCCAATCATCTTGCCAAAAACGTGGCAGACCTCTTTGGAAGCTAGACCTTACAGGGTCCACTACACTTTGGATCGTGTTACGGTTCACTTAAGACAGTGGAAACTCTTTCGGACTATCCCAATTCCACTCCAAAGCAAACCAGTGGAAACAAGCTTTAAGTGCTCTCAACCTAGCGACAAAAAGTCTAGACATATCCCCAAAACAAAACATAGACATGACAGCAAATTTATTTCGTGCACAACCTTCACTAAGATGGACAATGCTAAATAAAATATCAGTATAAGTCATGAACATGCAAATGTTTGGATAGCAAAGCATCCAAACATTTGCTTTCTCTCACTTAAGGCCCAGAGGTAAAACCTTAAGCAGGATTTCAGATGCCTTTGTTTGCTTGGGTAATACTGATGCCCACCAGCATCGATATCATCAGTCATTCAACTCTTAAGCTTCTTTTGTAAAGGGTTCATCTCTAAAAGTCATGTAGGGTTATCTGCACCAAGGTACAATCCCTGCTATAATGAGGCTCAAGCTCTGAGTGGAATAATAAGATCCACACTGGGGCTAAGCTGTGCCCTTGGTTGGCAGGGAATCTGTGCATATTCTACGTTTTCCTTGTTAAGCGACATCCTGTTTGACAACCCTCATACCGTGTGTAAGGGATAATGGAGCCCAAGATAGAAAATGTGACCAGTCAAATGTCTTTTCTACAGCGTCAACCCCTTCTGCCTCGTTTTACTCTCTTCACCTTAGCGCTGCTGTCACTAATTTAAAACACATTCACAACTGAGCTCGTCTGGTCCCAGAAGAATTAATGGGTAACGTGAGCTGATTTGTTTTTCCTGGTTGCCTTTTTCTCTTTTGGTCTTGCCAACTAGGTTCTGTCCTTGGCTCAACCTGCCCCCAAAACGAGTATGTACATTTGCATGCATTAGCGCTCTCCCGTGGCTAGCCTGCTACCCGCTGCGCCGTCGAGTCTGATTAATGATCCAAGTGTGCCACTTCTCACAGCAGCCCAAAGGACCTCCTGCCTGCACCCAAATCAAACATCCAAATGTAGGAAAATCTCACATTCGCCACAACAAAAGCAAAACCTTACATCTCCGTTGTGTACATTTTATACGGGTACGTGTCACTGCTTTTCTCACATGAATTAACTGGGCTATAAGGATATATATTCCTCCCAATGTCATGCAAGCCTATACATGACATTTCACAGCTTGCATATTTCATGTCTGTGAATTCACCATCAGTAATGAAAGGATCTAATGAATAAACACTTTCTGAGCAAACGAACAAGCTCACGCGTAGAGAGCTGTGTCTAAAGCCAAACCATTTTGAGAACAAGTCAATAAATCTACTATTAGTAGTGCGACCATTACTAATCATTTTTCATTTTGATGCGGGGACATTTTGGGCAGGGTAGTGTTAAAATATTATATATATATATATATATATATATATATATATATATATATATATATATATATATATATATATATATATATATATATATATATATAGAGAAGCTCAATAGAAAGCTGTAGTATCGCCACAAATTATAAAAAAAATAGTATTTTATGGAATGTATGATTTTTTTATTCTGTTTTGCGCTCTGTTTCGCGCTTCTCAGCACAGCACATTGTGCGTTCTGCTGAGAAGGTGATCGGCTGCAGACTTCTATCTCTGCAGGACCTGTACGTCTCCAGGGCTCTGGGACGAGCAGGTCGGATCACTGCTGACCCTTCTCACCCTGGGCATGGACTATTTGAACCACTCCCCTCAGGCAGGAGGCTACAGTCCATCCGGACCAGAACCTCCTGCCACAACTCTCTATTGTTGGACTCATGAACACTTCATAACACCTTAATAACACCTGTCACTTTGATAGTTCATGAAATATTCATCCATCCATCCATCATCTTCCGCTTTATCCGGGGCGGGTCGCGGGGGCAGCAGTCTAAGCAGGGACTCCCAGACTTCCTTATCCCCAGACACTTCCTCCAACACCTCCGGAGGATCCCAAGGCGTTCCCAGGCCAGCCGAGAGGACATAGTCCCTCCAGCGTGTCCTGGGTCTTCCCCGGGGCCTCCTCCCAGTGGGACATGCCGAAACACCTCCCTAGGGAGGCGTCCAGGAGCATCCGGAACAGATGCCCGAGCCACCTCAGCTGGCTCCTCTCGACGTGGAGGAGCAGCAGCTCTACTCCGAGCTTCTCATTTCGACCGCTTGTATCTGCGATCTTGTCCTTTCGGTCACTAGCCAAAGCTCATGACCATAGGTGAGGGTAGGAACGTAGATTGACCGGTAAATCGAGAGCTTTGTCTTTCGACTCCGCTCCTTCTTTACCACAACAGTCCGATGCAGCGACCGCATCACTGCAGACGCTGCACTGATCTGCCTCAATCTCACGCTCCATCCTTCCCTCACTCGTGAACAAGACCCCGAGATACTTGAACTCCTCCACTTGGGGCAAGGACTCCCCACCCACCCGGAGAGGGCAAGCCACCTTTTTCCGGTTGAGAACCATGGCCTCAGATTTGGAGGTGCTGATCCTCATCCCAGCTGCTTCACACTCAGCTGAAACCCATCCCAGTGCATGTTGCAGGTCCAGGTTTGATGGAGCCATCAGGACAACATCATCTGCAAACAGCAGAGATGAGATCCTGTGGTCCCCAAACCGGACAACCTCCGACCCCTGACTGCGCCCAGAAATTCTGTCCATAAAAACAATGAACAGAACCGGTGACAAAAGGCAGCCCTCGCGGAGTCCAACACGCACTGGGAACAGGTCTGACTGCCGGCAATGCGAACACAGCTCCTGCTCCGGTCATACAGGGGCCGGACAGCCCTGAGCAAAGGGACCCGGAACCGTACTCCCGCAGCACCCCCAAAGGGCACCTCGTGGGACACGTTCGAAAGCCTTCTCCAGATCTGCAAAGCACATGTGGACTGGTTGGGCAAACTCCCATGAACCCTCGAGCACCCGATGGAGTATAGAGCTGGTCCAGTGTCCCTCGACCAGGACGAAAACCACTCTGCTCCTCCTGAATCCGAGGTTCGACTATCGGTCGGGTTCTCCTCACCAGTACCCTGGAATAGGGGAGGCTGAGGAGTGTGATCCCTCTGTAGTTTGAACACACCCTTCTTGAACAGAGAGACCACCACCCTGGTCTGCCATTCCAGAGGCACTGTCCCCGACCGCCACGCGATGTTGCAGAGACGTGTCAACCAAGACAGTCCTACAACATCCAGAGACTTTAGGTACTCAGGGCGTATCTCATCCACCCCCGGAGCCTGCCACCGAGGAGTTTGCCAACAACCTCAGTGACTTTGGCTTGGGTGATGGATGAGTCAGCCTCTGAGTCCTCAGTCTCTACTTCCTCTTCGGAAGACGTGACAGTGGGATTTAGGAGGTCCTCAAAGTATTCCTTCCACCGTCCGACGACATCCCCAGTCGAGGTCAGCAGGTCTCCACCCGCACCGTAAACGGTGTTGGTGAAATACTGCTTCCCCCTCCTGAGGCGATAGACGGTTTGCCAGAATTTCTTTGGGGCCGACCGATAGTCCTCCTCCATGGCCTCCCCGAACTCCTCCCAGCCCCGGGTTTTTGCCTTTGTGACAGCACAGTCAACGGCCTCAGGAGTCCCACAAGCCAGAGGCCTGATAGGCCGCCTCCTTCCGCCTGACAGCATCCCTTACTTCCAGTGTCCACCACAGGGTTTGGGGGTTTCCGCCGCGACAAGCACCTGAGACCTTGCGACCACATCTCCGAGCAGCCGCATTGACAATGTAGGTCAAGAACATGATCCACTCGGACTCAATGTCCCCAGCCTCTTCCAATTCACACCTCCGGAAGAGCTTCTCCTAGATCTCGAAGACCCTGCTGACAGCGGGCTCCGCAAGACGTTCCCAACAGACCCTCACTATGCGCTTGGGCCTGCCAAGTTTGCCCAGCTTCCTCCGCTGCCAACGGATCAAACTCACCACCAGGTGGTGATTGGTTGACAGTTTCGCCTCTCTCTTTACCCGAGTGTTCAAGACACGCGGCCGGAGGTCAGATGACACGACAACAAAGTCGATCTTTGATCTCCGGCCTAGGGTGTCCTGGTGCCATGTGCACTGGTGGACACCCTTGTTTACACAAGGGTGTAAATATTCAAATCGTCTATACCTTTTTACTATTATTATTATTATTATTATTATTATTATTATTATTATTATTATTATTATAAGATACTGTTTTATGTTTCTTATTGATGCCAAAGCAAGTTCCTATTGTGCAACAATGGCAATAAAACTCAATGAGAAATAGTTTTACAGTATATGTAAAACATATGGTGAAGACTTGCTCTTGAATGTAATGTATGCAAAGAGTGCACTGCTGTCAACTGCTCAGTAACACACAGAGCATATACATGATATACTTAAGACTAGAGATGCCCCGTGACTATTTCACACCCAATTGATATGTTATGGCTGTTTCTACCTGGCTCATATCTTTGGGACCTGTTATGCTAATGAGATGACATATGGCCAATCCGAACATGGATATAGCTCCCATGTAGAACTAACAAGATTTACCCCCATATGGTAATATTTATATAGCATTGAGCAAATGATCAGCCCATTTTAAGATTTGATGTTTGAAGCAAGGGGTAAGGCTTTTTATAGCAATAGGCCTACCAATATCCTATACCAGAGCTATTCAACTTAAGGCGCAGGGGCCAGATCAGGCCGCCAAACGATCTGATCCGGCCCGCGACCCGTCTTCTAAATACTAAAACTTTTCTTTTTCTTGTTTTCTGGTTTAATTCTGGGTTAATACAAGTTTAAATCTGGTTTGGTGCTGGCTTAGTCTTTTTTGAATTCTGCTTTAGACCTGGTTTGGACCTGCTTTAGACCTGGTTTGATTCCGGGTTAGTCTTGGTTCCGACCTGGTTAGTAGCCTATCTGGCCCAGAGGCTAAGGCTCCCCGAGAAATCTGGCCCTCAGGAAAATAAAGTTGAATAGCCCTGTCCCTGTCTTGCTGTTGTGACTGATATTTTCCAAC
This sequence comes from Chaenogobius annularis, assembly GCA_015082035.1. NCBI lineage: Eukaryota > Metazoa > Chordata > Actinopteri > Gobiiformes > Gobiidae > Chaenogobius > Chaenogobius annularis. The sequence goes on from BJKM01000521.1 coordinate 139,233, forward strand.
ATCTATATTCTAAAATCCTTGGAAAAACTCAAATATTGAATTAAGGTGGCTGGTGATTTCACAAATTAACTTTGTAAGGCATTAAGTACGCTGAAACTAACGAGTATGGAGTATCTGTTATTAGCTAAGTCCACTGAACTACAGTATTTTGCATAATCACTTATGACTAATGAATTATCTCGACTAGGACATAGACTAGAATCTGAGTTCCATATTTGGAAATCCAAGTGTCATAGTTACCACAGAGCCAATCAGGAACGAGGTTTTAAAAGGTACTCGCCCTTTTCCAATTATGCTGCTGATTTCCGGTGAGATTTAAGGTGTTTAAGGTCTTTCTCATTTAAGGTGAGCTTGAGCAGACCTCCACCAAAGAAGGCACCTTAGTGGTCAGTTGTTATTGTTCATATCTTAATTTACAAAGACAATAGTGGAATAAAAACACCAGGATCATGTACAAAATTTGAAAAAGGCTCACAATGTTGAGCCTGACAGCAGCAGGAGCAAGGCTTAAAAGAGTGGCGGCTAGCGCTGTCCACTTATAAATACAGACAAACTAGCATCTATAAGCATACTATGAGTAGCCCTATTGTTTTGTTTGTTTTGGTTTGTGTTAGTTTCAGTGAAGTTAGCTCTTTCATTCAGACAGATATTTAAGGCCGTTCCTTTTACTAGAGCTGTGTCAGAACTGAAGAAGCTACTTGGATGAGTGACAAAATGAATTAATTCAACTAACTTTGAATAAGCTTTATTAAAAGATTTTGTTCATTTGTATAAATGAAACCAATTACTATGCATACCAAAATGTAGTGTTTGTATTTTGCCTATCACATGCTGTAGATTAGAAACTATGTATGAGCCTGCCTGTCCATATGTTAGTTTTACATGTGCATTGAGCGAGTAGGTGAATCCTGACAAATGGCGCTACTGTGGTGGTCATTTGGAGGCGGCACGCACTCACGCACACATGCTTCTGCTGTGTTTATTAGCCATCTGACATTTATCCCAAAGGCAGAGAGATAGATAGAGATAAAGAGAGAGAGGGAGAGGAGCGTAGGATAGCAGATGAGTGAAAGCATGTGGGCTCAAAGGTGGTAAGAACTGGAAAGTGGGATGGAGAGATGGAGGAAGACTGGGGGTATCCGTGGAAACCCTCTTTGCGTCGCATCGTGCGTGAGCTGCGATTGGTCGTGTCCAAAATGTTCACACGTTGCATTGTCTGGTGCATGGAACACACTCATCGCCTCCACTCCCTCCTTTTTGTGCACTCTCTGACTCAAGCGTCTCCCACGAGCAGTGCAGGGGCAGCTTGTTCAAATGGAATCCCCCTCCCCCTCGACAGATTTTTACAAATGAGGCCAAAGCAAGAGCAAGGGAAGTGGGACAGATTTTGTCATAGAATAGTATGAATGTAGTAAGTGGTTGTTTCTTGGTCAATCTCACTTGTCTGGGTGTGTAATGATGGCATTTCAAAAAGCAGTTTGCTACTCCACATCAATATACGTACATCATGAATAATCAATCGATTGTGGGGCCTTTCTGTGTGGAGTTTGCATGTTCACCCTGTCTTTCAAGTTTTACATTTTGCCCTACACCTAAAAACACATAGATAGGGTCCAGGCATGAAAATGTGATTCCAAATCCTAGTTAAGTAAATAATACAGCAATTTAAATAAATAAATAACAATTAGATTATTTGGTCAGAACAGTTCATGTTAAGCATATGTGACACAATCATTTCCTTCTATGGCTCCGCATTTGCTCTCATAGACAGTGTGAGTGTTGGGGGTAATGCAATACAGTGGTCTTCACTTTAGAACCTACAGTGTTGAAATGAGACTTTCTTTGCCCGATCTGACCCGCAGGCAACCCGTACATCACTACTGTGGACCATCTTTCTGTGTAAATATCTCATGTTAGAACGTAACATTCACTCGTAGTACAAGCAGAGGAGTAAGGGGGAAGCGCGGAGGACTGAGAGCTAAGCTAAGGTTAACACCACACCGGCTCTCTCTGCCCAGCATCTTCCTCGCTAATGTGAGATCTCTGGTGAACAAAATGGACGAGATACGACTCCGCTTCACCAACAACAAGAGACTTCTGCACTGCAACGTCATGGTTTTCTCAGGGTTTCACCGAAACATGGCTACATGGAGGCGTACCGGACAGTGCTATCGAGCTAGCCGGACGCTACACACACCGCGCGGATAGATCAGCGGAAGTCTCCGGTAAGACCAGAGGGGGAGGACTGTGCATTTATGTCAACAAGGCTTGGTGTACGGACTCTGTTACTCTTGGAAGTCACTGCCCAGCTAACCTAGAGTTCATCATGGTTAAGTGTAGACCTTTCTATCTGCCACGGGAGTTTACGTCCACCATCATCACCGCTGCTTATACTCCTCCGGATGCTAATGCTAAGCTAGCAATGAAGGAACTTCATGCAGCCATTAGTAAACAACAGACTGACCACCCGGAGGCTGCCTTTAATGTTGCGGGGATTTTAATCATTCCAACTTAAAGACAGTGCTCCCCAAATTCCACCAGCATGTGTCCTGCCATACGAGAGGGAACAAAACTTTGGACCATGTTTACACTGACATGGCTGCTGCCTACACCGCAACCCCCCTACCCCACCTCGGACAGTCAGTACACCTCTCTTTGTTCCTCACCCCCAAACACTTACCCCTCATCAATCGTGTGAAGCCATCACTGAGGACCATCAAGGTGTGGCCAGCGGGGCAAGACTCTGTACTCAAGGACAAGTTTCAACACATGGACTGGAGTTTGTTTGCTTCTCAGGCCACATGTGGCTCACACACAGATATTATCATTTATGCTTCCTCTGTCATGGACTACATCACTACCACCATCGATGGCGTCACGACAGAGAAACAGATCACCACATACCCAACCAGAAGCCATGGATGAGCAAGGAGGTGCGTCTTCTACTTAAGGCCCGTAACACGGCCTTCAGATCAGGGGATGCCCAGGCCTACAGCACATCCAGGACTAACCTGAGGAAGGGCATCAAGAAGGCCAAGAACTGCTACAAGCAAAAAAAATAGAGGTTCACTTCTCCAACTCCAACCCCAGACGCATGTGGCAGGCATCCAGGCCATCACCGACTACAAAACCCAGCAACCTCACTCCCACAGCCACAGATATCTCCTTCCTGAACAAGCTTAAACCACTTCTATGCTCGCTTCGAGAGGGAAAACAGAGACACCGCACCCAAGACAACACTCCCCAGCACACCACTAGACCACCACGCTCTCCTCCACGGTTGTCTACCAGCACGCAAGGCTGCTGGACTGACAGTGTTCCTGGACGTGTGCTCAGGGCATGTGCGGAACAGCTCACTGGGATCTTCACGGACATTTTCAACCTGTCCCTCGCCTAAGCAAGCTGTGCCGACATGGTTCAAAACTACATCCATCGTGCCAGTGCCGAAACACTCCAAGCCGACGTACCTCAATGGACTATCGCCTGTAGCACTCACACCCATCATCATGAAGTGCTTTGAGCGGCTGGTCCTGGAACACCTGAAGGACTACCTCCCACCCACACTGGATCCATACCAGTTTGCCTACCGCAGCAACAGGAGCATAGACGATGCAGTCTCCACAGCACTGCACTCTGTGCTCACACACCTGGACAACCCAACACCTATGCGCGATTGCTGTTGCTGACTTCAGCTCAGCTTTCAACACCCGTTCATCCCTCCAACTTAATCACTAAACTTGGAGACCTGGGCATAAACACCTCCCTCTGTAATTGAATTTTGGAATTTTCTGACTAATCAGACACAAACATGTTAGGTCAGGCCACTCCTGCTCCCACCGCTGTCTCACTCAGCACTGGTGTGCGAAAATAACCTGCTCCTAAACACCAGCAAAACCAAGGAGCTCATTGTGGACTTCGGGAAGGAGAAAGGAGGCATGCATGCACCGATCCACATTAATGGGATGGACGTTGAGCGTGTCTCCAGCTTCAAGTTTCTGGGGACCCACATCTCGGAAGACCTGTCCTGGACCACCAACACCTCCAGCCGTTGTCAAGAAGGCTCACCTCTTCTTGTGAGGACACTGAAGAAAAAACATCTGTCTTCAGCCCATCCTTGGTGAACTTCTACCGCTGCGTGATCGAGAGCATCCTAACAAACTGTATCACAGTCTGGTATGGGAGCTGCTCTGTTGTGGGAGCGCAAGGGACTGCAGCGGGTGGTGAAAACGGCCCAACGCATCACAGGAACTCCACTTCCAGCCATTGAGGAAGTCCAGAGAAAACACTGTCTACATCGAGCTTGCAGCATTCTCAAGGACGCCTCCACCCTGCACACAGACTGCCCTCAGGCAGGCGCTTCAGGTGCCCCGGACAAGGACTAGCAGACTGAGGAACAGTTTCTTCCCCCGAGCTGTGTCCTTATTGAACTCTGCCCCATGCGATGAACCCCCCCTCCCCACTCCCCAACCACCAACACCCACGAACTCGTCATCTCCCCCCCACTGTCCAAAGACGGTGTCACCAGCACTACTGGACCTTCTCCTGCACTCAAACACTTTGGATTCTGGTTGCACTGAAAACCGTACTGTACATTGCACTAGTCTAGTAATGTTAGGCGCAGCTACTGTTTATATTTATGCACTATTTAAGTGTACACTCTATCTGTACTACTTAACTTATCATATGCCCATTTGGCTTTTGTAAATTATGTCTATAGTCCCTGTTTATAGTCTATATACAGTTAATGCACAATATATATAATATGCACTTTTACCTCAATCAATCTGTATATTTGTACTTATATACTACAGCTCCTTATTTTAGCTATCACCTATTTATTATTATCTGTATATTGTACTTACTATTATTGCACTTCTGGTTGGATGCTAAACTGCATTTTGTTGCTTTGTACTTGTACATGTGTAATGACAATAAAGTTGAATCTAAAAATCTCACAAATCGAACCAGATGTGAAGACACAGACACAGGTAAATCAGCTCACACAGAGTAATCAAGGACGGAGAGGACCAAGGAGACAGATCTGTCAGACTGAAGTAAATGAACAGAGGGAAAATGTAAAATATGTGTGGCGAAAAGGCAGACAGAGACAGAGAGAATCTGTGCCTAACGTCAAGGTCGTCTTGATTGGGGATGGTGCGATAGGTCACGTGATGCATGAAAAAATGAAAACACACTCTTTTCCCAGAAATCAGAGATTACGTCACGTATTTCTAATGTGTTGGCCACATATAAAGGAGTTAAACAGCTGATTTTGCATGCTGGTCCAGTGGAGATACGACGTGAAAAGACTGAAGTTTTGAAAAGAGACTTCTTGGAGTTATTTGACGTGCTTGATAAAATGGAAATCAAAACATTCATAAGTGGATCTTTTCCAAATATCGACAGGAAGACAAACAAGTTTAGCCGGCTGCTTCAGCTGAACACATGGCTGTCCAAAGAGTGTGCAACAAGAGGATTGCACTACATTGAGAACTTCTATCTATTCTGGAAACGAGAGGACCAGAGAAATGGCCCACACTTATGCAGAGGTGAAGTGAGGGTGCTGACAGAGAACCTGCTCCACGCTCTTAGGCACTGGACTGGGCCTGGACAGGGTCCTGAGCAGATGGTTAGAGATGAAAGCAATCCGAGAAGAATTTCCTGCTCCATCAGCCAGAGACCGAGCAAATGTTTCAACATCAGCAGCACCACAACCACAGCTTCCGCAGTAGGATTCATTATCAGCCGCTCCACCACCACCAGCAAAGGATTTATCACCAGGCTGCTCCACGATCACCTCCACAACCTCCAGGGGACTCATCAGCAGTAGCACCTCAACAATCTTCACCACGGCCAGCGCAGGAGTAATTTCAGTTCTTTCTCATCAAAGGCCTTGGACACATCTGTGACAGGCCCGGCAGCATCCCTGCAATCGCCCCTGCCCTCAGAGCAGCCCTGGATCCCCCCTGCAACATCTACTCCCACTACAGATTCCTCACTCTCCTTTACATCTCCACCCACACCAAAGGGCTTCCCTGCCATCTTGAATATCTGATCAAACCGTTTTTGTCGCTACACCGACAAAAAACCGCCCCACCTAAACCCCCCCGCCTTTCACCTGGTCCTAAACTCTCACCGACTCCCGCTACACAAACTAAAGCCTCCCCACCTATCCCCCCTCGCCTTTCACCAGTTATCTTCGATAGCTAGGATGCACTGGGTCTCAGCGTTGCCGGGACTTATAGTCATAAAAATCAAACCAACCCGGGGCCCGGGCGTGTAAGAACAGCATCCCCTAGTGCTATTTCTGTCGTCACATCACAAAGATGGGAAAACAAAATGCAAGTCAGGCTGCCCAATCTGCAAAAAGTTAACGCCCAGTCCCACTGAAACTAGTCTGAAACTTGCTGTGCTAAATGTCAGATCCTTATGTAACAAATAATTCTTTATTAATAATTGTATTTCTTCTTATCTTGATTTTATGTTTTTAACTGAAACATGGCTTGACAATAACACAGGAAATTTAGTTCTAATAGAATCTGCTCCACCCAACTTTTAAGTTTGACTCTGAAACACGAGAAAACAAAAAGGGAAATGGGGTGTGTGCTTTTGTTAGAGATGAAATAGTTACCCGCAGGTTGTCCTTTGGGGTGTTTTCAACATTTGAGAGTTCTTTAAAATTGAGCTAAAACAGTCTTCATCCATTCTCTTCATTGTTTTATACGAGCCCCCCTCGTACTGCCAAAGTTGTATTGATGATTTTACTGAGATGCTTTCAGTCGTATTCACAGACTTTGAGGGTTTGGTCATAACAGGTGGTTTCAATGTTCATGTTGATAATATTTATGACAGAAACGCTAAAGAGCTTCATGGTGTCCTTGAAACTTTCGGTCTTACTCAACACGTGAGTGGCCCCACCCACAGCAGAGGGCACACTCTAGATCAGGGGTCACCAACCTTTTTGAGGCTGAGGGCTACTTCATGGGCCCCGACTAGTATGGAGGGCACTTCCTAAATAACAAAACTGCATGTATAACTAACGGTATAATAATAATATTTAAATAGTAGTAGTTATTAAAACACTGTGAAATGACTGCTCACATATCAATAATAATTATCCACAATTACCAGTAATTTACACAGCAAAAATAATCAGAAAAACATGTTAAAACATAAAATACTTATTTATGTTTATTTGCTCAAACATTTGAAAGTCAGGGGAAACACCTGCTGTTTTTGTAATGCAAATCATCACTTCTAACATTTTTCAGTCAAGGAAACAACACTTTTTTACCTAAACAAGTTAATACCGTATTTTCCGGACTTTTAGCCGCTCCCCTATATAAGCCGCATTTGCTCTATTTTTAAAAAAACGATAATAAAACAATACATAGGCCGCACCTTTTGTATAGGCCGCAGAACTCTTTCCTTGACTTTGGCATCGCATGAGCTCGTCCCGCTGTCCCCCTCCAGCGTCTCACCGTACATTCATTGATGTTAAGCTTGCGTGCAGCCGCGCGGCTTTCCTAGCAAGATCGATGGCCTTCAGCTTAAAACTTGCTTCGTACGAACTTTCTTCGTTTGGGTTCCATAATGATGCGGCGGCAAGATTTTGAAATAATTTATAGTTGGTAATTTGTCGTCCGTGTTCTATTTGCTAGCTGAATAAAAAAGCAACATCTGCTTCTTTGCTTAACTTTTCTGTAGTTTTGATTCTAATTCCGGTTAGTTCGCCCCTAGCGGTGAAAGAAAAAAACCACAGAAAAGCCGCAGCCTCTAAATAAGCCGCATGGCTCAAAACATCTGACAAAAGTAGCGGCTTATAGCCCGCAAAATATACGGTAAATGCTTTCTGAACATTTTACATTTTATGCTATATTTTTGATGAGTTTTGCTACTGTTTAATCAATGAGAATATAGTCTCTGATTTGTCAGATCATTTACTCTGGAACTCTCAGGAACAGGATGTTCACAGGCTATTTCGGAAATCCAACCCCCGAAAGCTGCTGGATAGACGGCGTCTCTGCCGCTACATTAAGACATTGCGCAGGAGAGTTAACCCCCGTCTTCACAGACATTTTTAACACCTCCCTGGGGTCATGCCATGTCCCAGCCTGCTTCAAGTCTGCCATCATTGTCCCTGTCCCCAAGAAGCCCCGGATCACTGGACTTAATGACTACAGGCCTGTGGCGCTGACGTCTGTAGTCATGAAGTCATTTGAACGCCTGGTCTTGCCCCACCTCAAGTCCTTCACCTCCTCCCTGCTGGACCCCCTGCAGTTCGCCTACAGAGCCAACAGGTCTGTAGACGACACCATCAACCTGGCACTCCACTTCATCCTGCAGCATCTGGACTCCCGGGAACCTACGCCAGGATCCTGTTTGTGGACTTCAGCTCTGCTTTCAACACCATCCTCCCTGCTCTGCTCCAGGACAAAGCTCTCCCAGCTCAACATGCCTGACTCCACCTGCAGGTGGATCACTGACTTCCTGACGGATCGGAGGCAGTGCGTGCGGCTGGGGAAGAATGTCTCAGACACTCGGACTATCAGCACCGGAGCTCCTCAGGGCTGTGTACTTTCCCCTCTGCTCTTCTCCCTGTACACAAACTGCTGCACCTCCAGCCACGACTCCGTAAAACTCATCAAGTTTGCGGACGATACCACCCTCATCGGGCTCATCTCGGACGGGGATGAGTCTGTCTACAGGAGGGAGGTGGACCGGCTGGTGTCCTGGTGCAGCAGGTAACAATCTGGAGTTCAACGCCCAGAAGACAGTGGAGATGATCGTGGACTTCAGGAAAGCCACAGCCCCCCAGCCCCCCCTCATCATGACAGACTCCCCCATCACCACCGTGGACTCCTTCCGCTTCCTGGGCACCACCATCACCCAGGACCTCAAGTGGGAGCCCTCCATCAGCTCCCTCATCAAGAAGGCCAGCAGAGGATGTACTTTCTGCGGCAGCTGAGGAAAGCCAAGCTGCCAAGTGCAGATGATGGTGCAGTTCTACACGGCCATCATTGAGTCCATCCTCACCTCCTCCATCACCGTGTGGTACGCTGGAGCAACAGCCAGGGACAAACAGAGACTACAGTGCATTGTGCGTTCTGCTGAGAAGGTGATCGGCTGCAGACTTCCATCTCTGCAGGACCTGTACGTCTCCATGGGCTCTGGGACGAGCAGGTCGGATCACAGCTGACCCTTCTCACCCTGGACATGGTCTATTTGAACCACTCCCCTCAGGCAGGAGGCTACGGTCCATCCGGACCAGAACCTCCCGCCACAAGAATAGTTTCTTTCCCTCTGCTGTTGGACTCATGAACACTTCAAAACACCTGTCACTTTAACTGCAATATTCAACCACTCACTGCACTGTCACTTTCTGCTCTACAACTTTAAACATAACTGTAAACTTGTGTACATAGAAATGCCTATTTTTATTTTTATTGTATAAGTAATTTTAAATTGTTTCTTAATACATGCCCTTTTTTGATTGAATATATGTTGTTTTATTATTGCTCAGTGTTTTATGTTGCACCTTAAGGCCGAGACAAGTTCCTATGTTTGTGAATTTTGTTCATTGACAATGGCAATAAACTCTTTCTGATTCTGATTCTGATTCTGATCTGAAGGTGAGAGGCCTGGCACTGCATGCTGCTCACCAGTGCATTAGAATCTGGTGAATAATTTTACACTGCAATTATCAGCGAGTCCTGTAAATGTGCATCAGTCAGGCGTGTTCTGTGTTTGTTCTTGATAAAGTTCATGTTGGAAAAGGCTGATTCACAAAGATACGTTGAGCCAAAGAAGCAGGCAATTATCATAACTGCTGTGCAGATACCACTGTACTTCTCCTTGTCCACAAGGCACCAAAAGTTGGGTGCGGACTGACGAGCTTCAAGGTGGAGGTCATTTTGTAGCGTTATGATTTCCATCTCTACCTCAGTAGCGCCCAAACTGAACAAAGCACTGAGCTGCTCAGCAGTGGATGTCATATCAACGTGCATGAAAGGATTTGTAACAAATGACACACACGGTTCAAGCTTCTCAAAGTCACAAAACCTATCTTCATCCAAAGCTGCAGATGCAGAGACGTTGTCCTGTAACACTGCCTGCACAGAGGGGAAATGTAGCATTTTTTTCCTCTCTAAATGCGCAGAGAAAATGTTCATCTTGGCTTTAAATGCGTTTACTGCGCTGATCATGTGTGCAACAGTTTTGTCTTTACCTTGGAGTTCCCGATTCAGATGGTTCCGTTTCTCAGTCAAATCTGTTAAAAATGTGAGGTCAAGTATCCACTCTGGGTCCTCCAGCAGCGATGCGTCTTCCCCCTTGGACTGCATGAAGTCTTTGATTTCACCCAGAAGTGACAAAAAACGCTGTAGTATCCATCCTCTGCTGAGCCATCTAATTTCTGTGTGTAATAACAAGTCACCATATTCAGCGGACAGCTCATCTAGGAGCATCTTAAACATTCTATGTTGTTTAGCTTTGGAGCGGATGCTGTTTATGATCTTTACGACAGGAGTCATCACGTGATCAAAGCCGGTCACTTTCGCACAAATCGCTTGTTGATGAATGATGCAGTGATAGTGCAGAAAGTTTGAAAAGTCTGGATCATTTTTGCATTGTGCAATGAAGCCCACATGCTTCCCCATCATGGCTGGTGCCCCATCTGTTGTTATCGATGCCAACTTATGCACTGGCACATTTTTCTCCACAAGGTACTTTTTGACCGCGGTGTATATGTCGACTCCCCGCGTCGTTGTCTTGAGTGACAGAAGTATCAGCAGTTCTTCTTTTGTAGAAAAATCATCAAACACCATTCGAATAAATATCATCAGCTGAGCCGTGCTGGCGCTGTCCACTGACTCATCACATTGGATACTGAACCACCTGCACGTCGCGAGGTCCCTGTCCAGTATCTCTGTTAGGTTTTCAGACAAAGATGACACTCGTCTAGCCATTGTACTTGCACCAAGCTGAACATCGGAGACTGCAGAGATGACACTGGGCCACGTTTCTCATCTTTGAATAAAGTGTTAGGGACAAGCATCATAGCTTCTTTAAAAACCTCCCCATCAGAAAAAGATTCTTGTTCTTTATCAAAAAAAGTGCAGCTCTAAATGAGGCTTCCGTTGCCTTCTGTGATGTTTTCACCGGCCTCGTGAAAAAAGTCTGTTGTTTGAGTAAAGCTGCCTTTAACCAACGGGCTTTTTCTGTCCGTAATGCACTGCCAGGTGGGTAGTTGATATTGAAGTTTTCGTGGCTGGTTTTGAAGTGCCTCCCCACGTTGTGCCGCTTTGGTACTGCAACAGTCATCCCGCAAATAAGGCACAGGCATTTCTCTTAAACTACGTAAAAAATAACTCTTCTCCCCAATCATCTTTAAAAAAGTACGACCTTTTTCGCTTCTCTGCCATGATTTTGGGGCAAAAGGACAAGCAGGCTAACTCCTCATCATCACCTCACTTGGTCAACGGTCAGGAAAGAAGTGTGGCAGCCGCGCACACGTGACCTTTGACTTAGAAAGAGGCGAGTTCGATATCAATATTTCTACTTGATTATATATATATATATATATATATATATATATATATATATATATATATATATATATATATATATATATATATATATATATCTCCATCCATCCATCCATTTTCTACGCTTGTTCCCGTTAGGGGTCGCGGGTGACCGGAGCCTATCCCAGTGCCTTTGGGCCTTAGGCGGGGTACACCCTGGACAGTGGCCAACTTGTCGCAGGGCTAACACAGAGACAACCATTCACTCTCACACTCATTCACTAGGGCCAATTTACAGTTATATATATATATATATATATATTTTTATTATCTGCGTAATGTAAGCATTAATAAAATAATAATAATAATAATACCTTTTTATGTATATGTGTATGTTGAAATATGAGTAGTGCTATTTTTGGTGCATGCCTCATGGGCGCCATCAAGGGTTGCTCAGGGCGCATGTGCGCCCGCGGGCACAGCGTTGGTGATCCCTGCTCTAGATCTTCTAATTACAAAGGGGGTTTATATTTTTTTTTATTAGAACATTGGACAACAGAAACTGAACAACATAACATAACAAAAGAGGGAGTAAAATAAAACAAATAAAGACTAAAAACAATAAAAAAAAATACACACCGGACAAGTTGGGGTAAACTAAAGGAGCAGATAGTTAAATATAAAGGAGAGGCATTAGGGAGGGCCATTAGAGAAATAAATAAATATATATACACACACACACACACACACACACACACATTATACACATATATATACACATACATATAGATGTATACACACACATATACGTACCCATAAACATTCACACAGGATTTATTGATTATCGCGTTCAAAATAATTGTCCCATTTTGTCCATTGTCTTTTAAATTTGTTTGTTTATAAATTGAGTCCTGAGGGTTTTTTTTCCATTGTGCGTATGTCTGATATGATATTTGTCCAGTCCTATATCGTCGGGGCGGTTTGAGTCATCCATTTTTTTGTGAGGGCCTTCTTCCCAGCTGCCAAGAGTATGTTCCAAAGATACCCTTCCATTATGTCCATTGTGGGGGGTTTTAGGCATTACTCCAAAATTGAATGGAATGATGGTGTCAAAAACGATCTGCATTGCCTTATTTGTTTCCGTCAAGTATTTTTGTATACTGTGACAGTCCCAAAACACATGATAATGGTTTGCCTCCTGGCAACCACAATTTCTCCAGCACTCAGCCCCTCCCTGTGAATAATGTGCACTTTGATATGGTGTTATGAAACCCTAAACGGGTCACATTCTTCCAACAGAACTCTCGCCAAATATGGGACCCCGTGGTCCTCCATTGGGATGTGCATATCTCCTTCCAGTCCTCGTCCGTCAAGATTATCTTACCCTCTTCTTCCCATTTGGTTTTAATATACTTAGTAGATTGTCTGTCCAAGTCATTAATGCATTTATATACTTTTGATATTATTCCCTTTGAAAGTTCAGATTCAGATTCATAAACCTTGATAAAGATTTCAGTCAGGGGTTATAATTGTTGTTATTTTGCTTTATTTCTTGGTTATAATAATTCCGTATTTGTAAATATCAAAAGTCCTGTTTTTCCAGGCCAAAGGATTCCTTCAACATATCAAAACTTTTCATTTGATTTTTTTCTACAATCTGGTAGAGAACTTTTATGCCTTTGGTTGACGATATCTTGAATCTCTTATCAATGCTGTTTGGCTTAAAACCTTGATCGTATGCCAACCAGTTTAAGATTTTAACATCTTTATTTAGTTTATATGTTTTAATTAACTTGTTCCATATCGTTAGCACTGATTTTACCCAGGGATTCTCCACTTTCTCCAAGTGACTCAACCGTTTGTCGTCTGCAAGCAGGGCCTGTACAGGAATCCCCTGGACCACACTACATTCAATATTTTTCCATTGAGCCTCGTACCCCGGGTCACACCAGTACAGTAGTGCCCTGATTTGAGCTGAAATACAGTAACTCATCAGGCAGGGAAGGTAATTTCTTTTGGTAATTGCAAAGTCCTGAATCGAATTCGAGGTTTTTTACCATGCCATATAAATCTGGAGATTGTTTTATTCCACTCATCAAACAACTGCTTGGGGAGGGAAATTGGCAGTGTCTGGAACAAATAGAGAAGTCTGGGAGAATCTGTTTGCCATTCAAATGGGTAGGTCATTTGAAATGTCAATGGGGGTTGCCAGTAGGATACAATTTCAGTTTTTTGTAAATTCAGTTTGTATCCAGACATTGGGCCATTTTCACCAAGAAAATGCATCACCTTAGGTATTGAAATATCTGGCTTCCTCAGAAACAATAAAATATCATTTGCATAACAAGCAATTTTATGTTCCATCCCGTGAATTGCAACACTATGAATTGTTTCCGATTGTCTAATATACTGGGTCAATGGTTCCAGATACAAAGCGAACAGGAGGGCAGACCAGGTACAGCCCTGTCTCACCCCCCTTTCCAGGGTCAACGGGTCTGTCAAATGGCCATTGATTTTTATTCTTGAGGTTGGACCATTGTAGAGAGCCTGAATATTTTTTATTATTAACTCATCTATTTGAAATTCGTGCAATACTTTGAATAGATAAGTCCAGTTTACAGAATCAATCAATGATTTTGAATATAGTTCATGATGTGTAGAGATCGCCGTATATTATCTTGTGTTTGTCGTTTGTTGACAGATCCTGTCTGATCGTCATGAATTAATTTTGGGAGCATATGTTCCATTCTTTTAGACATAATCGAGGTGTAGATACGAGAGTCCACATTCAGAATTGATATTGGTCTGTATGAGGTACAGTCAAGTCGATCCTTCCCCTCTTTAGGTATCAAGGATATAATGGCGTCCCTCCAACTTGGAGGGGATCTGAGATTTGTTTAGGGCCCAGTTCAAAGTTGACAAAAGCAGTGGGGTGAGTGTTTTTTTTAGAGCCTTATACCACTCTGAGGTAAATCCGTCACTCCCTGGAGATTAATTGTTTTTTAGTCTTTTAATTGCACTTTGAATTTCTGAGTCAGTTATTTCAGCACCTAGTTTTTTATTTTGCTCTTCAGTCATGGTGGGTCAATTTAGAGAATCTAGAAAAGATTGTATTTCTTCTATATTGTTTTGTGGTATTTGAGTGAAGAGTTTCTCATCATATGGGGCTTGTGAACCCCATATGATGAGAAAAACACCAAGGCCAGTTACGTCGCCCGGATTGGCGTTACCGGGGCCCCACCCTGGAGCCAGGCCTGGGGTGGGTGCTCGACAGCGAGCGCCTGGTGGCAGGGCCTTTCCCCACGGGGCCCCAGTGAACGAGAGCGTCCCTACGCCAGCGTCCCTACGCCTTCGGGTTGGGGACAGGTCTCTCACTGTGGTGTCGGCCTACGGGCCAAGCATATCCGGCTTTCTTCGAGTCCCTGGGAGGGGTACTGGACAGTGCACCGACCGGGGGACTACTGTGGGACATCAACGCCCACGTGGGCAACGACAGTGACACCTGGAGAGAGGTGATTGGGAAGAACGGCCTCCCCAACCAAGCCCACATGTGCTTTGTGGATCTGGAGAAGGCTTTCCGACCGTGTCCACGGCTGTGCCCTTTGGGGAAGTGCGGGGAGGTACGGGGTCCGGGGCCCTTTGCTCCGGGCTGTCCAGGTCCCTGTATGACCGGAGCAGGAGCTGTGGTTTGCATTGCCGGCAGTAAGTCAGACCTGTTCCCAGTGCGTGTTGGACTCCGCCAGGGCTGCCCTTTGTCACCGGTTCTGTTCATGTTTATATGGACAGTATTTCTAGGCGCAGTAAGGGGTTCGGAGGGGTCCGGTTTGGAGAACACAGGATCTTATCTCTGCTTGTTTGCAGATGATGATGTCCTGATGGCTCCATCAACCTGGACCTGCAACATGCTCTGGGACGGTTTGCAGCCGAGTGTGAAGCAGCTGGGATGAGAATCAGCACCTTCCAAATCTGAAGCCAATGGTTCTTCAACCGGAAAATGGGTGGCTTTCCTCTCCAGGTGGGTGGGGAGTCCTTGCCCCAAGTGGAGGAGTTTCAAGTAATCTCAGGGTCTTGTTCAACGGTGAGGGAAGGATGGAGCGTGAGATTGAACAGGGCAGATCGGTGCTGCTGTTCGCAGTGAAGCGGTCGCTGCATCGGACCGGTTGTGGTAAAGAAGGAGCGGAGTTGAAAAGACAAAGCTCTCGATTTACCGCTCAATCTACGTTCTTACCCTACCTATGGTCATGAGCTTTGGGTAGTGAGCGAAAGACGACAAGTATCGCGGATACATAAGCGGGGTCGAAAATGAGTTTCCCTCCTCGCAGGGTGGCTGGGCGCTCCTTAAGATAGGGTGAGGAGCTCAGTCATCACGGGAGGAGCTTGGAGTACGAGCAGCCGCTGCCTCCTCCACATCGAGAGGTGCCAGCTGAGGTGGCTCGAGCATCTGTCCAGATGCCCTCCTGGCGCCTCCCTAGGAGGTGTTTCGGTATGGGAGGAGGCTCCCGGGGAAGACCAAAGGACACGCTGGAGGGGACTAATGTCTCTCGGCTGGCCTGGAACGCCTCGGGATCCTCCCGAGGAGTTGGAGGGAAGTGTCTGGGGATAAGGACAGTCTGGGAGTCCCTGCTTAGACTGCTGCCACAATCCCCGGATAAAAGCGGAAGAAGATGGATGGATGGATTGGGTTTTTTGTAGTAGGATTCATAATGACGAGTGTAATTTAATGTTGCTTGTTAAGATCACATTGTTCTGGCTATCGTATTTGCTAAAATGGTTCTTTCTGCCTGTTTTTTCTAAAGCTTCCTCAAGATAGCAATTATGAAGAATTGTGATCCACTTTCATAATATCTTTGCCCGGTAAGAGCATTTTTTTAATTATTTCTTGTGTGGCCAGGTCATAAATCTCGCCTCTTTTCTCTTATTTCGCTGCAGGCATTTGGGATTATAACATTTTCTGCGTGTTTTACTTGTTTTTACAAATTTTAATTTATTCTGTAAGTCATTTAGTTTTCACGCGGTTTGTCTCTTTTAGCTGAAGGCTAAAGCATATTACCCGGCCTCCTCAGACTGCCCTTCGGCTACATCCCGAAAGTGGGGGGGGTGCCGGATGCCGCGGGGAGGTATCATCTTATTATCATATATCTCTCTACATAGGTTTCAATATCTTTTGACTTTTTTTTTTTTTAATTGAGGTCATTGATAGACTGACATTAATCTCCAGAGCGTTTTTCCGTTTCTGTTCCAAGCCAGTCAAAGCTCCAGGTTCAAAAAGAGATTAACAGACAGAAGTTGTACATGCACAACCTCATTTTATGTAGAACTAGAGAAGGATATTTTTCTGATATAATTGGAAGCTGTAGTAACAACTTGCGTGTCCTGTTTGCCATAGTAAACAGATTAACAAACCCTCCAGCTCAGCTGCCGTTAGAACTCATTTCCACATCCAAGTGTAATGAGTTTGCATTATTCTTTAATGACAAAGTTCAGGGCATTAAAAAGGCTATAAATTCTACAATGCAAAAAAAACCCCTAAAACCTCCTACACACTTAGAGCTGACTCACTTTGCACCTGTAACTGACAAAACTGTCCAGGAGATCATCACCAGTCTGAGTTCATCTACATGCTGCCTCAATGTGTTACCCACCAAATTTCTAAAGTCTGTGCTGAACAGTTTGTCAGCACCACTCACTCACATAGTTAACATGTCGCTTCAATCTGGAACATTCCCAATGTCTTTGAAAACTGCGGTCATAAAGCCTCTCCTGAAGAAGAGGCCCATCTCTAATCTGCCATTTTGGAACAAAGTCCTTGTAAAGGTTGTTTACCAACAGCTCACTGATTTCCTCTTAATAAACAACTCGTTTGATCTGCATCCATCAGATCAGTGTGTGGATGCAAAACAACTTTCTCCAGCTGAACTCAGACAAGACTGAAATCATCGTCTTTGGCCCACAGAAACAAAGAGAAAGTGTTAGCAGTCACCTCCAGAGTCTCACTCTAAAACCAACAAATCAAGTTAGAAATCTTGGCGTAATAATGGACTCAGACTTGAATTTTAACAGCCATGTCAAATCAAGAACATCATCACCCTTTTACCATCTGAAAAACATTGCCAAAATCTCCAAGTCTAAACGAGACTTGGAGAGACTTATCCATGCGTTTGTCTCTAGTTGATTAGACTACTGTAACGGCCTGCTCACTGGCCTCTCCTAATGAGCTGTAAAACAGTTGCAGTACATCTAGAACTCTGCTGCTCGGATCCTGACTAGAACCAGGAAGTACATTCAAATTAGTCCTGTGCCCTGGTTCACTCCAAAACTGAGGCAGTTAAGGCAGCAGAAGGAGGCAGCGCACAGGGCTGGAGACAGGGGGCGCTACAAAGATGCAAAGTATGGATTTAGCAAAGAGGTTTCTCGAGTGAGATCACAGTACAATACGCGTCTGAAGCAGCAGTTCAACCCCGCCTCCGTGTGGAGGGGGCTCCGGCCTCTCACCAACCACAAGCCCCGAGCCCCCTCTGCTGCAGACATTCGAAAACTGGCTGAGCAACTCAACACCTTCTACTCCAGGTTTGATGTGTCCACCCCCTCCCCACACGGTGGCCACCTCGGCCAACCCAAACCTGGTCCCCCACCTCCCCCACCACTCTCTCAGTTCAGGAACAGGATGTTCACAGGCTATTTCGGAAATCCAACCCCCGAAAAGCTGCTGGACCAGACGGCGTCTCTGCCGCTACATTGAGACATTGCGCAGGAGAGTTAACCCCCGTCTTCACAGACATTTTTAACACCTCCCTGGGGTCATGCCATGTCCCAGCCTGCTTCAAGTCTGCCATCATTGTCCCTGTCCCCAAGAAGCCCCGGATCACTGGACTTAATGACTATAGGCCTGTGGCGCTGACGTCTGTAGTCATGAAGTCATTTGAACGCCTGGTCTTGCCCCACCTCAAGTCCTTCACCTCCTCCCTGCTGGACCTCCTGCAGTTCGCCTACAGAGCCAACAGGTCTGTAGACGACGCCATCAACCTGGCACTCCACTTCATCCTGCAGCATCTGGACTCCCTGGGAACCTACGCCAGGATCCTGTTTGTGGACTTCAGCTCTGCTTTCAACACCATCCTCCCTGCTCTGTTCCAGGACAAGCTCTCCCAGCTCAACGTTCCTGACTCCACCTGCAGGTGGATCACTGACTTCCTGACGGATCGGAGGCAGTGCGTGCGGCTGGGGAAGAACGTCTCAGACACTCGGACTATCAGCACAGGAGCTCCACAGGGCTGTGTACTTTCTCCTCTGCTCTTCTCCCTGTACACAAACTGCTGCACCTCCAGCCACGACTCCATAAAACTGATCAAGTTTGCGGATGACACCACTCTCATCAGGCTCATCTCGGACGGGGATGAGTCTGTCTACAGGAGGGAGGTGGATCGGCTGGTGTCCTGTTGCAGCGGCAACAACCTGGAGTTCAACGCCCAGAAGACAGTGGAGATGATCGTGGACTTCAGGAAAGTCACAGCCCCCAGTGACAGACTCCCCCATCACCACCGTGGACTCCTTCCGCTTCCTGGGCACCACCATCACCCAGGACCTCAAGTGGGAGCCCTCCATCAGCTCCCTCATCAAGAAGGCCCAGCAGAGGATGTACTTCCTGCGGCAGCTGAGGAAAGCCAAGCTGCCAGTGCAGATGATTGTGCAGTTTTACACGGCCATCATTGAGTCCATCCTCACCTCCTCTATCACCGTGTGGTACGCTGGAGCCACAGCCAGGGACAAACAGAGACTACAGCGCATTGTGCATTCTGCTGAGAAGGTGATCGGCTGCAGACTTCCATCTCTGCAGGACCTGTACGTCTCCAGGGCTCTGGGACGAGCAGGTCGGATCACAGCTGACCCTTCTCACCCTGGACATGGACTATTTGAACCACTCCCCTCAGGTAGGAGGCTACGGTCCATCCGGACCAGAACTCCCGCCACAAGAACAGTTTCTTTCCCTCTGCCGTTGGACTTATGAACTCTTCTAAACACCTGCCACTTTAACTGCAACTATTCATCACTCACTGCATTGTCACTTTCTGCACTACAACTTTAAACTTAACTGTAAACTTGTGTACATAGAAATGCCTATTTTAATTTTAATTTTAATTTTATTCTATAGTCATTTTAAATTGTCTTTTTGTTTGACTGAATATATGTTGTTTTATTATTGCTCAGTGTTTTGTGTTGCACCTTCATGCCGAGACAAGTTCCTATGTCTGTGAAGTTTGTTCATTGACAATGGCAATAAACCCCTTTCTGATTCTCTGATTCTGATATGATACAGTGGTCTGCATTGTATAACCGCCCCACATTCACCACTTTGAGGAGAGAGGCTATAAGCCCCACTTGCATCCAAAATGTCATTGAATGGGCTAATATCACAAGTCCAAAACAATAAATCAGAATTGCGTATGTTTGTTCACAGAATATAATCACTGCGCCTCAAAAATCAAAGAAATACTGAAGAGACACTGGCATGTGCTTCAGGCAGAGCCATTTTTGGAGGATATCTGTAAAACCACACCATTGTTTACACCCACAATAAAGGACAGTGTAATGTACAGGAATATCAAAATAACTGAAACAACATCAACATGGCTGACAACAACATGCATGTACTGATTTGGCAATTGTGTCTGCTGCAATAATACAACCAATACAAAATTCATCAATCATCGTCATACTGGGAGAAAGTTTTCAATTGGCCAATTTATTCTTTGTAAATGTCATATACATGCTTCTGTGTCCCTGTGGCTTAGCCTACGTCGGACAAACTAAAACAAAGGATTTCGGGAAAAATAAACATTGAACCTTATGACACCAAATGGATTAAATTATGATTTAAGCTTGAAATGTTTCTTGGGCTAATTTAAAGATGTGTTGATTATAGCTGTCAACAAGACAGAAAACTATAATGATTGGCCCAATTATTTGGGCCTTTAGTCCACCAAGTAGAATACTATTAAATATATATATATATATATATATATATATATATATATATACATATATACATATACATATATATATATATATACATGCCATATACATAACATTATTTATTCTCAAGCCTTGAGGATACGCCCTTTCACAAAGGAATGAAACTTGTTTGCAGACTATGCACTGATTGGAGCAAATTATATAATTTTAAATTATTTTTATTTTTATTTTTAATGTATTGGATATCACTTTTTATGACCTTTAACCACAATCTTGAAACCATAACACCCATAAAGTAACCCACACAGACACAAGAAGAACATGCAAACTTCACATAAAAGGCTGGTTGTATATATATATATATTAGCAACGTTGCCACCATGCCGCCACTGAAACAGCCACATAGACTTCAGATATTTTATTGGATAATTTGTATATATCTGTGCATCCTTTTGTATCCTATTATTAATGATAACATAATTGCAGATTATCAAAATACCATTCAACATTGAGATTTGAAGAGGCGATGGCTGAGTCTTACTATGGCTTGTATGACAGGGAAATGGACAAGTACTTCGCAGGGTTACATTTACATCGTTTGTTCAGTTACCATGGAGAAAGCCCTCATATAGCAGTGTTCCAGTCACAGTGTTAATTAATGGAGCCGTGTCTAATGCACGTCCCCCGTTTACGCGCCACATATTCACAGTGAAATCATGTCCGAGAGCCTTTTGAGATGGAGGCAGGCTGAGTGAGTGAGATTCGTCAAAAAATAATCTCAAATAATAATTACCACTAGAGTACAAAGAAAAGTAACGCTGTAAAAGGAGAAGAGATTATATCTTGCAGTACTAGTTTTTGGCAAGTTAATATAATAGACAGGTTAGACATAGAGGCAGAATTCTCCAGGACCTAGATGGACTTACAGAGAACTTTTTTAACTCAACCTCAATGGCACTTTTTTTTAAAACCTCAACTCAGATACATTGGCTAGATAAGTTTATTTCATGATATCTATGTAATTTATCTGCTTTCCTCGCCAGTTACATGTGTTAAAAGAGGATGTTTAGGGATGTCACTTGAGATTCTTACAAACATATAGAAGCACACACCATCAATTCAATCTCAATTTAGTTAGCCTTTAGCAATCAGATGCTTGGTTTAACACTTAGTATTAAACTAAAATTAACATGTAAAATTCATGTGTTGAGACCAGACTTTACAAAATTAAAAGAACTGGGACCCATCAATTGTTTTTGGATGGGGGAGAGGGTAAACTATATAAAATTTTAATTTAAGTACAATTTTTTATTGCATTTCTTTTTAGTGTGCAGGTGTGCATGGTCTAGTGGCAGAAAAACAGCTAAGAAACGAGTACCTGCAAAACCATCATCATGCATCAAACGACCCCCACATATGTAACGGGCTCTACCCGTAAAAACCCCACACACGTAAATGCTAAATCCACCCGGAGCCCCTGGTGTGTGCTGTTCAAAAGCACACATGGCTGGCAACTCTCAATCTCGGTAGGTCGTTGATCGAACCCCACAGGGGTCCAGGATGGGCCAACTTTGCAAAATGGCACTAATCGCCCAGCTGCCAGGGCATTGTACTTTTAACAGAAACTCAGACAGCCAAAGTCTGAAATGCAATCATCAACGAACACCCACTCCTGTTCCTGTACTTAGCAATAGTGGCATTCCACATTATCCCTTAATGAAATGTACCACATGTACTTTTACTTATTTAGTAGCGAAGTAATGTACTGTCATGGTGAGTTGTTTTTGCAAATCTTGTCGCTTCTTATAAAAAAGGAAGGGATATTGGACAACTTTGTATTAGGGAGATATTGATTCAGAATATGCACTGAATTAAACCATTCATTTTGAGTCAACAAGACAACTCTGTCCGATCATTGGTGGATTTCATTTCTTGATAACTCTTACTTAAGTTTTCACACACGAGGGCTCAGGGCTTGTACAAGACTTGTAAATCAGTTTTATAATCTGAAAGACTGGGTAGAGTGTATTGTGGGCATAGTGGTGGTTCTCACGTTTGATTCTCTAGCTAAGCCACTCAACAGCAACTTTTGGACTTAAGCGCGGTAGATGCGCTGATAGCGCGCCAGCCGCCTTTGATATACCGTCATAACGTTCACAGTTTTTTCATTGAGTCCAATTCCTCATACCACTTGTGTTTTTTCATTGAGTCCTGCCATCCTCAGACCTCCTTGCCATCACCGTGTGGTACGCTGGAGCAACAGCCAGGGACATGATATACAGAGACGCTACAGCGCATTGTGCGTTCTGCTGAGAAGGTGATCGGCTGCAGACTTCCATCTCTGCAGGACCTGTATCGTTCCAGGCTCTTGGGACAGCCAGTGTCGGATCACAGCTGACCTTCTCACCCTGGACATGACTATTTGACACACTCCCCTTCAGGCAGAAGGCTACGGCCCATCCAGACACGAACTCCCGCCACACAGAACAGTTTCTTTCTCCTCTGCCGTTGGACTCATGAACACTTCTAAACACCTGCCACTTTAAAACTGCATATTCAACCCACTTCACTGCACTGTCACTTTCTGCACTACAACTTTAAACATAACTGTAAACTTGTGTACATAGAAATGCCTATTTTTATTTTTATTGTATAGTAATTTTAAATTGTTTCTTAATGCCTTTTTTGATTGAATATATGTTGCTTTATTATTGCTCAGTGTTTTATGTTACACCTTAAGGCCGAGACAAGTTCCTATGTTTGTGAATTTTGTTCATTGACAATGGCAATAAACTCTTTCTGATTCTGATTCTGATTCTGATTTTGCGGGCTAAGGCTAACGACTAAAGGGAAAAAATGCAGGGGTCTCTGAAGTCCCTCAAATCTTCCCGTACTAGCCAAGTTGCTAAGTGATCAATAACATCAGCAAAGAACTTTGCGTCTACCAATTTATATGTCTACGGGATTGTTAAGTGATGACATCACACACGGCATATTTCTCTCTTACAGGTTTCAGGTGCATCGGCGGGCTGTTTATAATGAACTAGTTGGTTTTCATGTTTTTAAGATATGTTTAAATAAACAGTAGCATCGTAAAGCACCAAAGGACAATTCATCTACTTAATTCTTTCTTTTATATACTACCCATATCTTCAAAACTTATTTATCCAGGCCTTTCTTTCAAGAGTAAAAATATGTTTTTTATCAGCTTTCAACCTAACTTACCTTATATATTCAAGCTACTTCTTTCTTTATTCTTATCTCACTGAAATGAAACTGAATGAAAATTAAAACTTCTTTGCCCTATTTCTATTGATTTCTGATCTATTTGAACAAAACACATCACTGTAGCATAGTATCAAAAACAAAACAAAATCAGCTGTTTAGCGCAGCTACTTGAACCCAGAAGTGACGTAAAAATAACATGTATTCTTACAGTGAGTGGTGTCACCTCTCCACAAACCTGTAATGTTGTTGAACGTTCCAGGCAAAGCCATAACATTTCCATAGAGCAAAGCAGATGACAGACCTTCTCAAAAGTTACATAGTGCACCTTAGCTTCATGACATAGGAAAAGCTTGCGAAACGTGCTGCACAACATGGATGGTGTGAGTTCTTGAGCTCAGTGATTTCAAAGGCATATCTGATCAAAGGATAATTAGAATCACACATCATACAAGACCTTTCACTTTTATCGTTATCGCCTCGTCAGGAACAGGAAAGTACGTAGACATCATTATTGTGTAGCTGTCTAATGGAAGTGAGCCTGTTGTTTTTTTTAAATGTATGCTTCCTTTTATGAATTGCCTACTAATTCATTCTGATCACTTAAGGTCAGGTCATATAAGTTAAAAATAAAAAAAAATATTATATATATATTATAATATAGCACAAAAATATATACAATAAATATAACCCTGATGTATAATTAATATCAAAACATATATATATACACAAAATTTATATTCAGTTATCTTTTTTAGACACAAAATCATCACTTTTTCATTGTCTAGAAAATGATTTGGCCTTCCATTGTTTTTTTTAACCTATTTGAGCAGTGTTTTTTATATTGACATGACTGTTCTTCTCAGTCCATTATACCCAAACCAGATACTATGGAGACAGCACAACAACATCCACCACCACCACAACAACAAAGGTGGTCTACAGGATCGAGAAAGAAAAGCCAGAAGAAGTACGGGAACGCTATGGTGAAAGACAAGCATCCCTGTTTTTCTTTTTCTATCTAATTCAATGCATAGACAGTCACCATGGCAACAAAGCAACCCCACTGTAGGCACCTCTGTCTCTGCCCCCTCCCGTTCTGCTTGCCAACAACAAGGTGTATGCATGCTTCCTCCTTCATCATATTATGGGGGCTGAAATATGTATACACAGTCAATGTATGGGGACTGTTGCCTTTGTTGAGACCATAAATCGAGTCTTCATGAAGTAAATCCTTCAATATAAGATCTAGGGCTGCAACGGATTACTCGAGTAAATCGAATAATTCGATTAAACAAAAAAGCTTCGATTATTATTTTATTGCTGCTTCGATGATTCGTTTAATTTACATATTTTATCAAAAAACACGTGAATCTGCGGCGCGCGGAACGACTTGTGGCGCTTTTGTTTCACACGGAGCTTGTTCCGCTCGACGAAGGCGCAAAAGGAATGAGAGCGGCGCGTTTGAAACTCACGAGTGCGACTCGGAAGAGTTTTGATGAGTGAAAGAGCCATGGATCTATTATTATAATCCCGAGCTACAACTCTCAACACGCGTCTAGCTCCGCCCACCCCAGCCCCCGTGCGTCGCCGCCACTGCGGACCCCCGCGCTCCCCCACTCAACAACTCTGCTTCCCAGTCACAGTCGTACTTTTAAAACAGCCAATGCACATGGAAACAGCAGAGGACCGCGGTTATGTTAGAATAATCTGTTGTGAAACAAAGTCCGAGACGCGGAGGCCAAAGCTGAACAAAACAGGACAAAACGCAAAATGCAGAGCTCAAAACACCAGGGACCACGGTCCCACTCGAACATAACGTTTACAAAGTGCTTATTTGTAAGTGATGTGACAGAGCTACTGTAACTGTTTACAGTCTATTACAAGTTATATTAAGTCCTTTATATATATTCTTTCTATACAACAGAAACAGTTTGGACTGAAGTGAAATGTTGTCATTTTGGACACATTTATTATGAAATAAGAATTAAAATGTGTTATTTTAAGCAGAAATTCCTTATTTGTATTTGTTTATTACTATGAACTATAACGTCTATCTAAAAAATAATTTAATATGCGTTTAAATGGTTTACTGAATGTACAAAAAAATTAACCGATTACTCGATTAATCGAAGGAAAGAATCGAATTAGATTACTACGATTACTAAAATAATATCGATAGCTGCAGCCCTAATAAGATCCACATGGTTTAAAGTTAACAGGTTAATTCATTGTGAAGGATTAGATTAACCATTTAATGCCCCTATATATAAAGGCAGAGCTAAATGAGGTGCACAAAATGTCAAGTATCTTATAAAACACGCATAAAAAAATGACAACATATTTTTTTCTTTTTTTTTAAGGACTTAAATTGCATTAAAGCTCTAACTCAAAATTATGGGAATTATGTTTTGGGATGTTTTTTGTAGGAATGTTCTAAATAAATATACATAATGTCTTTGAAGACATATTTGACAAACCCAAAAAATCTAATAATTAATACCTATAATTCGTATTAACTTGATTTCGGCAATATATATTGAGTGGCTGCAAACTGCTAGATATTTATATTTTGACCTAACTTGTCTGATGTTGGGTATTTCACTAGTTGTGTAAGCCACATTTAGCGGTTTTAAAGGATACATATGCAACATTTAGTTTTCTAAGCTTTTAACTATGTTCTAACATTGTTCCCTCACCAAACATACATACACTACATACCTGGGGTTGTATTTAGCTTCATTCATGCTAGTTTGATGAATCCTGGTTAGAAAGTCCACTCCCCTCCCGACCATTAAAAACGCACATTCTGAATCACCGCGATAACTGACCTTTTCTCGTTCTGTGACGTGGCTCAGAGAATCTTCTTTGCTGTTATTAAGTCCGTAAATCATCCCCGGACTCGTTCGGTGCATTTCTGCGGTTAAAATCACAATCACTGTGTACTGCCCGGTGGCAATGGTTATGGCACAGCACACGTATGCCAGGCCGTACAGCCGGCCGAAGTGTCGTGAGTTTGATTCCTGACTTCGAATATTTACTGCATGTCCTCCCTTCTCTCTCATCCCCCATTTCAGACTACTTTTGTGTCAAATAAAGCCTACGGGCACAAAATAAAAAATAAAAAATCACCATCATTGCAACTGTGTGCTTGAACCAGGAAGTCGGCAAGAAGCTGAATTAGCAAACAGTGTTTTTTTTTTCTGCAGCCAGTAGATGGAGCCAAAGCTCAGTTACTCTGGCATCGCCCAACGCTGTGGAAAGTTGTAGTGTTTTTTTTTTTGTAAAAGCATCAGATATATTTTCTTTTCTAAAACATGAAATGCTAAAGTAAAGGTACTCAAGAGCATGTTCAGAGGACAAGTTGTAGCTCTTGCTCTAACCTGTCCCATAGGAAAGAAAGCAATATATTTTATTCACAAGATGGATGTTGTGTGTAATATTCTTGTGTGCCGCCATTTTTACATTTTTTATTGAACCAGGAAAGTCCCAAATACGCTTTTTTTTATTATTTTATTTTTATATATAACATGTACAATATCAAAAGGACCTTATCAATGGATTGAAACATAGTACACTAAACCAGTGAAGGAGAGGTCATTAAATCAATTCAAATCAATAATTTAAAAAAATCAACAAGAAAAAAGAAAAAAACTTTCCTATTCTTTGTGCTCTTTGCTCAGCACCGCTTCCTCTCAGTTTTTTCGATTATTCACCATATCCACTAGTCAAGAGTATTATTTTTCTGGGTTTCAGTTTTCCTGGGATGGTTAAATTATTGAAATTTTAAATTGTTTTGATTGTTCTGGCCTCATATTTGATTTTAACTTTCGTACCTCTATTTGTTCTGCTGGTCAGCTGTCTGTAATGAGAATAATTTCCCCTTGAGCATGAATAAAAGTAATTCTGATTCTGAATTTTGTTTAAAAAAATAAATAAAAAATACATCAATATATCATTTTTAAAGCAGTATAAATCCAAGGGCGAATCAAAGTGTAATCTTCCAGGCAAGGACGGTATAAGAGGAACCACAACATTAGTTTGAGTACATTTTAGATGTATTATTAAAATATGAATATATATATATAAAAAACACCATATCATTGGGATTATTGAAAAAAAAGAAAATCCCTATTGCTCACCCCTACACACCAGAAATGCTCATTATGAAAGCTATAGGAGGAAGTGGTAGACACGGGTAACAGTTTAAACTGCTTATCTCTGTGTTTTATGGTTTGAGCATTGATCTGAATGTTTAAGTCTTTTTAAGGTTGCTTAACAAAGCCATGCAATCAAAATAAAATGTGAACTATGACATTATTCACTTATGAGCGTAATATTGCCTCATCCGTCTTATTTATATGCTGTCTGCCAAAGAAAATTCCAGAGCAGTCGTAAAGAAGGTTGTGATGGATGCTAGTGCTACTTGTGTGTCTGAGTTGTTTGTGGAAAAGATAAATTTGTGGTATAAGACAGAAAAAGAAATAAAAGAGCAGAAGTAGAAGATGTCAGAGAGAGGGAGAATGGAGAGGCAGTAACTCACATAAGCTGACAGGAGCAGGCTGAGGTGCGGCTTCCCCTTCACCTGTCACTCAAACTCAAATCAATTGGTGTAAAAAGCAATGAGGGGAACTGGACCCAGAGACCCGCACTCTATTTTTCTCTTTCCAAAAATACAGCTAAATATAAACACATGCCACAATAACTCAGATTTCCCACTCTTCGTTTTACAGTAGAGAATTTTTACTTTTACAGTTTATCCAAATATTTTAAAGTTGATGAACCAGAAAAGAATGCCAGAGAAGTCTCTAAAGAAGCAATTCAGTTGAAAGGGTGAGTCTTGACAGAACTAATGAATTACCTCAAGTATATTTCAGGGTACTGGTGTTCATAGAAGAATACAAATAAAATCAACAAACTCTTTGAGCTTGGAACTTCCATATATTAATATAGTATGCGTTTGTGTTTGGTGTCTAACAAATGAATGCTCAAGCAATCAATCAATCAAAATGTATTTGTGTAGCACAATCCATACAAAACTTAACTTTACAATGATAAAAACACACTCAAATCATAATTTAATATCAATCAAAAATCAAAATGATGAATGATGATTGTGTGGTGTAATTTGGACAGTAATGACTAAAATTAACAAAAGATATACATATATTAGTTAAATTAACATCTAGTTAAGTCATCTTAATGCATTGCATTGTTTTGTTTTGTTTTTCGTTAGCCTTTAAACATGTTCTTGAGTACATTTGCTTTGCCATTTTATGTTTTAGATTCGCAATTAAAATTATTAACCTTGCCAGTAAAATGAATTATCTTGAGAATCTATCTTGTTAGACTCACGCTGCATTTGAATGTGACAAACACTGCGACAAGCATACTTCGGCCTACTTTAGGTAAAAATATACACTATTTTGTTTTTCAAAAATGTGTATATTTATGGATTTAAAGGACAAATATAATGCGTTTTGGTATATATTGTTATTTGCCTTTAAACATGCTCTTGAGTACCTTTTAGACATCTCATGTTTTAGAATATATTTTCTTCATTTGGATCACTGCTGTTTCCCACAGAACCGAGTTTTGACGCAGCAACTTACTGCAGAGGGAATAACATAATCATAATAATAATAAACAACTGAAACATTTTCACAGAGATACTAGTAGCCACACAGTTGTACTGATCATGATCAGACAGGAGAAATACACAGAGCAAATCTAGCAATGATTTATGGACTTAAAAACAGCAGAGAAGATTCTCTGAACCACGTCACTGGTCAAGAAAACATCAGTTATCAGAATCAGAATCAGAGAAAGGGGTTTATTGCTATTGTCAATGAACAAAATTCAGAAACATAGGAACTTGTCTTGGCATTAAGTTGCAACTTAAAACACTGATTAATAATAAAAACAACATATATTCATGAGTTAGGGCATGCGTTAAGAAACAATTTAAAATTACTACAGTTGTAGTGCAGAAAGTGACAGTGAGTGATTGAATAGTTGCAGTCAAAGGTGTTTAGAAGTGTTCATGAGTCCAACAGCAGAGGGAAGAAACTGCTCTTGTGGCGGGAGGTTCTGGTCCGGATGGACCGTAGCCTCCTGCCTGAGGGGAGTGGCTCAAATAGACCATGTCCAGGGTGGGAAGGGTCAGCTGTGATCCGACCTGCTCGTCCAGAGCCCTGGAGACGCACAGGTCCTGCAGAGATGGAAGTCTGCAGCCGATCACCTTCTCAGCAGAACGCACAATGCGCTGTAGTCTATAGAGGAGGTGAGGATGACTCAATGATGGCCGTGTAGAACTGCACATCATCTGCACTGGCAGCTTGGCTTTCCTCAGCTGCCGCAGGAAGTACATCCTCTGCTGGGCCTACTTGATGAGGGAGCTGATGGATGGCTCCCACTTGAGGTCCTGGGTGATGGTGGTGCCCAGGAAGTGGAAGGAGTCCACGGTGGTGATGGGGGAGTCTGTCATTATGAGGAGGGGGGGGCGGGCTGTGACTTTCTTGAAGTCCACGATCATCTCCACTGTCTTCTGGGCGTTGAACTCCAGGTTGTTACCGCTGCACCAGGACACCAGCCGGTCCACCTCCCTCCTGTAGACAGACTCATTCCCGTCCGAGATGAGCCCGATGAGGGGGTGTTGTCCGCAAACTTGATCAATTTCATGGATTCGTCGTAATCGAGGAGATTCAGAACGGAGTGTTTTTGAGGGTTGGAGGAGAGTGGACTTTCTAACCAGAATTTATCAAACTAGCATGAAAGAAGCTAAATGCAACTCCAGATATGTTTTTTGATGAAAGAACAATGTTAGAACATGGTTAAAAGCTCAAAAAAGATTTTGCATCCTTTAATACATTTTTGATTCTTCTTCTTCTTCCGCTGTTGTAATAATTCCAACAATCAGCGTGAAGAACTTTTTTTAATGTCCCGATCGTCTTTAGAGAGAGTCTTCCCATGCTGAAAAAAGGCAAATACCAAGCCCTCACTTGTTTGGAAACAACCCTTTGTGTTTTCTTTTGACTTGGCTTTGAGTAAATGTTTATCCAATCATTTCAGACAAAGCAACCTCTCTTGGCCATTTTGCCCAGCGATGAACATAACAGGCTGCAGAGAAATGTTTTCCTGGAAAATAAGGCAGAGGAAAAATGTTTTCATGAAATGATGGCCTATTATAGAAACCTTATTTTTTTAACTGATGAGAAAATCACTATGTCGCTCACACACACACATACATGCACACACACACACACACACACAGGCTTCCGAAATGCGCTCTCCAATAGCTTTTTTAGCTGTGCGGTGAATAGTGCGGGGATTCACCTGAGTAGTGCATGTGCCATGTGTGTGCCATGTCACAGATTCCCCACTGGGAGTCCTGTTGAGTGAGCATTAATCAGACCCATGGGGAGCCTGGACTCAGACTGGGATTTGACATGGTCCATGAGAGAGTACAAAAGAGAGAGAAAGAGAAGGTAAGAAAGAAAGAAAGAGAGCGGAGCATAGTTCAAGTGACTGCATTTGCCTGACAGCCAGAAGACTGATAATAACAATGGTGCACAGAGCTGTCAATAGAATGCACGATGTTTAGGTGAAAAGTTAGGGTATGTTTTGGGTTACTGCGCCTTAGTTCGACTTCACTGCACTAATTAATCAATCCAATGCAGTTTAGAGTAGGGCTGAACGATTTGGAAAACCTCTTATTACAGTTTTTTTTTTTTTATAACAACCACTGCAATTAGGATTTGATTAGCAATTTAGGATTTGATAGCAGGATTCTGTTCTAAATTCACATTTCAAATACAGTCAGAAGCATTAACATTCAGGAGAAGACTGCAATATATAAATGCAAGAATCTCAAGCATGTCACAACTTCTTTGTAGCGGTCTAAAGTACTGTGTCTGCAGTTTTTTTTTTTTACATTAGTGGACAGGATAATATGATGTTTGCATCAGGTAATATGTGACTTAAATAATTGCAGATGTTACAATTTGGTAATTGCGACTATTCAAATAGGGATTTTGATTGATTGAACTTGTCAAACGTTAATGTAAAGAGTCAAAATAGAAACATTAAATAAAACAACAGATACTGCTTGTTCAAGGGGCTGCAGAGTAAACATGTTGCCTCTGTAAAATATAATGCAAAAGCTATTAGGGGCTAAATAAGATCACTACATCATTACAAAGAATGTTTATCGCCCACAAACCCGTAGGCGTTGGTGCTGTTATACCACTTTGCCTTGTGCAAGTTATGAATCATAAACCCATGACAAATTAGTACAATGTAAGAATGTGTTTTGTAAAGATGACAATTTTACCAAAAATAAACTATTTATTCTCAATGATCCCAACCCACCCCACACTCACCTGGTTCAAATCACTAGACTCCATTATCACTCACTTCTATAGGAAAAATAAAACACCAAGGATTAAACTCAGAACATTACAAAAGAACAAAGCTCAAGGAGGACTAGAAGCACCATATTTTCAATATTACTCATTGGCTATCCAACTACAATACATTCACAAATGTCCCACCCCACCCAATCTGATATTACATGGCTAGAAATGGAACAATCATTATGCAAAGAACTAAATATAGCTGACATCCGATTTCTCACCAAATCAATAAAACAACATACATGCTTTAATGCTATAACCTACTCTGACAGCCTGGTGGAAATGTCACCAAATCACAAATTCCACACTTTGGAACAACCCTGACTTCTTAAGCAATAAAAAACCACCCAGTTTCCCCACATGGGCTAAATATGGTATCACCCACATTAAACATATTTTTGAAAACAACATATTAACAACATTTCCACACTTGGTCCAGGAGTTTGGCATCAGGAGCAATCTTTTTTTTTTTTTTTTTCAAATACTTACAAATCAAATCATCAGTTCTGGAGAAAATAAATAAATGTCCGACCCACAAATTTAGAACTCCCACCTGCAATATCAGACTTGATCAATATCTCTTCTCCAAAGTAACTTCTCTCTAAAATATACAAAATCAATTCAAAGCCATCTCAGACCATATGCCTACCAACAATAAAATGGGAAAATGACCTTTCAATAACTCCTGATGCCAACTTCTGGACCCAAATCTGTAAAAATATTTATCTTATGTCCAAAAATGCCAACTTACAACTAATACAATACAAAACACTTCACATAACACATTACACAGGTAACAGATGAGCTAAAATGGGTTTCACATCAGAGATTTGCACACATTGCACTCAGAAAGTATAGACACATATATCCATGCAACCTGGCACTGCACTCCAGTCCAACACTTGGGAAGAGGTCACACAGTCACTATCTACTATGCCTCCCTCTGCCTGCTAGGGGATCTCACAATAATTACTGAAAAAACCATAAACTTCAAAATACTCCTCACAGCTCTAACCATCGCCAAGAAAACTATCCTCATGAACTGGAAAACCCGACTTCATTACAATGGGATATACACCTCCCCCTATAATCACTCATCTGAAACCGATCTCCCCCACCCAACGCTCTCTGACCTATTACAACTCTGATTCCCTTCTCTCCTTCCTCTATCTTCCACTCTTCACACATTTCAGTCGTCTACCAACTTTATGTATTTGTCTGTGAGCCAACTCCTACACAACCACACAACCACACCGAAACACACTCCAGTGGTGGTTTCCTTAGGGACAGCATCTCTGTCCTCAAGAGTCTCTCAAGTGGAGACGCTCGTAAAATGTCCTCTTTCTTTTAATGCACCTTAGACACTAAACATGACACAGAAAAAAAAAAAAAAAAAGAGCAGAAATGATGCGGGAGGAGATTATCAGACACATATGTGTACTGTATGTATAGGTATATATGTTATATCTATGTGTATATGTATGTATATGTATATATAGTATATATAATATGTATATATTGTGTATATATTATATATAGAGAAATGCAATGACAATGGGTAGTGGTATATAATGATTGCTATTTTAAAAAGATGACTATCTACATGTACGAAAATATATGTGACGATGGTAATGATAATGTAACACATTTTTACTCTGTTTGAATGCATACACACATACACTCACGCACACATATGCACAAACAAACATACAAACACACGTATATCCACGCACACACACACACACACGCACAGACACGCACACACACAATCACCCCACTCTCAAGCTTTTAGACTTTTGTCCCTCTACTTGTCTAATGTCTGTATTGTTGTTTGTCTTTTGCTGTTTTTGTTCTTGTTGTCCTCATTATTGTTTCTGTTTTCCTCTGCCGTTGGACTCAACATTTCTTAAACAATTAAATCAATCATTCACTTTCTGCACTACATCTGTAAATTTCCTACATTTTTGTACATAGTAGGCCTGTTTTTATCTTATAGTAAATTCTAATTGTATTTCTTCAATGCATGCCCTTTTGATTTCATATATGTTTCATACATGTTGTTTTTATTATTGTTCATCATTGAATGTTGCACCTTAACGCCGAAACAAGTTCCTATGTTTGTGAATTTTGTTCATTGACAATAGCAATAAAGCTTTTCTGATTCTGATTCAAAAATTCAGAATGATAAAAATCTAGGACCATTAGAAATGAACACTTAAAACAGAAGATTAGACCTTTGAATGAGCAAAAGTCTTCACAATTTTGCAAAAAAAACCAGGAAGCTGAAACCCATGAATATTAGTTGCCAAACTCACAAATAAAAATAAAACACCATCATCTGATACCATTTTAATATGAATTTCACCTGGACTTTTTAACATTCATTATTTACTTCATTATATTATCAAGTGTAAGACATTTTGGCTTCAAATTTCACATGGGAATAGTCAAAGCTAAACAAATGTCCAATCTACTGTCTGTTAGTCCAAGCAATTTGGAATTTCTCTGTGGAGACCTTGTTACCACTTTAATCTGAGCCCAGGTCACACCGCCTCATTTCTGCCTGACGCACTTCCACCAGTGCAGTTTGGACAGCTGCAGGGTCATAAGCCGGGAGCCACCCTTCACAGATGTTCCACTTCTTTATTCCTGGAGCATCTTCAGGTGGTGGAGTAGGATGTCTCCCTACTGCCCCCTGCAGCTGCCCTAGGATCCACCTCCATGTTTTAACACATTTCTGTTGGATTTAAATAATATTTTCTGTATGTATTGACTATTATTGTCAACATTTTTACTAAAAAATTACCATACATACATTTTTGTCGCTATTGCTATACTCCTAACTTATCGATTGTTTAAGTAATGTAAACTAGAAACAGTGCTTGTACACATCTTGTAATGCACTGCCTGGAAAACATTCATTCCATTCCATAGCTTACATGAGCGCTTTTGAACTAACACATTTACAAACCTGAGGACAGTGGGTGGGTAATTTACAGTAGTGGGGTCGTGAAAATCGATTGCATCCAGAGTCACCGCATACACGGTGGGGTTATACACATCCTGTCATCTTCCGCTGCATTTCACTGGTGGTTATCCCTGCTGATTATACCTCTGCTCTGAAAATAGCTTGTCTTTTCTTAACACCTGTTGGCTAATGTTTCCTGTGCTAAATGATAAATGATGCTTCCCCTGCAGCTGTGTGTCAGAATCTTTTATCCCTATCCTCTTAATCCTTCTTCCAATCACTGGTCTCCAATGTAATCAATGGTGTGTTGTTAACTGCAGTGTTCTTGTGCATTCACATGTGGCTGTACACAGTGTTTGTAACCTGGTGCAGCGGCTCAGACAGATTACACTAATGGGTTTAAGGTAGGCAAGAAAGATTAGCACAAAAGGTATGATGAATTATGTTTGTTTAGTATTGTTGTTGATTTTGATAGGTAAATATTCTCTTTCATAATGTGTTTACTGGTCTGCGTACACTGGTGAATGTGTGTGAATGTGTGTGGTTCCTTGATGTAAAACGCTCTGAGTGCCATGACGGTAGAAAAGCTATATTCATGCCATCTATTCAGCATCTTGATATGCCACACCAGTGAGGTGGGATAATTATTAATATTAATATAATTTGCTCAGTAACACAGGTTAGGTTTTTACTTCATAACAGATACTCAAATTTCAAACTCAATGTTGACACTAAATAAAGACTCAATACCAATGTTGATACAGGTAAGGTACACTTTATTATTGATCCTATTTGGGAAAATGTGTCCTCTGTATTTGACCTTTCAATGCCACTCAGGAGTAATGAGGACCTGTCTCCAGATCCTGTGCTCGACTTGGTCAGAACTGCTGTAGCTTAAGGATTTTACCTACTGTGCATGTTTGGGGTTAATGGAAAAGAGTGCCTGGAAGAAACCCACCCAGACACTGGGACAACATGCAAAGGCGCTATCCCAATAATACCTGCATTTGTGCACTTCAAATGTGCATTCACAATAAAGTGTGAAGTGTGCAAGGTGTCCCAAATCTTATTGATCCACACGTCACCACGAGCTTCTGGCCGCACTTCCAACAAGTGTGGAGCGATCAGTGGCAGCTGGTGATGCAAACTATAGGGGGGAGGGGGGGGATTTTACATTACCGTGTTTTTGTTTATTTTTAATGTCCAAAAGTGAATATTTTACAACTAAATTAATGAAGAAAACAAACTTTATTTCCACTTTTGTTAATGGTAATACTATGGCTTAGAGGCAGACACCATTTGTGAGAAAATACATTTGACATAAAATGACATTTTACACTATAAAATATGAGATTGTAAAGAGCAAAACAAAAATCTCAGTGATACTGTACCTTATAGTGCATATAGAGCGAGAGCGAGAGCGAGAGCGAGAGAGAGAGCAATTACTACATTCAGAGACAATAAAAACACAAACAATTGCTGGTGCCTGTTTCATAAAACAGCAGAAAACCAAACAAAAAGATCAGCTTCTAAGTGGCATTAGTTACCTTGAACTACATGTGTGTAACATTTTACATTTTTATATTTAATCATCACAGACATTGACAAATGACAATGTCTTCAATCTTATAGCATTCTTTCATGGGTTTACTAATAACCAAAGCATCCAACCAGCATATTTATGAGTAGAAGTTCAGGCGATGCTTTCAGCGTTGGCATTATCAGCAGCGTAATAAACTAAAAAAAACACTCCAGTTTGGTGTGTTTGCAGTCAAGGTAACGGAGAAGTCTCATCGGCTCGGACTGATAAGAATCAGCCTCTTTCACTTCATCAAAACATAGTTTTTTATTCAGAGCCAGCCACAGTCAAGGAGCTCATTCTGACTCGTTCTGATCGTACCTCTGAACACAGACGTCTGTAGATGCGGTTTTAAAAGTAAACACGGAAAACAAAGCGTGCGGCACTTCCGCGTAGAGTTGACGGAGAAGCGTCAGCCTTAACCCCGCCCTGACCACGGCGCGCGCACCTGCTACACGGCGCGCGCACCTGCTACGCTGTGTCTCCAGCGTAAACAGCGTAGCTCCCTTGCGAAAACACTACTCTTAAATGGACAGTTTTACTCGTTATTATAATAGATCCATGGTTTTACTATGGCTTTTCCCACAGTGACATAGTCATTTTTCTCGGAATTTGATTGGCTAAAGATCCCCATTGCTTTTCCACCAGGCTCAGGGGCGATTTTCAAACAGCCCCACGACGTACGCTGAAAAGAGACGCAGGCTGCGTCACGCAGCAGACCGCCGACAAAGTATCTAATGTATATAAAAAGATGTTTTTTATTCTTTTACATATTTGAGCTAATAATAGTATAACATAATTCTGAACAAATTATTTTTTTTTTAGACAAAACAATTGTTGAATACCATTTGACATACGCCAGGAGGGGCGTCACCCCACAATGGACCACTGGAGCGATGCAGATTTCAGGCAAGTAAGCTTCTGCCTTAGCAATGTAGCAGCAAGTGCTAATAGGAAACAATGGAAAGGAATGATTAACAGTTAACTGATGATCTTTTAAATAAATCTGCGACTGTCCAGCAACAACACTGTAAA
This sequence comes from Chaenogobius annularis, assembly GCA_015082035.1. Taxonomy (NCBI): domain Eukaryota; kingdom Metazoa; phylum Chordata; class Actinopteri; order Gobiiformes; family Gobiidae; genus Chaenogobius; species Chaenogobius annularis. The sequence continues at coordinate 176,949 of BJKM01000521.1, forward strand.
AACGTTTGACCTGTTCTCATGTGTTTATGGCCAATTCTAAACTAAACTGAGCTGTGGCTTTTTCTTTAACGCATTCACAACACTCATGTTTACCTCTCCTGCGCCCTTGTACACTTACACACTTCGTGCACTTTCAGAAAATGCACACTTCAGTGTGTGGTGCGTGGTGAGAGTATTGGGACAGGACCAAGCTCTGCACAGAAAGGCCCAGGTCCAGCTTTACCGGGCCTTTCTGCTGTGAGGCCAAATGATTCTCGTTTCTTCAATGTTGTCATGTGGTCTTATACTAGTCACACAAAAACTGTTTAGGAATGATCCACTTTTGTTGTGTTATGATTTTTTATTTTGTTTTATTTTATTTTCTGTATGGATACCTGTTGTGAAGTTTTAGTATTAATTGGTGTTTAGGCATTGATGCACTTAAAAACTAAAGCCAAAACTATTTCCATTATTCTCTGTGTGAAGTCACATATTTTTTGAACCACGGAAAAAACATTCGCCATAACTATATACAAATATTGAAGCAGCGCAGCGTTTTATCTAATACTAGCTTTGTTCTCTGGGAGAGGATGAAGGATGAGATAAAAAGGCAACTTGAGAGAAAAGTTGAAAAAAGAGAAAGATTAAAGCAATATCAACAGAGTAAGACAGGCCATGCTCAGGGGATGACCTTTTCCTCAGTGAGGCTTGCTGGAAGAGAAAAGGCTCACAGATGAAATCCATTTGTGCAGACTGGCAGCCAACAATATGCTGCCTCTCAATATGGTGCACTTTTGTGTTAACCACACTGCCCACACAGAGGAGGATAATACGCAACACAAACAGATCCTTATGCATCTCCAGACACACATATCCTACACATTTTGCAATGTTTCACATGCCCGTATTATCAACACCCACGTTCAGAAGTATTGTCATATAACCACACGGGAGAGGGGTGGGAGCCCGCACACATTTGTTTGTACACGAGCGCATGACACACTTTACCTTGGCTCCACACTCGCTGAATGAATCACTGAAAGCTGTTCCTTCTGTCCAAAACTCTTAGCGTCAAATCCTAATCCGCTGCACACATCAAAATGTTGGGGTTGTTTATGCAAAAGATCTTCAGCATATAGAAAGTGTGTTTTATGTGAAGCAATTTGTAATGCTTCTATCGATGTACTTTCTTTAAATTACTACGCTGTAGGTATTATAGTATTATACGTACTTATGCTTGTTTAGACAACAGTTTTGTTAAGACTATTGTCTTAGCCCAAGCCTGGCCCAGGGCCCAAATATAGCTTTCAGACTGTTGTTGGTCAGGCTACTAGCTGTAGCGTTTGTAGTAGTCCCATATTTAAGACATGCAATGCTTTTGAGGAGCGATGTTAGTCCCGAATTGTCCGTCTCTTCAACTCTTTGCCTTGCGCTCTGTTGTGTTTCCTCTGGTGCTGTGTGTGTGTGTGTGTGTGTGTGTGTGTGTGTGTGAGACGGCTGCTTCCATGGTGCATGTTAAGGTAACGTCTGATCGCTCCAAAGTCAAAACAAGCCCACGAATGCATGCTCCAATATCGCAGTGATTATATTTTTTCTATATATTGTGCAGCCCTGATGTAAAGTATGTAAAGAACACAGAAGCAGTAATGAACCCAGGTAAATAGCACTAAATGAATACAGCTCAAAACAGACGAGCTTCCCTCATAACATCTCATCTTTTAAAGTTTTCCTCTGCCCTGTTCCGCTTATATTATGCACAGTCTACAGTCAAAATTATGAATGATATTACTAATTATAATCGAAGCCTACCTTTTACCACACTGCTAATTAAATATATTGCCCACATAAGGCTAACAAAAACTGTTAAATTGAAAGAAAGAAAAAAAAGTGATAAGCATATCCTAATTTGGGTGAGAGCAAATTATCACAATAATATCAATGTCAAAGTACTTGACCCCCATATGACTGTTTTTGCCAATATCATGCAGCCCTAGCACTGGGACAAATTCCTACCTCTATAAACACAGAACTGTCCTCTGGTGAAGTATTCATCTCATTTGTATAAGCAATATGAATAAATCCATTGAATCTTGACCAATGAACTGAAAAATCACTGTTTATGAGAACAAAAATATTGATATTGTGAGATTCTTTATATTTTGAGTAACCTCTGCTCAACAAACAAAAGCTGTTTCTTATATACAGATATTGTAAATATTTATTATAAGTATTTACTCATTTTAGCTCAACAAGGGCATAATAGGAGTAGATGTAATTGTTATAACAGTGAACTAGCTGCTTTTGTGCACAGAGCAAATTGACCACCAGCCTGGGCTTCAACTGTGTTAGACCCCTTCATCTATGTTTAAATATATGACCATCAATGAAAAAAAGTGTGAACAGCTCTAGCTTAGACCATAATTCCCTTCTTTTTTTTTTAATCTGTCAGAAAGCTTTAGATGTTTTGAAATAGGCTACTTCTGCTTGTTGAAGTATGACTAAAAGCTGCTAATTAGCAACTTGAAAATTGCTCACAGCACTGGTGCAAATAACAAGCGCCCAACACTGCATGACAATGTTAGGTTTTCTTCAATGAGACAGACGTTTTCAATTTCCGATTTATTTTAATTACTTTTTATTCAAGGATAGTGGAGAGCCTGGAAGTGGGGGCACTCGAGGAACGAAAACATTGGCTCAAGGAAACATTTCAGCCATGACCATACAGGAGCATATTATCAACCACAGATGTTTGTCTGAGAGGAAAGACATTGCTCTTTAGAATCAGAATCAGAAAAGTTTATTGCCATTGTCAATGAACAGAATTCACAAACATAGGAACTTGTTTTGGCGTTAAGGTGAACATAAAACACTGAGCAATAATAAATAACATATTTGAAATCAAAAGGGCATGCATTAAGAAACGTTTAAGATTACTAGTATAAAAATAAAAATAGGCATTACTATGTACACGAGAATTTATAGTTAAATTTACAGTTGTAGTGCAGAAAGTGAGTGCAGTGAGTGATTGAATAGTGTAGTTAAGTGACAGGGTGTTTAGAAGTGTTCATGAGTCCAACGCGCAGGGGAAAGAAACTATTCTTGTGGCGGAGGTTCTGGTCCGGATGGACCGTAGCCTCAGCTGCTGTAGAAAGTACATCCTCTGCTCGGCCTTCTTGATGAGCGAGCTGATGGAGGTCACTTGAGGTCCTGAGTGATGGTGGTGCCAGGAAGCGGAAGGAGTCCACGGTGGTGATGGGGGAGTCTGTCATGATGAAGGGGGGGCCTGGGGGGCTGTGACTTTCCAGAAGGTTACTATCATCTCCACTGTCTTCTGGGCGTTGAACTCCAGGTTGTTACTGCTGCACCAGGACACCAGCCGGTCCACCTCCCTCCTGTAGACAGACTCATCCCTGTCCGAGATGAGCCCGATGAGGGGTGGGTGTCGTCCGCAAACTTGATCAGTTTTATGGAGTCGTGGCTGGAGGTGCAGCAGTTTGTGTACAGGGAGAAGAGCAGAGGAGAAAGTACACAGCCCTGTAGTGTCCTGTGCTGATAGTCCGAGTGTCTGAAACATTCTTCCCCAGCCGCACGCACTGCCTCCGATCCGCCAGGAAGTCAGTGATCCACCTGCAGGTGGAGTCGGAACGTTGAGCTGGGAGAGCTTGTCCTGGAGCAGAGCAGGGAGGATGGTGTTGAAAGCAGAGCTGAAGTCCACAAACAGGATCCTGGCGTAGGTTCCCGGGGAGTCCAGATGCTGCAGGATGAAGTGGAGTGCCAGTGTGATGGCGTCGTCTACAGACCTGTTGGCTCTGAAGACCCGGAAAGATCCCTTTTTCTGTCCGCACGAAGAAGCTCAAAGCCCTCCAGCTGCACGGCGCAGTGCGGGACCAACTCGCTGAGCACATCTTCGTGAAGCACAAGACAGGAGATGAAAGAAAAGTCTCTATTTCGTCTACATCAGCGGGCCAGTTCATCCATTCTGTTGGAGAGTGAGCGAAACGTTGGAGATGAAAGAAAAAACTGGAACTAGGTCCGTAGGAGTTGTGGTTGGACTAGAGGATGGACAAGAGCTCTTCACGGGTGTAAGAGCACGCTGATACACATTTTACGAACGAAAACAGACATAACAAAGAGCACCTAAAGGCCAGGGCATCCGTCTGCGGCGTCATCTCACTGAAGTCAGTTCACTGTGCTTTTTCAATTAGTTGTCAAGGTTCAATAGATGAATTACTAAAATCCCATTAACATAAGATACAATATAATGTATGCGGTACCATTATACGATTATTTTATCAGAATCAGAAGGGGTTTATTGCCATTGTCAATGAACAAAATTCACAAACAAACATATATTCAATCAAAAGGGCATGCATTAAGAAACAATTCAAAATGATGAGGTTTTTATGAGGTTTTGCATAATGAGTGTTTTTTTGCATTCATGAGTTAAACAATAGTTGGTTTGTTTTTAAGTGATTTATTTTGTGAAGTTGGTTAATGGTGCACTATGCATCTTTTCTGGTGTAGGGTCCGCCATATACTTCAATTACACCACATTCAGCGCTCATGCATTCAATCACGCAACAACTCAGTTCATCCGATGGGATTTGAGGGACTCCAGAGCCACTCCCCTGTATTTATTCCTACAGCTGTTAGCAGTAGTCGTTTGGTGGCTGAGAGGATAGCATGCATGCCAGGCTCATGCGCAATTCAGTTCAATTCCAGCTCCGACAATTTGCTGTACTTCCCGGTAGCATCGGCCAAGTGGAGTTTGCGAAATGGGCAGGGATAGAGAATTCAGTGTCTGTGAATGTCTATGGGATCCATGGGAGTTATTGCTTTGCCCTGTGGCACAAAATAAACATATCTAATGCCACAGAGACAAGAAAGTGATGCCACTAGATCAAGTTATAGGTCAGATCTGTAGTGAGGCAAGAATTCATGTTTTTATATATTTTAAGCAAGTGAAACATTAGTTGGATCTTTTGAGTTTTATTATCCATGTTTTAACGTTGTTACAGCATCAAAAACATATCTGCAGTTGTATTTAGCTTCAAGTTCATTCACACTAGTTTAATGACTACTGTTTAGAAATAAATCTCCCCTCCAAGGGTAAAAAACACTCCATTCTGAATTTCCCCGATCTGTGACATCAAGGGAAGGGCTCTGAGATCTTTGGTGAGAATTGATGGACTGAACAGCACCAGACTCGATTCGAGCAGACATATATATATATATATTTGTCCTTTTAATGTCTCATTGTGTAACATTCCAGGCAAAGCAATAACATCTCCAGTTACGATGTAGTTTTACCTTGTTGAAATGCAACTTTAAAAGCCCTTTTTGCCACAATCATGCGAGTATGTTTTGTAGCAAGCCGCACTTTGGTACCTGTACAGTCATCCATCTTTACTAAATCTGACTCGAGTCCAATCCTATGTGTGAAGCATCTCTCCACTCTCACCCCCACATCCTCTGCCTCCTCAGCCCTCTCTCACCTCCCGCGCTGTGATGAAACAAACCCGTCCGACAGCACTAAAGATGACAAACAACTCTGTCATCTCCTTGTAATGTCGCAAATGAAAGCAAAGGAAGTAGGAGCATCGTAATGAGCGCCATAACAGCTGATGATGTACTATGTTCCAGTGACGAGAGGGATTTATGGATGAGAGGCAAAAAAGCAATTAACCGTGAAAAGTTTCGTAGCGCTGCATGGATGAAAGTAAATTTATTTTGCTATAGTGATAACAAGAGTTTGCACATCGATATGTCTTCATAGTCCTTGACTGTATCATGAGATAAAGTCAGGCCAAATGTATCTGTGTTTTATTCACTATTCATCTGGTTTTCAAAAGTTTCCATTACTACTTTCGACTAAGTGTTCAGAACTTATAGAGTTCTGAACACTTAGTATAGAGAGACTGTGATTGACAGTAATTGGAAACAGAACAAACAAAAACATGAATAGATGTGTCACTATAAAACAAATACTCAAACTTCAGAAGGCTCTGCTTGCCACTATGGGCACACATACCACAGTTTGAGAACCGCTGCTTTAGTTTATTTAGTTTCGTCAGAACTTTGTAGTAATGCAAAGTAATCTACACTCACTCGATAAACAGGGGTTGTTCAGTACTTTCCGCTTAAAATGTTCTCAAATGACTCTTTACAAATTTGGGCTGTCACTGTTAACATACTGCGCTAAAGGTGGCAATACTTCCTTATAACTTTAATTTGATTAGCGAGGGACTTGTTTGTGGGACAGATAAAGGTGATCTTATTTCACAGCACAAATCAGCTCTCCTGTTGTAGTTCTTTCCAGTCAGATTGTGTTCAAACAAAGCTCAGATTTGAATCTAAACTTGAGTGACAAAGCTTTATATAAGCTTTAATATATTATTGTAAGCTGTGTTGGAACTTTGTGTGCTAAAGTGCCTCGTATGAGAAGTGGCCAAGGGCTAAAATATTTGTATGTAATTCACTATCTTTGCAGCTCTTTGGAAACATCTTTTGTTGGATAAAGTGGATTGGATAAAAGGAATATATTCCTATGCTACCAAGGCTATAGGCAGTAAAAAGATCATGCTTTTTCTCAGAATGCTTTTAAACAAAATTAAAGGGTAAAGGGGAGATATCATGCAGCTGTGTTGTGTTTGCTGCCGCCGCTGCTGGTTGTAAGACATGCAGGTGTTAGGTAAATTGGCCCGAGTGAATGAATGTGAGAGTGAATGGTTGTCTGTGGTCTCTGTGTTAACCCTGCAATCTCACCTGTCGCCCACTCCTATTTTAGAGCAATTTCCAAGATTGTTTGCGTACTTCCTTAGCTTTGTCTCGCACTCCGAGTACCTCCTAAATCTGTTTACTAGTGCAGTGAAAAGGATTAGTTTTGATCTAATACCAAAAAGATCCTAAAATACATTATGAAATACATTTAATTTACTTCAAAAGAAAATAGTATATTCAAATTCAATTCCTCAAAGCATATCACATGTGTGTAATTAATAAATGCACTCATTCAAGCTTCCAAATTATACATAAAACTTTGGCGACCTGTTTTTGGACACTTTGTCTTCAGTGCACGCCATCACTTGTAAGAATCTCAGAGAGTCACTTTAATTCATCTTGGCTTCTGTTCCTCTCCTTTTCTTTTGCGGCTCCGGGTTGTGGATTCATGTCGGCCATTGTTACAAACTTTGTGCTAACGGACAGGAAGCTACGGCGCTGGAGTAAATGGCATCTTACGCACTCAAAGCTCGTCGTCTAGTCAGTTACGCTTGGAACGTTGTGCATTTTATTGACAAGCCAATGGCCAGTAGGTAACAAGGTTTTCTATTGGAGAAAGTTTACTGGCCCCACCACGTCCACACTATGTATTTTTATACTTTTTTTTGTTTTGTTTACCATAAGTACAAGTCTGTTGCACATCTATTATTATTTTGATTTACTATGACTATTTTTTAACAGAACTAAAAACTAATGATAATCCCCTATAATACTTTTAATATCTTTTTTAAGGAGATTACACTCAACACTACTAGATGTTGTCCTTTTTTGTTGTAACTTTTAATAGTTTAAATTAAACACGACAATCTAATTTCTAATTTCTCCAAAACAACAATGTTGCAATATATATCCCCCATTTCTAGAATGAAATATGTACTGTGTTAAAATATAATAATGATTTAAACAAATATAGCATTATTCCAGCAAACTATGGTCACTGTATGATTTGTAAATTCCTCACATGCAGCTCTAGTTCTTGGGTCAGTTCAGTGGACGCCATTGCGGTCTTGTCAGGTCTGTGGTCTGTCAGCACAGTGCCTAAGCCTCCCCCAGGCCCCTCAACAAAGCAGCCCTCTCTCATTTTGTGCTCCACTCACTCCTTATACACTGTGTCCTCATGCACCCTCCACAAAGCTACTGGGGTAAGGGGAAAAAAGAAAGAAAATGTTGTTAGATGTTTGTTGCTTTCTCTGCAGGCCTGCTTCTCATGCAAAATTACATCTTGAGTTAAGGATTATGCAGATGGTGCTGGATGTTTGCTCGAGGTGAACAACACAATTGATGTTTTTGAACAGACCTAACCCGTAAGCAGCGGTTTGTGCAACGGGAAATCCAACCAAAGCTGCATAGATAGTACAACATTGACATCTGCTGGCCAACTACATACATTACATCTTTACAATGACATCACTTGTTATATAAAATAAAACTTATTTGTATTTTATCCTCAAGCCTCCATTCTTTAAACGGTAAAGAATGCAGGATATTCTCAAACTATATTGAAGTGGAAATCCCCAGTCATAAATTACAACTTAGTATATGCCATTAATATAGCAACAGCCTTGTCCTTTTATTAATATAGTTTGCACTTGGATGGAGCCTCATTCCAACATACTGCCAGCTGCCCCCTCTGAAATGTGAGAGGGGGTTAAGGCTTGAGCCCATCCGGGATATGAAGACATGAATCACAAGATGCAAGGACATCTCGATACACAATTATCTCTGCCTGCTCTTCCATCCCTCTGGAGACCTCATTTGAACCCAGGCAAAATGTTACCGCAGAACCATTTACTTATTCAAGCAGTTACGCTCTACTTCAGTAAATGAATGTATAGGGCCGTGAGGTTAATTATCCATACAATCATTTTTGTTAAATGATGTTAAAATGCTGTTAAAATTTGTGGAGAAAAAACTGGCGTTGTTAATTTTGTACTGAGCATTTAGCAACACTGGCATTGATATATTCCCTGTATAGTTTACATGACTCTGTGATTATACAAACATCACAACCTCCTCCTGTATTTAGAGTTGTGAAACTATATCTGCGTCAGTGACTTTACAAAGTTTATAAATACCTTCCTTTGAACAATGCGAATTCAATATTTTTTTCTACTAATGTAGTAGTTATCATCAATTGGTACATGCACCATTCTCAATTAGGGCCTAACTGTATTATATTAACTCATAACTATGAACTACACAATCAACTCACTATTAACAAACTAAATTATCAAAACTATGAACTATTACAAATCGTTGAAATCGTACAAAGGTGGAATTGCCCAAACGTAATTCGGGCTTGAGAAGTGTAGTTGGATGGTAACAAAGAGAGGGAAGGTGGTCCACACTGAAGGGGTCTCACTCCCACAGGCAAATGGCTCTCGAAGAGGTAACGAGGAAAGCGGCAACAGTCAAATACCTGCAACGAGTAAGGCGAGTCCTAATAAGCCAGCTCAATGGCAACAACAAGTCCAGGCAATAAACAGCTACGCCCTGCCAGTGATCAGATGCCCTGCAGGAATAATAAGGTGGCTGTTGTGCTGCAGCCCAGGTTTACTGATGGCTTTGTACGTCACCTTAACTAGATCAAGTAAAGTTATGTATATCTTGTTACTGTCAAATTCTTCTCAGATTTAGGCTGTCCAATCCAGACTGTGGTCTTTCCTTCCTGTGTGCCAGCTCCAGACCCCTCCTGCCTGCTAAATAAATATGCAGTGTGGGCCAGTGTCCATGCTCCAAAAGGTCATAGAGACAGAGGATACAGACGACCTCCACAGTTTCAGAGAGCAACAAGCTCTTTGAAAAAAGCAATTAGTTAAACCTTGTGGGTTGCAGCTGAATGAGTTTTTTTAATATCCAAAGAACAATAATAACGGCTTTAAAATATGAATTATCTGTTAACGGACTGTATTTCAGCCATTACTAGATTTATTATCATGAAACAGACCTGAAAAAGGCTCAAAATCACCCATTTTATCACGTAAAAGTACCGGCAGGAGCAAGCCCAAAGAAACGCAATCCGCAACTGTCAAAATGTGCATGCAACTTTCAAAAAAAGAAGAAGCTCAAAGTCGCTATAAAGAAGTGGACTTGGCAACCCTGGCGACCTCCGCTGAACTGCCCTGTCACTCGCGTCACTGTGCTCTGTCATGGAGAGGAGTCTGTTAGAGTCTCCTGCTGAGGAGAGACAGGTACAGGCTGGTTAAGTAATATATCAAATTTGTTTCATTTGCTCAGATTTTCTTACTAGACTTTTCTTCTTGCCACATTAATGCACTGAAAAGTTTTTATTCAGTTTGTAGTTCCCTGGAGAGTGAAACTGTGATAAAAAATGTGTCCATCTATGCTACATTTTGCAGAGAGCTGAAAGAAATTTGACTTAATGAAGGGTTTTTAACCTGCGTAAATAAAGGCTAGTAAAATACATAATAACACATATATAATCTGCTCATTAAAAAAACTTTCTGAAAAATATATACGATTTAATGCTTTTAATATTTTTGAAATTTTAGTTTATCTTTGCTTTCCGGAACGCAAATGTGACTGACTTTTGGTGCCGGGATTAAGTTTTCTTTATTGCTTGGAGTACTGCAGCTATTGTGTGTACTTGTAACTGTGTGTGTAGATTATTTGAAAATATATCGGACGTTTGATGCACAAAATTATATTCGTAAAAGTGCGTTCGTTGAATCCACAGAAACGTAGAATCCTTTCATCTAGGGACGCTGGGAAACTGAACCTTTATCACATTCTTAACCCCAGGGGAACACTTTTGAGGTGCACGAAATATTCAGAAAGCCCAATATTTCAACATCTATTAATTAAAAATAACAGACTCAACATATTTATGACACCGTTAAGCCAGTTAGAATTGAAGTGGGTGCAGGTTTACTATAGACAATAAGCTAAATAACACAATGTACACAATAAATGTCTGAAATGTGTATTTATTTATATTTAAATAAATACATATTCATTTTGTGTTCTTAAACAAACAAACAAACAAACAAAAATACTGGCTTAAAAACGACTTGCACCTGCTCAATTTGTACCACTTGAATATCTGCAAACTAAAACACACACACACACACACACGAAATAAATTTCCCGGACACCGATAAACGACTTGCCTGACTTTAAGCCTAATATTAACCTAAACTGACACATACCTTAACTTTTAAACCATGTTGTTGATCGAAATAGATAAAAAACAATATAAGAGATTGATGTTTGTATAATGTTGATGTATTTATCTTATGGAGACCTATTTTTTGGTCCCGTAAAGTGGCTGCTACAGATTTCAGCCTCCACAATGAGATAAATACGGACCCCCACACACACAAACACACAAATCAACGCAAAAAAACGTTAACAAATCCATAGTAAATGCACCTAATTAGGAAATGCAGGTCATTTGATCAACTTTAAAGCCCTTCATAGGATTTCTCATTCAATCAATTTTCCAAACCTAAAAAAAAAAAAAAAAAAAAAAAAAATCACACCCACAACCAATAAATACGACAACTGAAAGTGCTACATTTCTTTTTTGTCCTGCCCTTTTTGAATGAACTGATAGCTCCTCCACTTACAGATCCAACAGCACATTGAAAAGCTGTAGAGGACAAAAAATGTTGTGAAATCGTAATAGAAAAATATGAAAAAAAATCCCAGAACTAACAAGACACATATTAAAAGTCTAGTGACGTGCAAAAGGGCATACAATATACCCCACCACAAAGAAATATCATTTAATATCTTGTTTGAGGCCCCTGGGTGTCTCTGATGTGTTTTATTACAACCTTCTCTATAAGCTACTTCACAGTCTTCGAGTTTGACATCTATTTCTTCGAGTGTGACTGACCTACGTTTTGTTTCAGTGGATTCCTGGACTGCTTGGGGGATAAAGAATGATCCGGTCGACAATGCAATACTTTGAGAATTTGAAGATGAGCTTAGGTGCTTATCGAAATCAGTACGTGCATTTGTATTTTTTGCGATGTGAATTTTCTCTTCCGTCTTCTCAAGAGGCAGACCTTCCTCGCAATCCGTTGGAAGTGTCTCCACGCACTTATCGTCAATAGTTATTACAGACCTATCAGAATGGCTGTCTTCTCTATTTCCTCCCCTACCTCCTTCATCCTCGTTGCTTGGGGCCTTCATATTGAATTGACAATCAAACCCCTTTCGCCGAACCGTCCTAACCAGTTCTTGTCCAGATCTTTCCAGAAACATCTCTTCTCCCAGCTGCTCGAGTGTTACAGCGCCATCATCTCTAATAGGGTTTTTTGTTCGCTCTGAAATGTTTTGAAATTCAACATGTGGAGTGCTCTCAACTTCTGCTGACAACTCTTGTTCTTTCAATTTCGCCGATGCATTTTTACTCTCTCCCCGAGGGTTCTCTGCATTACCCATCCACTCCCCCTGTGCCTCTATTTTCAGCTTTCCAATTCTCAGCCTTTCATCTTTGTCTCCCTGACTGATATCTTCCTCGATTCCGTCTAATGTTTCAGGTTGGAGCGAGGCTGAAGTGTCTTTCTCCTTAAGCACAAGTTCTTCCAAGCTCAATCGGCTGCCTACATCCTCTTCGCGAGCTGTGATAACATTGTGTGAATGAGTCCAACTTATTTCTACCACCTCTGGGTTGTATTCATCCGTGGCAGGAGATGGGGATGTATCACTTTGAAAGATCTCCAATGTTCTCGCTCTAGTTGAAAATGGCTCCTCTTTTGTCACCGCTGATGGGCGTCTTTCTTCGCAGGGTGCCAGTCTTCCCTGCATAATTTCGCAACAATCTTTTTCTGTCTGTAATACTCCGTCACCTGTCACATTTGCCTCGATTCCAGTTAGATTTGGTTCCCCAATCTCATCTTTATCATTTCTTTTTTCACCTGGTGGCTGTGACTTTGTCTGGTTAATATTAATATCTGGAAATATTGCCATGTTTTCATTGGGGGTTGATAATGAATCGTGTGAATCACTGCGTTTGTGTGCTAATTCAACCTCATTCACCTGCATAACTGTACGTTCTGTGTCGATCTTAGGTTTATGATCAGAAATCTCTGCCCTTTTGTCCATGACTCCATTCTCATTCGACAATACAAAATTCCATTCCTTCTCCACGCACAGGCTGTGTAAGTAATGTTCACATTTCTGCATTGAACACAACCCGTCCGAATGTGATGCGACTGTCTCATTTTGCTCGTGTTGTCCTAATGAATCACATTCCCCGCTGAAATCTCGCTGTTGCTCTCCTCCTCCTCCACCTTCCCGGGAGACTTGACACTTTTCTATTTCCCGTGGCCTAACTATTTCTTCTTTTTTAGAATCTTTATTTCCTGCACAGTTTGTTGTCAGCCCTTCCTCCGCTCCTTGTCTGCGCGTGGAAAAGACAAACCTCTCCCCGTCTGCTGTCCCCTGTCTCATTGTCTCCTTAAATGCCAGCGTGTCATCCAGTGTATTGTATGCAGTAGCTGTAACCTTCCCATCCCTGCTGTAAGAAGGACCCCTCTGCAGCCCTGGTCCCTGCGAGATGATATCAACAGCTCTGGCATTCGGAGACTCTGGCATTGCTGTCATGTCTGTTGTCTCTGACTCCCCTGAGCTTGTTACTAAGTCAGCTCTGTGCATTGTGAAGGGCTCATCTCCACCTATTCCTCCCATTATTCCTGCCCCTTCTCGCTCCCAGATCTCATGCTCGCGACACTCACTCGGGCTGTCAACGGAGCCCTTGGACACAGGCGGTGCCCCCAAGAGTCTAAATTCCTGTGCACTTTCTGTTACAGAGTTTGTCTCTGACCTTTGGGGTGCATCTTGTGCGCCTGTGTTGTCATCCCAGGGGCTCGTGACATATGCTAGTGCTGCTACCGCCTCCCGGTCTTCACTGTTCAAGGCAACGTTAGCCAGTGATGTTTCACTGGTGTCAGACAGCGGGTGATATGCGTTTGAGCTCGGTGCTTCTAAGTTGGGTGAATCTGGGCCCACATGCACCTGCCTGCTTGCTCCCCATTGTGCAAGGGGGTTTTCATTATTTGAGGGAGACATCGGTGTCGCTGTCCGCAGACATTGTGACTCCGGGATGCCAGATCGGGTTGCAAAGTCGGAGCCGGACGATTCTTTAGCGCTACTTTCTTTTGTCCCATTAGCAAGGGTTTCCCAGATATTGGTAACTGCTGCTGCTATATCATTCACACTCTCCTCTTGTGATTTTGACAAGGTAATTTTAGCTCTTTCTGTCCACGTCTTGTCCACACCGTCATTCCCACACAACGCCAGTCCATCACTGCTCCAGTCCGGTGTTGCCAAAGGAATCTGATGATACGTGAGGACCTGAGCACTGTTAGTTTGCACTTTACTACTTGGATGGGGAGTAGGGCTGCTCGAGTTACAGCACGCAGATGAAATTGGCTGCAAACCCTTTTGGCTCTGGGGTGAGTCATGTGAATAGCCTGGTGATACATTTGGCCTCCTCTGGGGACAGTGGTCCAGAGCACGTGCTGAACGCGCGGCTCTGTGCAGGCTTTTTATGCTCTCCACCTGTCAAGAAAGGTCAAAGGTCAGGCCATGTGTTTATGCTTGAGCTGGTTGAATCTTAAGTGATCTTACGAGCACTACTGGTAGCTTTGTCAGCTGCTTGAAACCAACACCCAATAAAGAGATCAGATTTGTGCAAATATAATCAAACTTATGTTGAACTGCTTGTGTACAATTAATAGCATGCAATAGCATGCATGTGAGCTCATGTTAGCTGGCTTCTATTTTTAATTTAGAGGCAACACATATAGTATTTTCAGCTGCGACATGTTAAAGCTTGCAATGCACAGTACAATATATGTATGCGCCAAGAGTAAAACTTGTTTGATGGTTTAACTCACAGTATTTTTAGTTTCTTCAAGATGCAACGTTGACTCTGTCCCTGCTCTATAGGCTTGGTCGGATACTTCAGTTTTGCGTGTGCACTTTGAATCTGAAATATATGATTCAGCAATTTACAATGTGTTTGGGGAATGCTGACTTGCAGTTGTTGCACCCTGACCCACATCCACACATGTGAAATACATTGCAGTACATACCTTTAGCATACGTGGCTGCATTTAGCATCTCTTTGATCAGTTCCTCTGCACTCTCCCTCCTGGGGGTGAAAGTAAAACACAACAAAAGACATTGTTGATGCATGCCTGAAAGGATTAAGTAAGCTGATCTATCCACATCGGGTCGGACGTCATGGAAACCTGGACAGGCGCCTGACCTTACATGGACAATGGGCTTTCTTCAGGTCTGAAAAGTTTCAAAGTAACTGAAGTGCCTGTGTGCCACATTTGATCTCTTTTTAGATGTCATCTTCAATTCCTCACAGTTACAGTGATGACATACAACTTAATTTCTTTATAATCTACACTTTTACTTGCTGCTATGAACCTGAAACTTTATTTGTTACATTTGTGAAATTGTAACAGTTTTAACTCATTTAGCACATATTAATTGTTTGATTTGCATCTAGGATCTGCACCACTTTTACACATGCTTACCTGTTGAATTTGAGGCAACTTTTCTTGCTTTTGGAGTTGTTCTCATCTTGAATATGTTGCCCGTTTTCTTTTAACTTCTGGTGGACAAACAGCACATAGTTCATTTGGTTGCAATTGGCCCAGAAAACCCCTTCTGATGTCTCATATCGTAGACAAAACTCCACTCGTGTCCCCGTTTTGTCGAAGGGAGGTATGAGAGTGTATTGAAACGTGAATTTGTCCGTCTTCCTATCACTCGATCCAGGCACGTATTCAGCCAGGAGGTCAAAGTGGCTCCTCCAACTATCTAAAGTCATTCTAACGTACACCAGCTTACTGTAACATAGGTTTAGCACTCGGACATTGCCACGGAGAGTAGTCGTTTTGGGGAGAAGCTCAATGCTCTCCAGCTCAACCATTTGCTCGTGGACCTTCTTCTCCAGCTCTTCCGGGGTTGGTGGGACTGTAAACAGACAGTACATGTAGAAGTCCTCAGTAGAAATAGCCTCCTCACGATCAAATGGCACACTTGTTTCTGAACCTGTAGCTTCAACGTTGTCAAACTCCTTCACCGAAACCAAATTCAAACCAAACGCATCTGCGAACGACACCTTTCTGCGTATGACCAGAGGAGGTTGGGGTTCCTCATCTTCCTCATCATCTGTGGCCGTTGCATTGCTGTTCTTTTAAACTTTATTCCGTTTTCTCCATGTTCAATCTATTGACTTCTCCAGGCTGGATACACAGAGCCTCCATGACGTCCCCCGCTTGCACAGACGCTGCTGCCCGGTGTTGGTGCCGTCTGTCTGGCTTGCAGAGTGGCACAGAGTGGAGTGGTCCTGTCCCGGCTGCAGGGAGACTGTAGAAGGCAGAGCACGCACTGGACGTAACTTGACAGATGGAGTTTGGTTACAGCTGAACATTGTGACTCAAAGCCAGGCCTAATAATAGGCCCAATATACATGACTAAGGCTAGACAGCTATTAAAAAGTAAATGTTTACTCGTTACATTTATCAACAGTTACTCAAGTTTATAGCAGACTAGTTTTCTCGAGTTTTCAAGCAGATCTGATGTAAACTTTTCAAAAGTGTTTACAAGACATTTTCCAAATCTCAGGAAATTATTTATTGCCAGTGTGACCAATTTTAGTGGGCCTTGATAAACACATCCATGGAATATTCTGTATGTAAACCATTTGCACTTTTAACTTCATAATTTGGTTAAAGGTGATAAGAACCACTTCTAGATGAAACATATATGTTTTTTGTTATAAAGTGCTGAATTGAAAAATAACCTTATTTGTTTTCATATTTATTAAAGGCATACCTAGGATCCATAAATAAGAAATGCACGATATGGTATGATGTTAAAAGAAAATTATAACAAAAAATAACAAAGTATTAAGGACTGACGGTATAGTGAGTCGGGCTGCAACTAACTTATTTTGGTAATCAATTATTCTGGTGATTATTCTTTTGATTCATTGATTAGATCACAAAAGGTTCATGATTAGGATATTTTTACTAAAATAAACCCATGATGAAGATACTAAAGTAATGCCGCTTATGAACATCTTGATATTTACAATAGGGTTTTCATCCAAAACAGAATATGTAAACGTTACCTGTGTCATTTTTTTATGTTGGAATTCACTCACTTTTATTTACCAGGGTTAAAAACCTATTGAGAATAAATCTCTTTTGGAAATCAGGATAACCTGGGCCACGTGGATTGCATTTTGATGCCATTGCTGCTCTGTCAGAAAGTTTAAACCTCTTTTCTCAGCTCATGGCATGGCTATGTAAAATGTAAAATTAAAAAAATAAGGATGATTCATTTACTAAATTTGTTGAAATAATCGTTAACTATAAATTTGTTGCTTTTTTCAGCTCTTTCAGTAAATTGTGCATTTATTTGCTGATGCTGATGAACAAAAACAGATTTAATCGACCAAGCAGACAAATTAAATCTTTTAAAGGTCGACTTTGTTTTGCAATGCTTACCGTGACCAGCAGGTGGAAGCAAACTATCACAAGTCTCATCTTTTGCGTTCCCTTCATCACCAAAGATACAGTCTCCTTTTATAGAAAAAAGACTATTTATTTTCCTACAGGCTTTTGAAAACAGTAATACATTATATTTAAAACATGGACAATTGTATTTTTAATGGTTTATGTATGTTTTTTTTGTTTTTGTTTTTTGTTTTAGAACATTTAGTTAATAACCCCATGAATGTGGGTAAAATGCATCCTTAGAAGGTAGTCTATCAAAAATAAATATTGACGGGATTCTTATTATTCTACAGTTAGGCGATGTTTATTGTTCAGATTATTTTGTTTAATAATTAAAATGATAGCCTAAATAACACCAGAACCTTACTACTTCAATTTGGACAATGGGCAATACTGTGGAGGACAATTCAAAGAGCTCTATTTCCGCATACATTATGAAATATATGATTGTTTTTCCCGTAATCATGCGAGATTATCTTGTGGACGCCATACGTAACATTCAGGGTTAAAGTCAGTCATTAATGTAGCCTATATATTTCCTACTTTGACCAGTCTATGATTAAGAATCGTATAGATAAAATGTGATTGTCATTGTCATTGTGCACTTTCTTTTATCTCGACAGCCTGGGAGAAAACATCATAATATTTAGACACTTAAATGCATCTGCGAGGTGTAGAGAAAAGAGTGTACCATTGACGCCCAATAATATGTACATAAAAAAATACAAATAAATGAAAGTATTGAAATAATCATAACGCCATATGTTTATTTATTATATTTTTTTTTTTTACGAGTTTGCATAGGCAGGGTTAATATATTTCAAACATTCCTTCGGTCGAACACATTTTTAGTTGATCAATATCGTTCATTTAGATCTGTTGTTCCTCACGTGCGTTGAGCATTTGAACCCTTTCCTTTACTAAACGCAGACTTTTGTGTCCTTTCTTCCAGTAGCAGTTTCCCTGGCTGAGATGACTTATCAAAAAAAATATCAAAAAAAAAAAAAAAGGAAAATAAATAAATAAATACATACAACTGGTTACTCTTCTTTTTGTGAACTACTTCCTAAAATTGCGCTTTACGCATCAATGTTCGTAATATTTATTTGCATTTGAATAGTAGAAATTCACAAAAGACATGGACCTCATCGCTGTGTGTCTTTTACACTGTGTGTTTGTGCGTATTGTTCTGACTTTGTCTCATAAAAGCTTATTTTCTTCAAAAGGCTGTTGCCAGGAGCGTTCCACAATCACTCCACAACGACCTAACGCGGCTTTTGATCAACTAAAAGAACCCTTCGCGGATAAAAAGCTTTAACTGTTGGATGTGAAAGCCCACAAAGTCTTTATAAACCATAAAAAACAAACTTTGTAAATGTTCCTCTTGTTTACCAAAGCAGGTGGCCTGACGTCACGTGGGGTCGCAGTACGCCCAAAAATAATAACACCTCCGCGCACAGGCAGGCGCCTTCCCCGGGGGGGTTCTAGTCCCAAATATACTTGCTTGCTGCGCTTCAACTTGATGTGTGTGTTTGAATCGTAACGAAAAAAACAAGAGGCGCTTCTTCTCGCTCGCATTGCGCGTCATTCAAGCCGAGCGTAGTGTACGGCGTCTCCTCTGGTGCATTAGTAATAACAGCGGCGTGGACCGGAGACAGACAGCGCGAGAGACAGCGGTGCCCAGCGGAGGAATTTCAGCCTTTTATTTACTCTGCAGCTTGTTGTGCGTTTTCTCTGCGTTATGGTGAACTTGGACAGTCACGTGTGAACAACTCCACGACGGGACGGCCACTTCTCACCTGCGTGTCCTTTTCACTTTCCCGAGACGGACATATACCTGCCATTTGTTGTGGTAAGTTTTTTTTTTTTTCTCCCTTCTTCTTCTTCTTCTTCTTCTTCTTCTGGACAAGTGCTTATTACTCTCCGCGCGCGTTGACTTTCCCCGTCAGTCCAGGGCGCTTCTTTTGGGAAGCAGCCACAAGTTTGTCCTGCCTTTTATGGCTCGTCTTGCAACAATGTAGTTTACCTTTTGCGCAAACACGGAGCGCGTAAATGTGCAGTTTGGTTTGGACCTCCCGGCTCGGTCTTCTGTCAGAGACTTGTGGCTGCTTTACACAGACTCTGTTACGCGTGTGCACATTGTTTTATCTCTTTCGTGAAGTTATTTTCACTTTTCTGTCCTTTTTATTTATACATTTTCAACCGGCCCTAAAACGATGCATAAACACTATAACTGTCTTATTTCTATTATTAAAACATGTATTATTGTTTGCATATATTTGAATGTAACGTAATTCAATTGTTTAAAAAAATCCATTAAAATCTTAAATCACAATTTTATTATTTAATGAATTCGGTATTTTTTGTTGACAATAAATACTGAAGAAAAAAAAAAAAACAGGTAATAAAACTTAAACGACAAAACAAAATGTATTTAGTAGCATTTTAAACTATTATTATATTATTACTTGCTTAGTTAAAACACACAAAAAACAAATACATTTATATAACTTACAAAATAATAAGAATAATTTATTGCACAAATACTACTCTGCAGAACAACCTTACCGTGAATTCTTGCTTCTCCATTTTTAAAATCCATTTTTCGCTGCGTAGAAACAGCGTTGCCATTGGTGTCATGCCATTTTTCAACATGATGTATCTGATATTAACGGCAGCAAAGTCAAATTTAAATCTACTAAGCTCTGGTTGATTTCTCCTCTCTTTCACTCTCTCCCTCTGTGTGTGTGTGTCCTGGATCTTTTCTTTTAAGGAAGCAGTGAGTGTGGTCCTACAAAATCAATACATGTGACACATTTTTTGGTGTAGGAAAGGCTAAGGAGGTGCTGGACTCCCCGGGCCTGTCCTGTGTGGATTGGGAGGATTGGAGCCTCCTTGTTTGAGCCGCAGGGTGCACAGGTGTTCCCTCCTCAGTGATGCAGGTGTGGGCCAGTTCCCCACTCACTCAGCAGCTCTCGCTCTTCAAAGACCAGGCGCCAATAAATGCCCCTTGTGTGAAATATGTCAGCGACAGTGCACAAGCCGCCCCTTTGTTCCAGTGGTCCTGTAATTATTTCTTAAAGCATGTTATAACTGTTCCCACTGTCCTGTTTATGTGTTTGGTTGTTAGGCAAGTGGGCTCCCTATTTTTTTTTATATTTTAGAAACATTGGTGTGAATGTTACAGCGATTAAAAGATTTAGTAATAGTCTGCTTCTAACACTGACCGTATCGTCTGGAGCGATGCACTTATTACACAGAGTCTCCCCACGCTGCATCAATTTTTTGATTGCTGCATTTATCATCGAGCGGTCGTGCTCTACATTATGGTAATTGGAAAATGAATGTCCTCCACAGGATTAATGTGTATACCTTGTCATATGTTTCAATCATTTATCAAAATTAAGATTCAGCTTTCAGCCCAATGAGCAATGGTTGATGCATGATTTTATCTCAGATATGGAAAGAGTTGAGCTTCCTGCAAAGATGATGTAGCTGCATGTTGGAACTTTCTGCGCTTAATGTGTGGGGCAGATCTATTCAGCAGTGCAAAGCAAAGTTTCACAATCTGGGGTGTGTAGGCTGTGCTGGTGCCTTTGAGTAGTTCATGCTCTGATGTCTAATTTACAGTTAGAACATGTAAGAGCTAGTTTATTCCTTCTCTGGGTGTAGTTAGTGTTGTCGTGATACTAACATGTTAAATTTGAGGAAAGGAATCGGCCCAATACCAATCTTACCATTCATTTTTTTAGGACAATCGACTTCAACACAAAATGACTGCACTTTAACTTACCTCAAGCTCAAGAGCATTCTAAAACGGTTCAAGAAAGGTCACATTTTGAGCTATTTATTCGATTTTTTTTTTTAATCGATACTTGTTTAAATGAGTATCGAGTTTTGACACTGGTTTTAGTCTCTGATTTTCAATACTTTTGTCGACCCTTAGTGTAAGTGTAGGCAGCTGCTTTTTTAAGTAGTTTAATTCTGATTAAGACTGAAGACATATTTAAACGTAGTCTAGTTTCAGTTCTTGCTTACGGCTGGTTAAGACCCTGTTGAGTCCCACTATTGCAATGCCTTCAGGTGTGAGACGTTTGACCATTCCTGTCAATGGTGTCTGGAGTAAAATATAGGACAGAAATGAAACATGCATTTCTATGGTTAATATAGGAGATGTTTAAAGTCAAACTACTTCTCAGGCAATGAAACACTTGCTCACTTTTGGATTAGCTTTTGAATCGCACCGTGTCCCATCCCCCAACACCTCTGTAATGAAACAGACTGCTCGCTCAACCCTGGAGGTGTTGCTACGTTTGAGGAGAAAATGGCAAAAGGAAGACAAACCGAGGCAGCGGTGAATCAGCTTCACTTTTTTTGAAACATTTCACAGAAGCCTCGCCTGCGCCGCTCATTCTTACGCAGCTAACTTTTCCGCGGTTGCCAAGCTTCAACGCAATTAAATGGCAAACGTTCAGGTTTGATCCCTGTTAACTTCATAGAAATGTTTCCATGACAACCTCCACGCAAGTCAGAGCCACCAGAAGTGATCAAGTGAAGTCCGTCCTCCTTTTTCTTCCTCTCTTCAACCCTCCCACGGTCTATGGTTCCCTCCCCCTACTTGTAAAAATGGAATTTGTGTTGACAGTTTTGGCCTTTAATGGTACTTGCAGGAGTATTTGTTTACCGGGATCATACGCTACGAGCCTGTCAGCCTTGGAGAGATTGACTTCTTAAGATAAAAGAGTGTATTACATGCTTAGGAGGCCACCCTTTCACACTGTAATCATCCCACATCAGAGTAATGATGTTTTGTGTGCCCCAGTTACTAAGAGTCTTGGGACAGCTCAGACTTTTTTAGTTACGCTCTAGGTCACTTCTTAAGCTGGACTGAAGCTGCGGTGAGCGTGAAACGGTGTGACTTTTTTGGCCGGAGAAAGCAGTGCGGGGTGGGGTCAGGAGGTGAGGATTAGAAAGAGATTGTGGGCCGCCTACAAAAGACTGACTTAACGGCTATCTGAGCACACACACTCACTCAGTTACTTATTTTTCTTTCCACCCCGGCCAGTACAGTGCGTTTTTCTTGTGTTTTTTTTTTTTTTATAGGTTTTGCGGCCGTATTAAAGCACTTGTCTGGTTACTTATTAACTGAAACATCAGGTGTTATAGAAACCAGGAAGTTTATGTCACTGTGTAAAACTAGACAAGATAAGATGGAAAAAGTTGTACAATATGTGATCAAATAAAATAAAAAAAGACGAGAAAATGGTGCAAAGCGAGATTTTTGGTTAATTCTACAGTTCATTCACGTTTGTTCAGTGTAAATTCAGGCCTGTTTTTGGACGTTTTGGATGCGAAACATGAGGAAAATCGCCCAAAAGAGTGGCATCGGGGAGAATAGAACCTAATGGACCTTTTAATGTAGAAACGCAGCTCTGTCAGCCCCTGTTCAACTACTAAATGCAGACTTTAGGATTTATTTTGTACCAAATGCTGACACAAAGGCATAAAGAAGAATAAAGTCAACCAACGGCCCACATTTGTTTATTTATTTAACATTTACAGAATAATCTGTTCACTTTTCTGTTGTAACGCCATGCCAACGACCGCCTTGTGACTTAACTTTTATTAGTCGGGCTTAAAATACACCTAATTTGCCAGGAAGCGTCTTAAAGAAGGAAAAAAAGGCCCGTTTCCTTTTGAATCAACAGAGAGCTTTTACCCTTACCAGACCACGCCCCCTAATATGACACGTTGACTACTGTATCTATCGCCCAACCTACAGCAAATAAATCGAGTGTTTACTTGGGACAACAGTATTTTATGTGTATTTGTAGCTCTTGTGCACACTGTTGACCGTGACCTTGCAAAAAGGTCTTAGAGAAACGCCTCAAGCAAGTCCTGTAACACTATCTGACATTTACGTGTTTATCTGGTGTCTGTTGTCATCAAGCAGCCACAAATCTTTATCTTGCATGTTTATTTTTTAAAGTCTAGTCCAATTTTAAAAGTACTTCGTCCCTTCTATCTTTAATTAATGCCATTGTCACCACTGTGGTATGAAATGTTGGTTGATTACTTGAATTTATAACATTAGGGCCACGTGCGGTTAAAGGCAAGGTTGTTGAGAGTGCATCTATCCGTCAGCTGGAGTTGTGATGTTTCTGTTTTATTATCAGTTTGATCTACTTCCATTCTACGCATATCAATTATTAAGCTCAACCATGGTCCGTACAAAGTGTTGGTTGACATACATTTTTATTTTATAGTTCACAGGTAGGACAAGACATTACCAACCAATGTATCTTGTCTGTATTTTTCCATCATATGATTGATAACATTTTTTGATTCCATTATTTTTTGTCTTATGGGAAACCAATACAAAATGATTTCAACGTCAATTCCCTGAAAATAAAAACTACAGACTTTTAACTCATGACTGAGTCTCAATCTTGATTACAATTTCAATTACTGCACAGCCCAACTTACAAGTATAATTGAGACATTGCCATTATGTCATCATTACAATGATGAATCGGAAAATTGTAAAAAATAAATAAATAAATCATAGTCATCTTTTGGTTATCTGGACTGTAAAGACTCTAAAACTCACACAAAAAGACCTATTTATAACAAATAGAGTGGCATTATTAAATCAAAATGTCCAAAAAGAATACACATTGTAAATATTCTGTCTAGAAGCCTTCAGTCGCCATAGTCCAACCTTTAGTTGGTTGTAAATGTATTCAAAAAGCCATTTTAGTCCATTTACAAGTAAATTAATAATTTGACTATTCAACTTATTAGAAAAATAATTGCTGAATAATTGATGACTAAAATAATCAGCCCGAGTATCCATACTCTTTGTAAACTACAGTGCCAGTAGTGAAAGAAGCATAACCATAGTCCACGTATTTCTTTTCTCTTTCAAACAAGAACTGTGTGTTAAAGCAATGTTTATCAGAAACATGTTGCGATGGAGGAGAAAACAAGGGGTGTTGGGGGTGGGTGCTTGTGACAGTAACACTTTTTGACAGGCACATTAGGCTGCAGAAAGAGCATCCAGCTCCGGGCTGAGGGCATATGGTGCTGCCTTCTGCCGGCATCGCTCCAGACCAACTTACAACACTGGCGCTGGGTCACGGCTGTCTCAGGTTTGTTCCTTCTGTCTCACTCATCTAAATAAAAACAGGAGGAAAACGTGGGGGGTTGCAGTTTGTCGCTTTGGGTCGTTTAGTGAGCATTTGTTGGGTGAAAGTGTTGTACAGTGTCTTTGGGTTTTTGAGGACACAGGAAGAACTTGAAGTCTTGAACCTTTGGGCCAGGACACAGTTTGGCAGCTTTTGACATTTCTCCAAAAACCCGTGTTATTTTAGGTTTCAGAGACCTTTCAAAAGCGTAGTGGAAATTAGCATAAAAAGATACAATCTCTGTACAAGCTGTGTTTTTTCGCCCTCATCTAAACACTCAGCGGGCGAACCCTAATCCTACTCTAAACAATGAGCGTGTTTTCACCACTGTGGCGGAGCGAGGCTTTCTCCTCTGTGATGTGGAGAGGATGGACTTGGATAAAGCCGAGGATGACGCAGGGCTCTGGTCAGGAGACAGCAGATCGGCGGGAGGGTAATTACAGGCTACTGTGCGCCTCCTCGGATTTTCCCCCGGATCGCAGCCACACAGGCCTGCAGCTCCCGTCCTCTCTGGGACCGGGGTGAAGCGGCCACAGCATACGGACGCAACAAAACAATGGTTTATGGTTTATGTGAGTTGATGAGTGGTTTTTAATTTAGTTTGTCACTTCTGGCGAGCAGCAGGGCAGATGGTGCAGATTGGAGTGCCCATCAGAGCCTAAACACCTCCGGGCAGATGTTGGTCATAAACTTTTTTTCAGCGCATATTTTTTCCCTCCGCTCGTTCGCTCTTAAACGCAGCGGAGGTCAAGAGGAGTCAAACCTGTTACAACACCTGTTTCTGTATATGCAAATCTGTTGTTTTGTCATTTCATTAGGCAAGGCAAAAAGACAAGGGTCCCTTGTGGTTGCAAACGCGACTGGCACTGCGCCCACTTGGCATGCTCCACAGCAGAGAGGCTGGAGGCGGGGTGAGGGAGGGCTGAGAAGTTGGGCTTCTGCGGGAACTCAACCACTGGTGTCGGATGCCTTCACAGCCTCTTCCTTTTATTGGCATCGGTGGGGTCCCAGGAAGAGGTTATTTTATATCAAGTTATATCAGTAAATGCAATAATGCAAGTTCAGTGTGATCGTTCAGTGGGGCTGAACTATGTTTGTAAAATATCTAATAGCGATTTTGTGTTAGTGTTAGATTTGCAATTTATGTTTTAATTGTAGAATTCTATTCAAAGTTCACATTTGATATGCCCAGGAGCACCCACATTTGAGAGAACAATAAAACTAATGCAAGAATCATAACCATTTCAGAACATTATTTTAGAGGTCTAAACTACAATGTGTGCAAATATTCAAATTGTGATGTTGATTCGATTGCTATATGCCGTATCTTGTAGCACTATAATTCGGCACATTTAGTCTTAATTTAACCTATAACAATCTTTTTTTTTTGCTTCTTGACAACTAACTTTAACAAAACAGACATTTCCAATCAAGCACTTCTTACAGCATTCAGCTTAATTTGAAAACTCACGCTTTCACCTGGAAGCCGCAAAACTGTCCAATCTGCGACCGAAAACTCTTATTCATTTAATCAACTTGCGTCCAGAAATTCTACTGTACATGAAAGATGACAAGTTCAGAGACAGAAGAAGTTTCAAATTGATCTCTAAAGGTAATATTTCTTCCCATTCACCTGCAGCGTCTTGACTTAATCACAAATCACACGCTGCATTCTCTCATCTCGTGAAGGCATCCGCACTATAGGAAGACTGACAGAGACATGCCCAGTAGCTGTACACTGGCACGCGCGTGTATGGCACACGTCTCACTCTCCCCCCCCCCCCCCCCCCCCCTTAACCCCCCTCACCCCTTCATCATCTGGCGCACTCCTGCAGCGCTCGCCTCTTAACCACATGTGCCAGCGCCCGGCCCCGTTTGCTCCGGGGCTAATTGTTCACAAGTAAACTACTGCATGCTCGTTGGCGGGGGTGTCTCTCCTTCAAACCCAGACGTACAAAGCGGTGGCAGCGCTGATCACAGTGGGGGTGGGGGGGGGGGGGAGTAGGGGGTGGTGCGGTGGGTGGAACAGGCTTTACAGATCATGATGTGGTTCACGCAGTTTATTTTCCCCCAGTACAAGTCTCCAAGATTGTCAGTGTAATCCGCCCATGTGCTGAATGTAACAAATACACCATGAAATTAAAGGTTATTGCAGGAGCGTAATGCAAAAGCTCTGTTTGAGATTACCCAAGCTGTTTGCAGACCTGAGCAGAATGCAAAGACCACCAATCTGCCTGTTCTGTAAAGCTATTGCCATCTCGGTCTTTGCAAAAAGCAGTATAAATTAAATTTCCCTCCGAGCTATTTATAGTCGTACAGTACGATGACAAGTTTACACAAGTTTGCTCTTTTTTTTTTTTAGTTTTTATTTTAGCTCGTACCAAACCTGTAGCTGCGCCGTCTCTGTCTAATCCATTGTAACATTTAAATTCTAATCTAGTGCTTTCACGTGTCGACACTTTAGACTTGGATGGATGCATGAGAGACGGAAGGCTAGTCCGTGCGCCGAGCTAATCTAATCTGATAACACAAGCCTTCCTCCTCCCTTCTCCTGTTCCTTTCTCCCCTTCTCTCTGTCTTCCTCCTCCCCTTTCTGCAGCTTTGGCTGGGTTGGGTCTGATTTGTAGTTGTGCGTCTCTCTCTCTCTGTCTCTCTCTCTCTCTCTCTCTCTCTCTGTCTCTCTCTCTCTCTCTCTCTTTCTCTCAACGCGCAGACAGCATTAAAGCCAGGCCCCACAAGCCCCCTCTGATACGGGAGAGTTCATTAGAGATGTGCCTTTGATGGGCAGCCTTTTCATGTGACTACCGGTTTTTCAAATACCTTGATGTAGAAGCTTAAGAAGGCATTGTGCAGTAAGCCCTCCTTTTGATGCGACTTATTTAGATCTGCATAGTAAATCAGGGGGGAGTAAATAACCAGCCAGCAGATGGAAGCAAGGAGATAAGGCGCCAGTGAACAATCGCATTTGTATTTTGTTATGATGTTGACAGCAGCTAAAATTCACTAATCTAGAAGCACTGATCTGCATTTCAAAGAAATCTCATTTAGCAGCGGGGAGGATAAAGTTCCCCTCATTGTGTCTATTTTATTGCATTCTTCGTTAATTTATCAGGCCTCAGATTTAACGTGCGGGGCTCGGTGGTAGGAGCAGGCGTCCGCACGTTGCATAGGGGGTCTTAAATACTCTGAAAGCGGTTACGTCTAGACTGTGAGCGGAGGGTAATTACACGTCTGACCATGAATAGAATGAGTTTGAAGACTCATCTTTCTTCGGGCGGCCTGAATTGCTCGACTAACACTGATAAGGAGCATTTGGTCCCCACAGAAATATTGGCAGTGACTTTCCATAATGCCGACCCCCCTCCCCTTTCCCTTTTTTTTTCCTCCCAACGCCAAGGATGGTATTTACTTTTAAGATAAAGTTATTGTGTACAGTAATCTGACTTGTTAGCATAATGTCCTCTTTCATGGCTGGACCTTCCTTTCTCTGCCGTGTGGAGGTATTTGTGGTGCGGGTCTTAAATAGTTTATCTTGACTTAGCGTGCTAGTGCTTTATGTAAATATCAGCCTATAGCGTTATTAGGCCTTCATGAATGCTTGAATACGTTTGCCATATTTATAAGTTGATAGAATTTACCATTGGTTTTATATTGGGCGTGGAGATATGGGTGGTATTTGTAAATCCCGAGAATTGGAGGTCATGCAGACTAATAGTCTTCCTAATGCTTTCCCTGTGAATAAAATATGGCATCTGCACAGCCCAAAGGTGGTGTGATAGTGAAGTCAACTTTGAGGAAATGTGTAAATTCATGTAGTTTAAAAAAAATAAAAATCCTTGCTCTTTATCGCCGTTTTGTATACTATTTTCTCGTTTTTAAACTTTCAAACCTGTTTTTCAGTGATATATTTTTTTCAACATGTGTTTCTGTGCCCACTGCCACTTCTTTCACCTTGTTCTAAGTTAATGTTGCATCGCAATCTGTGCTACATTTTCCACAAACTCACAACAGTGAAAAATGATAGCAGTTGGCATGTTTTGTTTTCAGCTGTGCACTTTGAGCTCAGAGCTTTCTGTACAGTTCAGAGAGCACATTCCTCAGGATTCGCAGGCGCTGGTTCCCTGTAGGGGTCATTGGAATTCTGGAAGAATAAAAGAAAGAAAAAAAAATCTCAGGAAACAACATCCAGGCCAGTTAGTGCCCCTCGTGCCCCGTCAACACAAACCTGCCTCACTAATTATTTCCTAATGTCCCAAATGGAAAGCGTAGAGTAAAATGTCCACAGCAATCTGCAGCAGCTCTTGTTTTACAGTACACAGGACTGAGGTTGTGGGACTAAACTTTACAAAAATCATCAATACTAATGGCCTCTAAATTATATGGATGCCACTGCATGTGTACTTTGATGCAGGCAGCTGAACAGGCAGACCTGAGAAATCAATGGTGTCAGGTTAACGCTGTGATTTACATGGAGTCGAGAGCTCGAGCCTTCCAGGCATTGCACCTTTTAACTTGAGAGAGTGAGGTCTAAATATGTGTGTGTGCGGGGAGGTATACAGTGACACACACGCACACACGCACACACGCACACACGCACACAAATGTTCGGCTTCACTGCAAAATCCAGGTGCACTTTGTTGTTCTAAACTTTATTGCTTTCACCTACAATTCGTACAGTAAAACAGTTATGCAAGACAGACGCAGCTAGCCCGCACACGCCTGCACCAGAACAAAATGAACTTTTAAAAAAAAACCTTTGACGCTTTTGACGTTTTAAAATGCATCCAGACTAATAATGCACTTGTTGTGTTTGCAGGGTCCTGACAGACAGTAATCCTTCTACTCAGCGTTGGACATCGATACCAACTTTTCTTCCCCAGGGTAAGCGTTTCACCTTTGCAACTTCACAATCATTTGTCAAGAACTTGTAAGTATCAATATAAAAAGTAAGTAAAAAAAAAAAAGTCACATAAACAGGATAAAAACATGAGCTTTCCTGAATGGTTTTAGAATGGTGTGGATCTTCGGTACATCAGAGCTAGTTTAGGGTTAGGCTAGATTATATTAGTACTAGGGTTCCACATGGTACAATATCTGTGTACTGATGTATGCATAACTACTAAAATGGTCTTTTGATTATGTAGAATAACAAAATGCATTGGAATGTTCACTTGTTCTATGAATCAGCCCATAGATTCAGCCTTAAGTAGCAGAAGAAACTATTCAATCTATAATGCATTTATCTTGTTTAAAAGTATTTTAGACTACAGCCCTTATTAGAACAACTTCTATTTCAGTTAAAAAATGCATTATTTTGTCTACAATTGTGGTATCAAAGTCAGTATGGAACATTGAGCCCTTTTGTGTGAGTTTGAAATTTATTGTAAATCAGATACTAATCAATACCAAAACTAGCACCGAAACTAGATACTTATTTGTGCAAGTATAGATAAAAATAGTAATAAAATAAAATCAAAAAGACAATATTTGACCTTTCCTGAACAGTTCTAGAATGAGCTTGAGCTTTATCAGAACTAGTTTAAGATCAAACAGTAACAAAGTAAAGAAAGTACTCATATTTTGTGTTGAAAATGAAAAAGAGCATTTTATGATCACTGTTTTATCTGAATTTATATCTAGTATTGATTCGAGCCTATTCCTTAGTATCAGAATCAAGTTTGAAATGTTAGTATCGCGACAACACTAAATTCTCAATATCAAAGCAATAAAAGCATTTAATAAAGAGGTATTATTTTGTTCTTCCGTTTTGTCAAGGCGAGCGGTGTTATAATATTGTTAGCTCAACTGTGCAGCTGATACAGTGGCTCGCGGAGGTCAAGAGAGCGCCGTTCTCTTCAAATGTAACAAATCTTCATCTTGTCCACCTTGATAGAATTCCCCCTTCACTGGGCAACCTCTCAGTGGCGCCTGTTTGGTCTTCACACACCAGGGATTTTCAATCTACTCCGGCTTAAAAGTTATGATATATATTATTGCTGACAAATGTCTGCAGCGGCTATAGATTATGCGATTTATTCAGTTGTTTCTTAATTAACTGCAGTAGCCGAGCATAGCTTTTGTCTTGTCATTTGCATACATCTCAAGTTGATGTTCCAAGTGTCATGTTTTTCGCCCGTGTTTAGGGTGAAATATGCCCTCTCTGCGCCCGTGAGGACAAGCAGACGACACGCACTGTAAAGAAGACTACAACTCAGTAAGTAATTGGTATCATCCAGCATGCTTTGTGTTGTGATTAGAGTAGTTTAGCATCCTTCGTTATTGTAGTCTGGGCTCATTTTAGGATGCAGTCACACTTGGACACACACCGCATCAAAACGAGGACTAAACCTGGACTAGTTCAGGACTAGAACAGGCCCAAATCCAGTCTACATCATGACTGAATTGGAGTCAAACCAGGACAGCCTTTTTGCCTGTCCCAAAACTGAATGAAATAGGCGTGAAATGATGGGCATCTGTGGCAGAAACTAGGCTGAAACAATACAACAATGCAAGGGTTTGAATCAGAGAATACATCTCCTGCTAGTGACAAAACAGTTTCTATGTCCCAGCTCTACCGCGAATCAGAGGAATCTTGTGTTGCCGAGTCACATCACATACTATGATGCTTAGCTGCAGGAACACACTTCCATTTTCATTTCACAAATGAGTCCTTTTAATTGTAAAGTATGCTTCTTATCAAAGGTGAGTACTGAGCTCAGCAGCCCCGCCCACTTCAAAGCCCCAAGGTTCTGGAAGTAAAATTCCCATTCATTTTTCCCATTGACTTTGAAAATATAAGCTATCGGCTATGTAATTACTGATGTCCATAACGCCGTTGTTTTCAATCCAAAGAGCACACATTAAAACAATAAGCACATTTTTATAATTGGCTAAATGTTTGAATCATTTAGATTCAGACACAGATTTTAAATACATTTCTTCTGATTAGCCACCTGCAAGCTTTCAAATGTTGAATATATATATTTGGGAAAGTCTATGGCAACCTTGTGGTGGTCACCGTTGAGCTCCATTTGGAAATATTGCTGCCAGTTTTGTCACTACGCTATGCTACATGTCAGTTATTATGTCCCATGTTTACACAAAGCCATATGCTTCTAACTTCATTTTTTAGTTTATCGTACTTTACCTTACTGAAAATGTCCTCTGTAAAGTAAAGGTTTAGTTGGGAGTGCTCACCTTTTAGCTGCATCTACCCTGGAACCAAAAAAACCACTTTCTCTCTATCTCCTAATAGAGACTCATATTACTTCTTCATTTGCCAGGTATGGCGTTAAATCTTCAAAGATGAACTCTCTACGCTTATCTGCTGGCCTAAAAAAAAAAACCTTCTAATCATTGCAGGGGAGCGTAATTGCCCCAACACCGCATGCTTCCTTCTGCTTCCTTGCGTTGACACGTATATCAAAACCTACAGCAATTAAGTATATCTTTGACTCTTTTAAAGCGGACGGAACAGCCACTCTGCTCACATTTCCACTCTGCAATTGATTTCTTGTCATAGATCACAGACCGCTTGTCACTCCTCTTTCCAATTCCCCAACGGGCGTCTCGCGGAGCCTGCTAAGTGTCGCGGGCAGAAACCTCCACGGGTCTTTAGCCCGGGCACTCGGAGCCTGTCGAGGGGGCCCTTGGCAGAAATCAAAGGGGCTCGGATCATTTCTCCTCATTGGCGGGACTCCCATTGTGTGTCCCGTATGGGATTGGTGCGGAAGGTGAGCGCTGTGGGGTTAGGGTGAGGGGATGGGATTGAGATCAGGCAAAGCGACCCCCGTTTTTTTTTCTCCTTTTTTTTTTCCCCCCTCCTTAATCTTTATCCACCATTAACCCCGGTGCCCCAGTGTGTGGCGTAGATCAGGCCCATTGGTCAATCCCTTATTCACTGCCACCCAGAATATTTTAAAGTTAAGCCCTCTTGCTTAACAAAAAAGTCTTACTCATCAAAGGTTCACTTTCCCCTCGCTTCCTTCCTTCCTCTGGCGCCCGGTCCCACTCCTAGATCTGTTTTGTCTTCACACATGGGGGCAGAGAGAGGTGTCGAAACAGTTGGGAAGTTTTTAAAAGTTTCTCGTTTTCAAATTTGAGTTTAATAAGCTTTGGTTTGGGGTTTGATAGTATCGTGCTGTGAGCAAATTGGGGCAGCCATAAAGGGAGCAATGATGTCCTGCCTGGTTGAGGATTAGGAACTCACTTGTTTTTAATAGACTCTGGAATGTAACGTTTTTCACAATGTTTTTCACACCTCCATGTGTACTCCTCATGTTTCACCCAAGCGCTTTATTTATGAGAAAGTCAAAATAAAACCAGCTGGAAAAACGGACGGAGCGTTTTTGAAAGCTGACACTTATGCATTTTTTGTTTTGAGATATTGTTGCCGCAGTTACAGTATATCTTTTTCTACCTTTCATTTCAGCTGTTTCCTCTCAGGGGTCACCACAGTCAATCAGCTGATTTAAATTTTCTCCTGCATATCCCTGTCTCACATTAACTTGCCTGTGTTTGTTATTTCCCTGCTCCATAAAATATTATTATAGTCTTTGATAATCTCTTCAGATTGTAAACAGCAATGTCGCAAATATGATTCCCACATAGAAAACAGTTATAGAGGCAAAAGGACACATTCCATCCACAAGGGGTCACAATAGTATTTCTGGGCCAGTCCTAAACCCAGTCAAATTGCATGGATTTACTATTAAAAAAAATTTATAGCTCTAATCGATTTTCATTATTATTATTTTTTTTTCACTTAATAAAAATAAACTTTGCCTTAAAAGTGCACTGCATACGTTTTTTTGTTGTGGGGCTACACCACCTGCATGTCTCCCTGGAATGTTCCATAGTATGACAGGAGACATATCTATTTAGTGTCCATAATAGCATATGTCTTTATTGCTAAAAAATACCTTAAAAATAATACGCATTTTTACTTTGAGCTGGGTCGTCTCTCCGCAGATTTGACCTGCAACTTGGCCCGGTGACGTCACCAGAAAAGCAGGTGTCAAAGCTTCCATTGAAAAGGTTACGCTGTGCACCTTTAAGTTACATTTAAGACAAAGAGAGGGAAACGGACCCAATGTTTGTGTCCAGACTGTTGCTGCGAGAATAGGGAAGTTTTGCCATTATTCTTTAAGGAGATCCTGCCTGCCTGTATTGATCTATAGGCCTGTCTGTGTTTTTCTTTCTCTATAGTAGCTCCTTGTCTCTTTAAAGTTGTTGAATCAGCTGAAAACTGTTTTGATTGTGCGCACAGACCCGAGTGAAGGCGTTGTGATTTGGGAATGGAAAAAAAGGTTACGGCCTCGGCATACTTTTGGGGCCCCTTCAAAAGTTCTGGTATGGAAATGGCTAATTGCAAATACAACAGGAAACTTGTTAATTTTTACCATTAGCCAGACGAGAATAGCATATATCGCTTCTTAAAATAAGAGTAGAAAAAAGTGCATGTAAATTGACCACCACTGCTTGTTCATAAGGCTTCATACGCATATTTAGCTTGAAATATTCACATTAAACATTTCAAAGTTGGCATTAAATGTATCTCTCTCCATGGAAACAACCAATTTACAGGTCATATCAGTGGAGAGGCAAGCTTGACACCGTAAGAATTTGTCATTCTCAATATAAACACCTGTATTTCAATAAATGCTAAATACATATGTTTAATGCCATATTGTGGAACATTCCAGGCAAAGCAATTACATCTCCTTGGAAACGTTACACAGTTCACCTTTATTGCAAATTGAATAGCATTAAAGTTGATGTTAGCACGATATTGCATTGTATTTCAAATTTACTTAAAGTGACACCGTGTAACTTTCTGGAGGTAGAAAGTCACCTACATTGATTCCATTAGAAATAGAAATTTAAAACCATACTGTGGAACATTATTCATGGAGATGGATACATTTTTATGCCATATCGTGGAAAGTTATTGTTAAAGGAATATTTCCCACAAGCAGTACGAGTCAGGTTTGTGGAGATGCAAGGCTGCTTACTGTAAGGGCACAGGTTTTAGTAAATGTCAACAAACTGGTTGACTGTGGCTGAGTTTTTGATAGATAAATAGTAAGTTAAAGTTGGTTGCTATTCTTTTTGTTTGGTTTAATTGATTTCAAGTTTGTTGTTATTCTTTCTTTGAGGTTTAATTGCAGAAATCTAGAGGCTGTAGCTGGTCTGGATGGCATCTATCCAAGTGGCTGAGATTATTGTGAAACCCAAGCCTCAGCAGGCATGACACCGGAGCGCCCTGACACCGGTTTGAACCCCGGTTTTCAGGTGGGAAGAATTACGAGTGGCTCCTTGCGCAGGTGATCGTGTCCAATGAATCGGTCGCACACAGCCGAGCATTCTTCGCCCAAGGTCTAAATGCTGATTGTCTTGACAGATTGAACTTGTGTGTTATCACCAAACTGTCACGCAGGCTAATTTTTCAGCCGCTGCACTCAGGCCAGTTTATGTTAGCCCTTCACAGTGCAGTGTTTTATAGGAGTATTGTCATCGGGACAGAAAGTGGAGTTATTTTGACCTGCGCTGATTGGGGATACTTAGATGTTGTAGCGGCCTATACTTCGTCTTGAATTGTTTTTCTTTTACCATTCGTCTACATCTGATTAAATGATATGGTCTGTCTTCTTACAGTATGGATATGGTATTTTATTTTGACAAATCTTTTAGTCAAAGACCTTTTGTTTATTTAATTCAATACCAATATACAAAATATTTAACATTTGTGGAGTCTTACTAGATGTCTTTATTTCTTTATTTTTTTAACTTTTGAATGAAGGAATGAAAACATGCACAGATTGCATACATTATTTAAGTTAACATAATATGAAAAATATAGTCCGTATGTATGTTTGCCATTGAGTTGATTGTCCCTTATTTGAGAATGTATGACTGGACATGCTTAGTCACTCTGTCACTCTCAGTCACTCTCAGTCACTCTAAAAGTCTAAAGTCAGTCACAATTTCGTAGTGTGAACCAGTTACGTCTGGACTCACGTTCAAATCGGAAAGTGTGGACCGCAAAAACACGCGAGACTAGGCTAAAGTCGCAGTCATTCAAGCATGTTGGAATTCTAAACTCGATTTTGGCCGTTTACTGACACTTCCGCACACAGAGCCGGGCGGCCAATGGCGACAATGGCGAGGAGACACTGGAAACAGCCGAGTCTGGGCTATAACTTTCTATTTTTGTTTTTATAAAAAGAACAATGCACAAACAATGTCTACAGCGAGGCGTATGCTTAATATTCCTGCCTAAACATCAGATGAGTAAAACAGAAAGGGCACACGCACCACTTTTATGCTTAATACCAGAGCTGAACCGATAAACAAACACTCACGTGGTTCACCCCTCCTCTTCTTCTCCTCTCGGCGCAGCTGATAAATGATCCAAATGACACAGGTCTTCCTCTGATCGAATCCACGGGAAACATGTCCAACTTCTTTAACAGCCATTTCAGATCATTCAGAGTAAACTCGCCAGCTCGACAACATTTTTCCTTTTTTTTTGTCACTACAACTGTTTTGTTTGGCCAGCGCTCACATGACACTGTTTGACCAATGAAAAGTCATGAAACACAACAGCCTAACTAAAGCATTAATAATTGCGCTGTATAAATATTATAGACTATAAAGTATTTTTGTGTGGATTATTGATTGTATTTTGTACAAAAGTGAAAGTCAGTTGGTTAGTGTGGACCTCAGGCTCTCTATAATCACACTCAGTCCAGTCCTGCAGTGTGGACCTCAGGCTCTCTATAATCACACTCAGTCCAGTCCTGCAGTGTGGACCTCAGGCTCTCTATAATCACACTCAGTCCAGTCCTGCAGTGTGGACCTCAAACTGTCTATAATCACACTCAGTCCAGTCGTGTAGTGTGGGCCTCAGACTGTCTATAATCTCACTCGGTCCAGTTGTGCAGTGTGGACCTCAGACTCTCTATAATCACACTCAGTCCAGTTGTGCAGTGTGGACCTCAGACTCTGTATAATCACACTCAGTCCAGTCGTGCAGTGTGGACCTCAGACTCTCTATAATCACACTCAGTCCAGTCCTGCAGTGTGGACCTCAGGCTCTCTATAATCACACTCGGTCCATCGTGCAGTGTGGACCTCAACTCTTATAATCACCTCGGTCCAGTCCTTGCAGTGTGGACCTCAGATGCTCTATAATCACACTCGGTCCGTCGTGGCAGTGTGGACCTCAGACTCTCTATAATCACACTCGTCCAGTCGTGCTGTGTGGACCTCAGACTCTCTATAATCACACTCGTCCAGTCCTGCAGTGTGGACCTCAGACTCTCTATAATCACACTCCGTCCAGTCCTGCAGTGTGGACCTCAGGACTCTCTATAATCTCACTCAGTCGCAGTCATGTAGTGTGGACCTCAGGCTCTCTTATATCACACTCGGTCCAGTCGTGCAGTGTGTGGACCTCAAGACTCTCTTATAATCACACTCTGTCCAGTCGTGCAGTGGTGACCTCAGACTCTCTATAATCACACTCTGTCCAGTCGTGCAGTGTGGACCTCAGACTCTCTATAATCTCACTCAGTCCAGTTGTGCAGTGTGGACCTCAGGCTCTTCTATATCACACTCGTCCAGTCTGCAGTGTGGACCTCAGACTCTCTATAATCTCACTCGGTCCAGTCGTGCAGTGTGGACCTCAGACTCTCTATATCACACTTGGTCCAAGTCGTGAGTGGTGGAACTCAGACTCTATAATCACACTCAGTCCAGTCGTGCAGTGTGGACCTCAGACTCTATAATCACAGTCAGTCCAGTCATGTAGTGTGGACCTCAGGCTCTCTATAATCACACTCTGTCCAGTCGTGCAGTGTGGACCTCAGGCTCTCTATAATCTCACTCAGTCCAGTCGTGCAGTGTGGACCTCAGACTCTCTATAATCTCACTCAGTCCAGTCATGTAGTGTGGACCTCAGACTCTCTATAATCACACTCTGTCCAGTTGTGCAGTGTGGACCTCAGGCTCTCTATAATCACACTCTGTCCAGTCGTGCAGTGTGGACCTCAAACTCTCTATAATCTCACTCAGTCCAGTCATGTAGTGTGGATCCTGCTCAACATTCTAAATCTCTTACAACTGGAAAGTCATGTAGTATGTCCCCATCTTAAGACAGTGACTCACCAGATCCTTGTCAGAGTAACTGAAGAAGCTGCTTGGATGAGTGGCGAAACATATTCTTAAAACGTTTGTTGACAGAATTCAATTTTCTTTTGCTAATGGAGCTAAAAACAACAATAACGTCAATACAATTTTACCATGATATCATTCAAGCCCTATTCTCCACGCTGGCGGTTATTGACTCCACACCCCACATTTTCCACGGAGGATGAGTTTCAAATCCTCGGAACTTGGTCACAGCCACTGACAAAAAGCTTTTACTCCAGAGGCAACAAGCCAAGTCTTTTGTTCATAATGCTCATTTGATCGCGCCTTGAAAAGAGATACCAGCAGCAGCGGCGGCGGCGGCAGCATCTTACAAGAGCTTTGGATTCCGCTTTCCTCACCACAAACCACAGGCCTAGACAGCATTTGCTACCTGCCTGGTTGGGAAATGGCCAGAAAGCTGGGACTTGTGTGTCTATGCGAGTGCGCAGAGAAGCAGGAACACAACAGCAGCAGAGGCAGGCTCGATTTGGGTCACAGAGTTGACAGACAGTGGAATGCGAATGTGTGTATGTTGACAAACTCCACTGCACTGTGAATGGGGTTTGTGATTACACCTCATCATGCGTGCTGCATCGCTCCTGTCCCCCGAACCCTCCTGCCTGCCTGCCTTTCCCTCTCTTTCGCCTTCTTTTTTTTTTTCTTCCCTCTCCCCCCGCCGCGTACCCCTTTCTCTCCTTTCACCCTTGCGTCTCCCACTCACACCACGCTGGGACCCTCTTGGGCAATCATGTGGTCACACTACCTGACTCCTCGCTGCTCAAGAGTGCAGTTGACAAAAACAGCCCGAGGCCCGTCATGTGGAAAAGATTCAGTCGACGCTGCGCATACATTCGCTCACCCCACCGACTCCTCTCACTTTCTCTAAACCACAACCGGAGCGGCGGGGTGTTACCGCGCTCCTGTTCACCTGCGAAGGGAAATGCCAGGGATCGTCCATGATGCAGCACGCGAGATGTTTTCGTGTTTGCAACTTTGTGTTCATGATGCGTGGATGCTGCTTTAAGTAGTTGTGTCCGCTGCCGTGTCTCTGTGTGTGCGTGTGTGTGCGCGCGGTGCAAGCAGAGCCTCTTTTTGTCAGTTGAGTTGTCGTGTAACATAAAGCCGGCGGTCAGCAGGAGCTCAGAGCTGTCAGTCAAACGCGGTGGTCCCGGGCTGTTGAGCTGCTCACCTGTGTTTATTGGACAAGACCTGCACCATTTTAACCCGGCGAGAGCTCCGTGCCTTCCTGCATTTTTTTTTTTTTTAAACTTTTCCCTTTCTCTTTTGCTTCTGTCTCTTTCCCAATTCAGGTTATATTGTCAATGTTGTTTTGAAGATATGCACAATTTTAATATAGAGTATATCGTTTATAGTAAAAAATGCTACAAAGAAAGCTGATTAAAAAGGGAATATGGTGATATTTCTGCACTTTTGTAATTCATTTTACAGACATTTCAAACAAGACACCTTTTCCCATCCACACTTCCTATTGGTCGACCTCAGAAATGCTCTGAGAGACTGTCAGGTGGATTTAACCAATCACAAGGAAGTGTGAACCTTCAGAAGAAGATGCAAAGGCTAGATACAAAGAGGACATGAATCATGATCAAATCGAAATCGTGATCCAGCTTCAAAAATAGTGATTTACATTTTTTTGTCATATCACCCAGCTCTATGTCTGAAAATTCAGCCTCAACTAATACATTCAGAGACTTGTTTTGACACATTTCTTTTGGATTGGCACAACGTTGTCTGACTATCATTATCAGAACACAGATTATTTTTTGTCATTATCGCCCACCCACTCCTTACTTTTTATTGATTTTACATTTTATTTTTTTGTACATTTCCCTTCCTCGCTGTCCTGCATAGTTTAGTTTCTCTGGCTGTCTTTCCTTTCTTTCTTCCCACCATTTCTTCCTCCTTGTCCAATTTTATTTTGTATTATTTTGGGACCGCTTTGTCTGCTGTCTCCATGGCGGGCGGTGCTCATCTCTCCTCCTCACCTGGTTGAACACGCGCACAATCACGCACGGACCACCGCGAGATAACTGATTGAAACTTGTGTCGCAAAGTTGCTAATGCTCACTGAAGCATTATATTGCAGATAAAGTAAATAAACTAGGCTTGCTTGGGAGAAATCTCTGGAATAGACTGCAGTTATATGGAAGATGAGGCACAGACCCACACGCACAAACAGATGCGCAGAGAGAAGAGCGATTCGCCGAAATCCTGTCGGCGATGTCGAGGTGAGAAGCGAGTGAAGTCCGCAGATATTGTATATGGCTCAAGAATTTCACAAGTTTAATGTTTTTTTTGAGGCGCGCTCTAGAAATGTAACAGCAGCGTTCAAAGATCTCTAGGCAAGAGCGTATTTGCAATAAGTGGACAGTATACGGTGCTGTATGGT
The DNA here is from genome assembly GCA_015082035.1 of Chaenogobius annularis. NCBI lineage: Eukaryota > Metazoa > Chordata > Actinopteri > Gobiiformes > Gobiidae > Chaenogobius > Chaenogobius annularis. The sequence goes on from BJKM01000521.1 coordinate 217,016, forward strand.
GTATGCACTCCTGTCTGCGCCAATTTCGCCATTCTTCAACTTTACCTGAAAGCAAGATGCGGTGAGGAGGAATCCCTATCACTTTAAAAAAAATGTTGCATAATAAAGTTGTATGAGTTGAGTTGTGCGATACGTTTGTCCCAAGACCTGTATCCAGATTTTAGGGAGCTGAATTAGACTTTTATACTATAAACACTTAAATGAAATAAAATCAACAAGGACAAAAAAAAAACAAAAAAAACAAACTAAAAAGTCACAAATTAAGAATGGAGCTGCAACAAAATTAAATCAACTAATTGTGACTAGTTGACCATAAAAGTAATCATAATCGTGATCATTGTATATGTTTGAGAGTCTGGACTACACATACATTCAAAAAAACCTCAATAACAAAGACAGAAGCATTATTACGTGTCAATGTCAACAAAGAATCAATTGAACACTTGAAACAGTCTCTCTCTAGAAGCCTTCAGTCACTATATTTCAACCGTTATTTGGATAAAAATGCATTTAAAAAACATCTCTCTGTACAATGAGAAATAATCATTTGACCAGTCGACTAATCGAAAACTAATCGCTGACAAGTCAACTTCTAAAATAACTTAAGACTGTCCATTATTTTTAGATTCTGAACTTTTCGTATAATCCAATGTACATTAACTCCACACAGTAATACCCAAAAGACCACTAGCTAGCATATTAGTTAAATATGCATGTGCTAACTCTATGGCTTCAAAGTGTCTTTTGAATGAACCTTTTCAGATTTTGAAAAAGGTTCACAAACGTGTTGGATGTTCATATTTTCAGCTTGTATGATATCAAAGTCTCCTGTATTCACTTGTGGCTCCATTCTGCGCTGCCAAAGTGGTATAGGTGACATGGTAATACTTTGCATTGTGTCCAGTGATAAATACCTGGCAGGTCTTACTCACTCGGCTGCCTCTGAATGTCTCCGGACAGGGGTCTGTATTGTGAAAGGCGCAGGGTCATTCAAAACTCACTCTCCCTTACCTTCTGCTTTTGTCACATATTTCTACAATGATGATAGTTTTCTCATTTATTTAGTGAATAGTCGGCGGCTTGGAGGAGAAGAAAGAAGAGGAGTTTTACATTATGGAAATGATGGAATGCTTATAATCTCTCACATATTCATCACAGAGACACTGGACCTGTGATACTGTCCTCCGTTCGGTCCATTGTCCGCGGGTTCCTGTTCCTCTCATTGGCAAAGCAGGCGCTAATCCCGCTCTCTGGATGACAATGTTACTAGCTATCATTCAATAAGGAGCTAGGAACATGACACATTTCCTCGCTAAATGCCGGCCAACTATGAGCAGTGCACGACTCTGAGGGTGAGAAGTGGGCTCTGTCGTGTGTTTGAATAGCTAACGCAAACTTTTCTGCCTCCACCATGTAATAGGCAACACAAGATTTGAGTTTGAATAATGAGGGATAGGGCCACGGATGTTGACAGAACACATGTTTACCACACCTTTATGTACACCTTTTGCATGTACTAAACCGGTGTCATTTCACCATCCCTCCTGTCATGTATCCTAAGTGTTTACCAATAAATAAAGCTTATTTACATACGCTTATCCACCCAGTGTGAGGACACATAACACATAAGCAGGCTAATAAGATTTATTCCTGAAAAGCGTACATGTTTGGATCACGTTATTTCCCCCTGCTCTTTAGCCCTTCTCTAAACTGTTTTGCCTTCAAAGTCCTGACAGCATTAGGGATTAGCGCCGTAGCTGCTTGCAGTCATTAGTGTGTTTTTTTAGCGTTGTGTCATGCGCGTTTTCAACCATCAGAGCCAGAACCCTACCTCCTGCGCGTCACCTGCTCCAGCGCCCAGTGAGAAATGAAAAACATCACGCCGACCTCCGCTGACCCCTCCCGACGCACAGTCAGTTAAATGGTTTGTAAGACGTTTAATTACCAAATGGTATAATCGTTATTCATTCATCATTAGATGTATGATATAAGTGAATTGCCTCCCTGGGTCCCCGTGTTTCACAGATCAATAGATTTAGATGAAGCTTGAAGGGGCGGGGGGCGGGGTGGGCAGTAAAAACACTTCTGAGCCCCTGATATGAACACATGCATTGTTTCTGTGATGCGCTGTGGTGACATTCGCTCATTTATTTTGCAATTAGCTTTTATATAGTTTAATTATGCTAATGCCTCCGTGCATATATCCTGCTCTTGCACTATGCCACTTTTTTTTTTTTAATGGATTCACGGCTCCTGGGTTTATTTTGATGGTGAAAGGACATGAAACAATGGACAAGGTTATGGCACCACCCTCTTCCCATCGCAGAGTGCTTGCGTATGCACTTCGGGACACTTTGTTGGTATCAAGCATTGTTTGAAGGCATTGTGGAGATTGCTAATGCGGCGTGTACACCTCGGAGGCCCGGTAGCCTGCAGCTTGATATCGCCTGTATTCCCAATGTGAATATGGCTGAGTGGTGATCGGGGACTTGCCGCACCACGAGCTGTTATTCGCTGCAGCCGGCACTACTAGCCCGAGTTAATTGTCCATTATCTACTATTATCTAAGCTCTCAGTCTCTCGGCCTCTTTTATTCTCTCTCACTCATAATTCAAGCCGTCATACTTTCACTCACTGCACCATGTTTTTTTCCCTTTACTCTACTACTCCAACACAACCGAGCCCTGGCAACCGAGTTCAAATAGTAATAATGATAGCCTTTGTTCTTGCTGTACCTTTGAGTTGGATTTGGAAAATGGTGAGCAAAGCGTTCATTTCTTGTCTTATCGTCAAACAGCGGGAGATGTTCTTGTCACTGATATCAGCCAAATACCGTAAAACCGATTCTTATTGGGAAGTTCAAAATGTTTGCTCACTTTGACTGTAATGAAAATGTTTTTTTTTTTTTTTAACCGGACAGGTTTGATGAGTGACGGATCTATGCACCGAGGCGTTTGAGGAATCCTCGGAAATTTCACTTGATGGCACTGTTTTCCTTTTTGCTCCAGCTGAAGCAACAGGGCATGTTTTATGTATGCCGGGCACAATGTAAAAAAAAAAAAAAAAAAAGCCGGCAGTGCCACTGATCTGCGTGTCGTCTCTTCTCTTCCCGTCCCTGGGCACTAGAGAAACGAGCAGGAATACTGACAAACAATAAAATCATATTCAAACTTTTTTTTCTTCCATAAATCATGCAACTTTCAAAAGACTTTAAAAGCAAGCAGACTTTCGGCACTGTGAAGAAGTTCATTATATTTTTGTATTTTGTTTCTATTTCTTTCTATAAAAAACGACTTAAACCCAGAGATGGAAATTAACTAAGTACAAAAGTAAAGGGCTTGAACTCCTTGAACCTTTCAGCAGAGTGTCACCATGGACACCCTAAAAATAACCCTCAAAAGATGAAATGCAGAGTTGACGTTTCATTCCAGTTCCACTTTGTAGTGTAATAGAAACAGATACCTGCTCTCAAGTGTAGTGAAGTATAAATACAAATAATCCATTGTAATATTTACTTTCGTAAAGTACACCTGGTTAGAAATTGTACCCAAGTACAGTGCCCAGCTTTGAGCGAACAAAACTTTACATAAAATGCACTGAGAAATGAAGACAACAAAATCACTCAATTTAAATGGTGTGATGTTTGAAATATTTTTACTCTTAAAGAACATTTTTAACTGGGTACTTCAAAACTATAGTAGAGCAGTAGTAGATTTTTATATGTGCTACCTTTTACATTGAGTTATTTGTTTGCACATGTACCTGTACTTTTTTTAAGTAACAAAAATTAGCACTTGTTTTCGACCGCTGCTTAAATCCACTACAATATGTATTTTTTCGGAAGAAACATTTCCGTCTCCAGCCATTTCAATTAATTAAAGTGCATTCCTTGCATTCCTCCTGTGCTGCCAGGTGTTGCTTTAATAATTGCGTCAACACAGTGATACATACTATAAGGCCCGGGGTGTTTCTGCACATAATTACAATTCACACCTTGGTTGCACTGCTGCTTGATATAAGGGTTCTGGGAATCTTCATCTTCTGCACCCACCGCCTTCACCGTGCCCCCTGACACCGCACGTTCACACTTTACAACCGCCGTAATGTAGTGACTGTTACCATATTTAACCCGGTCACATAGATGAGGTGTGTCAATAGTGTAACCAATAAACGCTGATCTGTCAGTGGTTTGAAAATGTATAGCAAAAATATGGGAACAGAACAATAAACCCTTTTAAAATGCTACGTCATCAGAATGTTCAAAAGTCTGAAAATGTTTTATTGTTTACTTAATGTTGCCTCCATTTCAAAGACTAACTCTCATCAGATCTAAATGCTAATTACATTTCTAGGATAGAAATTTCAGAGTGGAAAATACAATTTCCTTGCCTCAAAATTCACAAAAAGTATAATTTGTGATAACGTATGTAATATATATGTAGATTAAAAATTATATATATATATATATATATACATACACACACACACACACACACATAAATAGTGGGTTCAACATTTCAGTAAATACAGTATTTGGCTAAAACTCAAGATGTTGCCTTCTTCAAAAATGATCATTATCTCCTATTACATTAACAAATCATGTAAAATGTGTTTAAACCAGGCTCTGATATCACTCACATGTATCTGAGTGTTTTTTATTTGCCAAAAACATTCTGAGGTCAATCCCAGTTTCTCTATTGAAATTACATTGTGCTCTACTTCACTTTTGCCTCCAATCTGGAATTTAGAAGGTATTTGTTTAAAAACGTCTATAGAAATGATATGTTGGGTGTACGTTTCCAGCAAAAAACATTCTAATCGTATTAAAAGCAATACATAAAAAAGAGATTGTTTTGAGTTGTTTTAGATTTTTTGGTTTTATTTTAATTTTTGTTACCTATGTGTACACGTTTGGTGGGTGTAAAATGAATAGCTCAAGATAAAATGAAAATGACAAACTGTTACTCGGAACAGGTCTGGATAGGGCGTTGTTAAAAAGCTTGGATGGATGAATTGGGGGTGTGTGCGGTAGTGAGGGTCAAGCTCATATTAAGTGCTCAGATAGAAAATGGCCCCGCATTAGGAAGCGTTGGCGCTGTCTAGCCTCATAAGCAGCCTGTAAAGACGCAATACATCATAGTGAAAAATAACCCAGGCTTGTATTTCAGCATCGCGCGCATCATAAATAAAGGTGTGCCGTGCATAATTGAGGCCTGCGTGCGGGAAGCTCGGCTGGAGATGAGAAATGGAAATCTGTGTACTGGTAAATAGATAATCACACAAAAGTAATTGAGGTTTTCAAACCCCAATCTAGTCTGCCAGCGTGAGCTCGTTTGCATGTTAATCACGTCGGTGATTTCCCTTCATCACAGGGAAGTCCGTGCGCACGTCCATAACCAGCTTTTAATTGCATTTAAAATGTCACAGAGGTGGAACACATGTAATTTAGCCAGAACTGTGTCCAAATTAATGGGTACTACTGAGACGCGCCATTGGACAGTGCTGGAAATAAGAGAGGCTGTCCATTGTTTGGGTCTTTATTACAGATGCTTCACTCATCTGTCTCCTTGATAACATCTCCACTGGAATTGCACCTTTCAAGTGTACTGTATGTCAGAACTTCAAAATGGAATCTGACAGACACTTTGTGAACAACTTAACACTACAATAGGTGGCAACTTCCTGCAAAATCAGCCAAAATGGATGGACATTAACACGGTGGAAAGAGAACATCAAAGACCGTGAAAAGAGGTGCGTTTTAAATAAAAAACGAGCGGAATAGTTTATTTTCTTTCATCACCAGGTGCTCTTTGGCGTATAAATTACCAAGATGATGTTTCCATAACACATTTTAGGGTACTCCAGAGAGGGGGAAACCTGCGAAACAGACCTATTTAATTTTTCATAGAGGTGGACCATCAGGAGCAATAAGCCAATATTCCTTTTCCCCCTTTTCCAGATGCCTCCACCACTGTACCTTACCAAAACCAAAGCCCCTAAAAAAGAAAGAAAAAAAGAAAAAGTTCTACCGAGACCAACATGAAAGGAAGCAACTGTTGAAATGTTAATTTTACCATCTGCTGTTGGGGCCTGCTACCTTTTGTGGGTGTGTGTGTTTTCTCCTTTTCCCTGCGTCTTTTAATTCCCAGTAGTTCTGTTCTGTTTCGTGAATGCGCTGCTATTTTGGCCGTTTGAAGTCGCGGGGTCTCAGCGCACGCGGCTTTGACCGACTGGAAAATACTACAATGCCACATGGCGCAAGGTGGAGACTGTCCCATTAGCTTCCTGTTTAGACGCTGGTCCCACATGGTAAGCGCTCCCAAAATTCCAGTTAACGCTCATATGACCTCCTCCTGTACACAGCGGGTCAGTGGCTGCATGCCGCTGACTCTGGATAGGGCTCGAGTTTGCACGCCTTCGGAGACCTATTTATTCTGTTTGTCTTAATGCTGAAGATTTGAATCTCTCGTTTACAAGACCCCAAACACCTTTGCCCAGTGTTTTTTTCTTCCTGCTTCCCTAATAAACACAGGCTAATCCAAGAACTGGACAAAAACATCTCCAACAATAGACTGGTGTTTTCCATCCTCCCATCTTGCTTTGACACTTTTAAATACAGATGTGTTGCCAAGTTTGCTGTGAAGATATTGCCAAATGCATAAATTCCATTGTGAGATTTGATAGTTGGCAATTAGGGTGAGACATCCTGTGTGCCGAGTTGCTTAGCGTTTTCCTTGGCCCGTACCAGATTGTTTAGTCTGCTCTCATTGTGAGCTGTTTCTGAGCTGCAGTTGACGTTGTTTGCAGAGCGCGGGGGGAAAAAGTGAGAGGGGCCAGTCCCTTTCTCTATTTATTTATTTTCCCCGTCCTTGGAGCTCAGAATCTGATTTGTGTTCATGTTGCTCTATTCTCTCTGAGCGGTTTTTAAGTGCGGCTGCTGAAATCTAGACTCTGTATGACCTCACTGCGCGGCCTGTGTTTCATTAATGACCAGCCCTGTGGTTTGGGGAGAGGAATATTTTTCATATGACACCGCCTTGCATTAGCGTAGAGCGGCAGCTGCACAACCACAAAACCATCCAATTTTGTGGCTTTGAAAGGTGTGAAAAGTTCAGCTCCCTATAGCAGGCCATGCATTTATAATTACAGTCTGCGTGGATGTGTCTATATGCTAACTACTGAAAGTTATAAAAGACACAGAAAACAAAGACACCTGCTGAAAACATTTGTCATCCATTCTTTTTTTGGAAAGTTGGAAAGTAAACAGAAGGTGTAGTTTATAGTTTTAACACCGCTGACATGCTCGCCTCAGAGAAGCCACCTAAGATAATATGAGCTGATATCAAATAGGCATCTAGCATATTGACGGCTTGATTCATTTGCAATAAATCTTTGGCTTAACATGGTTTTAAACTATTGGGTCCCGAATACTGTACAAACAATTCTTTTAAGTCTTTTTTCCTGAATGCCACATCTGGCATTAGAAGTATTACTTTGCAGATTGATTGGTTTCCCAGGCTTTGTTGGGAGAGACTCACGCAAGCCATATAGCAACTGACTAGAAGCATGCAACAATTCAGGCACATGCACCAAACTCCTGCAAGGAAAATCCCAGACACTAGACTACTGTGAGACTGTTTGGTACCTCGCAGGATATTAGATATCCAAGAGGAAACCTCAGATTTGTCCCGTCCAAAAACAGAGAGCCCTTGTACTGCCTCCTCACTCCACACTTTCCTTCTCGCGTCTTAAATCCATATGGCTCTTGTCATCACAGCACAACAAATACAAGTTGTCCAAACACACATGATAGCATGTTTATATTAGCAGATAATTCCTAGCCATTCATCATGGTGCACTCCTTTAGCGCTGGCAGCATTCAGGATTGTGTTGTCAGTTTGAAGGCAGAAGGTGGAACAGGGGAGATTGAGGAGAGTCACCAGGCCGAGGCCAAGTGAACAAAGAAAAAGATTACTTAATTGCCCTGCTATGTATTTGAAGTGCAGGCATCTTTTTGTTTAGGGAAGTTCAGGGCTTCATTCAGGGAGATGTCTCTCAGAAGTCGACCAACACTTTTGAAATGTCACAAACAGCCTTCCTGCCCTCCATTGGAGCGAGAGGGGGCAAAAGCAAATCCTAAAATGTGAATTTTCTTTTCCAAGTTGGCAAAGTGCCAAAAACTGTCTAAACTATAATTGGGTGTTTTTGTGTGAATTAAGAGTTATTTAATATGATATGACAAGTGTTTATTTGGGCAGTATGTTCTGAGCTCTAATGACTCGTATACTTGTAAAGAGCATGAGCACATGCCGTCAATTCAAATAAAGTTACAAATTGTTTTAATTTACTAAACTGGTAATTACATGCCAGAAGGTATGAAACAACGTCATTTTTGAAACTTTATTGACTTCAAATATTCATATTTAAAGGTTGAAGATGCAAATGCAGTTCACAGCAGTGATGAATAAAGACACACTTAGGGTTTTCTATTGGTGACTCTCAGAATAATTGCTCTAAATTTATTTTTAATTCCACAAATTGCAGTCCTCCATTCTCCTGTGGTTTCTGAATAAACAGTTACATATAGCTTGATTCTCTAAAATCTCTACCAGCCACTTCTGTTTGGATAAATTGAACATCTAGTCCTATTTTCAAAGTCATCAGCGATTGCTTTTTTGCCACTCAGAGCACTGAACATGGACAGCTTTTAAAGGTAGTGAGTAGGTCTGATAAGTGGCTCAATCTTTGTACTAAAGCTTTTTTACTGAAGGTTTAATAACTACGGTATAATGAATTATAATGTATTCTCTCCAATTGCAGATTTTCCCTACTATAGCCCTTCTGCCGTAGCATAAAAGTCCATCTGAATATATTGTGACCAGCCTTTTAAGAATACAAATCAATTGGATGATTTTAAGTAGTTATATTCATACTTTTGTTACGAGTTCCCCCAATGCCAAATGGAGTTGTGCTTGCATAACAGCAATAGCAAACCAATTTCAAAGTAGTGACATTTCCATCCCAAAGATGATTGACTGTGTTTGTGGTACATCATGGTCATTTCAAGTCAACTGTATATGTTAGTCTAAAATGCCTAGTTTAAAGTCATTGAAAAGCAAAAAGCCGTCTGAATCATTGCTGTTCCACTTTAATGGAACACACTTTTCAATGACAGCATGTACCTCCACATCATCAAAGTAAAACTTCCAAAGTTACGCTTAACTTGTTGCTGAAATAGTTTCTCGGTTTCAAGAAAATTGCAGAGCACCAAGTCTCAAGAAGTGTATCAAGGAATCTTCCCTGCAGGAAAAATTGCCACTTGCATACTTGTCTTTGACCAAAGTGAAGCCCTCACCCTCTCCTGGGGAACATGCACTGTTTAGGCAGATATAAAGGAGTAATTTTATTACTCGCTACATCTCCCTTCACAAGCCATTTCATTTCTCTTTTCAGCCTCCACAGAAGCTTTTATTTGATCTCATATTCCTGCATATGTCTGCTTTAGACCGACCAGGCTGCGTTTATTTTCATTTGGAAAACACATTTAGTGTTGGAGGGGTGGCAACGGCTGGGAGCGTGGGGGCTCTCGTGTCCAAAGGACAGAGGTAACTTTTTCTGTCACACGTCAATGCCCCCCTGTAGCAATTTTACGCTACAGCGTTGTTCAGAGCTAAACTTCTCACCTCCATCTCAGACTATTCATACCCTCAGAATATTCAGAACCATTCCCCAAATGTATTCCTCTTTTCCTCTTTTCCAAACACCTCTCTTTTAAATACCTGTTAAGTGTGCACTGGTGCTGTGAAATTGATACAGCCGTATACCCAGAGCTTTGAAACTCAGATCATTGGCAGAGAGTGCCATTTATGAGGCAGCCTACTCAGAGATGGGTCCAGATGGAGCTGGTCACTTGAGAGCGCGTCCTCATAAAGTCCACAGCACTGACTGCCCCGGCCCAAATCACGATTGCCTGTTTACAGAGGCCAGAAGCTCCGCAGCTGTCTGGAAGAGTCCGCATATGTAAAAAATCCCACAGTTCCTGAATATCTCGTTTTCATTTATCACTGTGTCTGTCTGTCTCTCTGCCCGAGCACCCATATCCTCTCCAGCCCATTTCTGGTGACAGCAAAAATGAAAACATTTTTGTGAAGTGACATTCCTCTTCTCCGGAAGTCCCCTCGCCTAAATAGTTCTTTCTCCAGGTCATCTCTGTCTTTCTATGTTCTCTTGGTTTGGTGGGGCTGGCCATATCGCTGCCTCCTCTGGGCTCACTTCCACACAATGAATTACCTCCAGATGTAATTCCTATCCCCCGCCCTTCACCCTCAAATTAGTGGCTAGTAAAAAATTAGGTTTGAATTAGCCGTGGTGTGGAGAAAAGACGAGTTTGAAAATTCCATGTAATGAGTTTATTATTCTTTTCTGGAATGCCATTTTTCCTGAATTAATGTGCTCAGGGCTTTTTAGGTGTAACTGGTGTCTAGTTGAGTGGTGTTTCAGACATGACTGTGTAGTCCTTGTGGCAGAAGGCAAACTCTCTCGAGAAACCGTGCTTTACTGTTGGACATCTTTGTTCAACCTTATCATATTTCATTGTTTTTATCTGACCCACATTTAAGTATTATTTGATTGCATTGCCTCTATGGAGCGTCCCTTTAAATGCATCTTATAACATCTACAGGTGTTGTGCTCTTTTGACTGCCACTGGAGCTTGTCTTGCTTCAATCTGAGTGTGTAGCTGCGGTTCTGGGAATGATAATCTATTTGGCAGAGGTTCAGCAGTGGGATCCTCAGACGCAACACATCACTGTCATAAACGGTTCTCGGATTCCTCCTTAACACAAATGTCTGAAGGCATAAAATGACACGTGGATCATTTTTTATAAACATTTTGACATCCCAGTAGCCAAGACGGTTAGCATAAACAATAAATCATTGGCTTCTATTTTGTGTTGAAGTAGAGGTTACATCTGAACAATGGCTGTCTTTATAACAAGATCAAATCTAAAAGACACTTTTTTTTAAAACAAGGTCTACCCTTTCATCTATTTCCTATCTGCTGTGTAACAGGTAACTGCTGTGAGCCACACTGTTTAAATTTACACGCCTTGGCTGAGCCTTTGATATCAGCGGCTAGTTTAATTCAAATGCACTTTTGAAGAAAATGTTTTCGTTTTGTTTTTGGAAGGGGGTAGAGCATGAGGTGTGGTGACGGTGGAGATGAGAGGAGGCGCAGGAGAGCCAATTTAACCTGAGTGTCTGTCGCCCGTCTGCTGTACTCCGCTTGAAGAGGCCGGTCAGCTTGAACTGTCTGACTTCTGTCGTTTCGATCTCTTTTTATTTTTCTGCTGTAATGTATACTTTAATTCCCACTCCTGCTGTCGGCAGAGGCAGCTGGAGGAGGTGCAGGTATCATTAAGCTTTGGAGAGGCTCTAGCGGAACGCTGCTGAGTGCTATACGTGGCTCCTCACGCTGCATGTGGATATTTCTGGGACCAATGAATATACAGCAGAGTTTATTTTCAATAGGAACCTGGGGCCAGCCTGGCCAGAGCACCCCTCCTCAGGCTGCTTATTCGGCTGTTGATATTGAGTCGAGCAAACACTCTCTCAGGGATGTCCTGTTGGGCACCGGGCCAAAGTCGCAAATGGAAGTCACATGTGGAGAGTCCCAGAGGAAACGCAGGCCCCACTTCACACCAGTGCTACTATTTATCCTCATCATATATAATGCCAATCTCTGAGCTGTGTACTTGTGTATAGCTCTTAATTTATGGAACCACTGTTTTTATTTTGTATTCAAGTGGCATCAATCAAAGTCCTTGCAATGTGCATTTGCCGCTCGTAAAATAAATGCTAATAAATCTGGGCATTGTCATCATCAGCCACTTAATAAGCAGTTCATGAGGGATTTTTCTGAATGCACTGTGCAAGGCAAGTTGCCATGGATACCTGGGTGCTTAAGTACAGTATATTAAAATGGTGCCGCCTTCCAACCACTTATATAATCACCGGTCCGTAATGGTCTCTGCTCTCTGGCCATAAGCAACATATCATGTGATCAACAGTGAACCAGGACTGAAAGAACCTACCTGCTCATTACGCCTTATTTGGCTTTTTCAGTAGGCAGGACTAAGTGCTTGGTGAATTGTGCTTGTGGAACATTTGTGTGACAACTAATGAATGGTGCTGATGTGTGTGTGTGTTATACATGTGTGGTGCTTTGCTCTTTAAAGCGCTGGTTATCACTATGTGGTAGTTGTTAGGAGCAGTTGAGCATATTTTAGCAGATGTTAAAATCACTTCATTTAATCTGACTGGCTCTTACATGTGGAAATGGAGCAGGGAGGGGGGGATATCAAATGGATAGCCTAAATGAAAGTCAACACTGAGGCTTTTGGCACTTGGGCTCCAACCAAAAAACAAATCTACCTTTTTATTCTTGTAGGCACCAGTCCCAATTGTCCTCAGTACTTTGGTACAGGTGCAGTTACCCTGATTCAAATCACTTTCCTATCATTTCCTACAAGTATTTGCTTAAAATATGAGTAAGAAATGATTTTTAAAAAAACATTATTGAGATTTTATGAATATTTGCTTAATTTTACAAGGCAATTAAGTAAAAAAAAATATTACAACATTTATTTTTTTGTTCTTGCGGTGACAAAAATAACTATATTTCAAGCAGCTTTTTTATTTCAAGTTGACCTAATGTGTTAATAATAGTGCTGTCACGATTTTGATACTATGGAATAGACTCTTCCAATTTCCATACCACAAAGATAATAAAAACATTCTAAAGATAAGATAATAAATCATTCTAAAACTATTCTGGAACGGTAAAATGTTACCCTGTTTATGTGTTGTTGTTGTTTTTTGTTAACTTTCTGGTTTTTATATTAATTTAGCATCTGATTTTTAATACTTTTAACATCCCTTTAGTCAATGGAAACCTTTTAAAATAAGTGAGAATTTGTCATAAAGAACTTCGCAGTGGTCAGACTTCTTCTCATCAATATAACCACTGCGCCAAACAAGAACCCCACTTTTCTCGACTTTGCTAATGCCCTCAAGGCGTTACGGTCCGTGGTGGTTTGAATTTAATTGCGTGTACGACGTAAGGAAGTGACGGTCGCGCACAGACAGGCAAACCAACATCCGTCACTGCCGCTGTCAAGGCACTTGCCCCCGCCCACCCTCCTCCTCCTGGCCACCTCCCCTCTCTTGCTCTCCTCACAGCCGACCTCACCCCCTCTGCCCAAGAGCCCTTCTCACGCAAGGTACTGTACGATAACCACGCACTGCTGCCAAACGGAACCATTCACTGCACCCGCTGCCCCTTGTTCCCCCACACTAACAACAACATGCTATAAGCGTTGCCTGACCGCGCCCCGCGTCTTTACTTTCGCACCTCACCTCCACTCTGACATTAACTAACAGCCTGTTCGGGGGCTGCACACACATTCAAGGCGCTGGTGGGCCTATTTGTCTCCGTTGACCTTGGCAGCGAGAAGAGACGCGGGGAATAAATATCTAAAAGGGAGGAGGCATACGATTGTCACAGATGTGTAGAAATAAGCATAGGCATTCCGCCGCTTAGTGAAGCGCTGTGTTTTCTGAGGCTGGGGGGCCCTTGTTTGTCTTTTCCAGTGAGCCGCTCTGACTAGTTTATTAAAGGGGTGAAGGAGCTTTCTAGCCCGCAGCCCTGAGAGAGAAATGGGTGAAATTACTGGCATAATGTGGACGCTTAGAGCAATTAACAGCGGTTGTTTAATGCGAGCCGCTCTGGCACTTTCTCCCGTCATCTCTCACTCCACTGCTGTCTCAGTCACGAATTGTTTAGTGTTTACCCTCACGGCCTCGGAGCACAAACAACTGGCTCTAATGAAAAAGCTACATCTTTGGCGACTTAATAATGATATCATACAGTTGAAATATGCCGCGGTGAAGCCAGGGAGATAATGCGCTATTCAGTGAGTGTTAAATCAGCGGACTGCTCTGAGCCGCGAGTTCAAGTGGTCTTTACCCTTGTGTTCGTGGTCCTTTCTTCCAAATAAATCTATCACGGTTGCCCTGAGTGGCCTTCTTTTAAAATAGAAAAAAAAAAAAAAAAAGTTCCTCTGATCCTCGTGAGCTCCTGCAGCGTGAAGTGAACCGGAGTCGTGCGTGCGTGCTTGTGCGTGCTTGTGCGTGCTTGTGCGTGCTTGGTGCGTGCTTGTGCGTGCTTGTGCGTGCTTGTGCTTGTGCGTGCTTTGTGCGCGCTTTGTGTGTGTGTGGTGATCATTTTTGAGCATCTTTAGCGGTTTTGTATTGTATGTATATTGCATAAACGTTTGCGAGCAGATGTGAGGGGAAAAATGTCCCCTCTTATACAGGGAGTCTCGGAGGCCCATGTGGCACGGCGGGCTGGTGGCAGATGGACTGGCTCTCTGCATCTGCCGAGAGCAGACTAGGGGCTTTGTACTCCTCTCTCCTGGGGAAGACGGGGCTTTCTTCTCGCCAGTAGATTCCTGTCTGCTGGAGAGCGACTAAGAAAAACATCTGTGGCATGCGAGGGAGAGGGGAGAGAGAGAAGGGGAGAGTGAGTGAGGAAAGACAATAGGATTTTTCAAAGATCGCTAATTTATTGAGGTGTTTTCTGTTGTTGTTTACATTAGAAACATACATATTAGTTGTTTACATGTGGCGTAAAGCTGTTCTAAAGAAAAAGTAATTATGCTTTTGAAAATGTCATGTGAAAGCTATACTTAAACCTGTCTTAACATGATTGGTTCTAAGTAGGAAAAAACACAACACACACACCACACACACACCTGGCACACCAAAGATTTACATTACTAAATTCTATTTATATATTTTTTCGATAATGATTAACTTTGCAATTTAACTATTCCATATCTAAAACATACATCGAGAACTGTTGCACGATCCCACTTGGAAGATTAGTCGATAAAGTACATTCCGTTTGGAGGTCTCCTTTAGTTTTTTGAACCTTGCGTGGACTTCCCTCTCTCCCTTTCGGATTCCTCCACAAAACGCCTCTTCTGAGCCCCCCCGTACAACACATACAACCCCCCCTTCTCCGCAACACACACACCACATGCAGCACTATTCTTTTGCCAACTCTCACCACCCTCCGCCCCCTCCTCCTCCTTCCCCTCTCCCCGCGACCAGCCCCTACCACCGTCCGATCAAGCCACTGCTTTTTTTTTGTGTACTATTGGTCCTCGGGCGTCAAAACAATCCGGCGGGGCTGCCTGACTTGTTTTAATTAGGTAGCGGCACTGAAACGGCAAACTGTCTCTTAGACGTGACCAGGCAGAGGTTGCTCTCCTTACTTACTTACTGTAAATACTGCTCTAAATACTTCTCCGGTGATGTATTTGACAGTAATCGGCAGCTAGCGTGTTCTCGCTTTTTCACACTTTTTTACGAGTGGCATTTGCCCCCTTTCCCCCCTTTTTTTTTGTTTGTTTTTGAACTTGCCTCCTGGGTTTTGAGAATACTTCTGCAAAATGCTTCTTACTGGAGAGAGTGGATGTCTCTCTTGTTGTTTTAAAGGTAGGTCTTTCTTCAAACTTTTACTTAACTGATAGCAACAGAGCTCAATTGTTATTATTAAGACTGCTTTTGCGCTTTAGCCGTAATCCCATTCACTCTACGCTACGGTAACACTTGTGCACGCTTCAATTCAACGCAAGCCAAAAACCCGCGAGCACATTGCACGCGCGCACGCTACCTTCTCGTGTAGCGATAGCGGCATCCATCTCCTTCTCTCCCCTCTCCTCTCCACTCCTCAGCGGTGCCGGTTCAAACAAAAGGACTCCGGAGCTGCGGTTGCATGCATGCGTGTCCCTGGGGTGTGTGTTTCGTGTGTGTGTGTGTGTGTGTGCGCGAAGAGAAACGCGCTGGGGGACTTGCGAGCGAGTGCGCGGCTGCTCGGCGAGGTGCGGAGCGGAGGGAGAGCCGATGAGCGTCCTGCGAGGAGACTGCGCGCTCCCCGTGTGAACGTCCTCTCGCAGACACACACTGCTCGCAGCGACACACAAGACCCACCCACACTCACCGCACGCGCACTTGCACACGCACATTTATATTAAAACCTTTAAAAAACTAAAAAATACTGCAAGTTAATTCTCTCCTCATATAAAATCAAAAAAGGAAATTGAAAGCATCCATTATCTTTCTTTTTTTTTTTGTTCTCGTAACAACACAGAGAGACATGTATTAGTGTCTTCCATTTACATCTGTGAAATATTTCATCAGCTCAAAGCGGCAGAAATGATGTGGGTAATTATTAGCAGGTAAAGCCAGAGACGCTGCCTGTATCGTGTCTGTCATAAATTTCCATTCTGTTACTTGAACCCTTTTCCATTCATCATCACACACCAAACACTCCAAACTCCTCTCGCGCTTCCTCCTCTTTTACCCCTAAAACTGGATCCAGCCTTAGCCGTCCCGGGCCCAGCTTGTCCGACCCGCAAAACACACAGGGGGGGGGCTCCGGTTTGGTAATTGCCCCGTGACAACTGGAAATGATATAGAATAATTGTCAGGAGAGGCGTCCTCGCGATTCTTTTTCTTTTCTTTCTTTCTTTTTTTTTTTTTTAATGGGGCGACGGTGATTTAAGTATGCATGAATGGCACAGTGGTGAGAGAGGGGAGAAAAAGGGGAGAAAGGAGAGAGGTGGGGCGAGGGGTGGTGGCGGCGGCGGCGGAGGTGGTGGTGGTGGTGGTGGTGGTGGAGGATCGCGGAACAGGACGGCGGGGGCTGTATTTCATTTCTTCTGTTTATGTGCAATCCTCCCATAAACAGGGCAGAAGTGATGACACAGATAGTGTTGCCTTCTCCAGTAATGACGTAGTCGCTCAAACACAGTCGACTTCGGGCCGCCTGCTTGCCAGATCCCCTTCGGAGTCAGTGACACCGAGTTCTGCTGCTCCTCTGCTTCCAGGCTGCTCCTAACTTCCAGGTAAAAAAAAAAAAAAAACTGGGAAAAAAAAAGAAAACGATCAAAAAAGGAAAAGTCCACCATCAACTTCCATGTGTCCATCCATTTCTCCGTCATCTTCTGTGTTGTCAAATGTGTGGCTTTTGAACTGTTGTGTTTGATTGCCGGGCTGTCTTTTTGCTCGCCGGTGTGTTCGCACTGTGGAACCGTGCCGCCCAGGTCTGCCGGCTCTGTTAATCTGCTGCTTAATTAGTGCTGATGAATGGCTCGGCCCGTGCACGCTCGTGAGTGTGTGTGTGTGTGCGCGCGCGTATGTGTGCGCGTCTGCATGAGCGGCGCGCGCACGTGGGCGCTCCTGTGCTCGTCGGTGTCACCCCACGAGTGTTTTACGTCACTTTTATTTCTGCATTAGTCGGTCACATTGCCCTCTGGTATAATAAGGACGTTGTGTCTCTTTCTGCTAGTTAATGATTGATTATTAAAATTAGGAAATCAGAGTGGATTATTTGAGTGTTGGATTTTTTTTATTTTTGTTTTTGACACGTGGTTATTTTCAATCGTAATTTTCAACTTGATTGTGCGCATTCATTAAATCGGGAACATTCATCGGTTTCTCTGGCGCGGGTTTCGTCCTGGAAATTGATATGGGGGGGAATAAGTAATTGGAATGAGTACTGTGGTCAGAAGCGCTTGGAAACGACAAACCAATATTTTCTAATCAGCTGCACGTGTGTTTTTTAACCTGGCAGAGCTTTTCACTTGAAGTTTTTACTGACGTGTTTGTTTTGCGGGGGGGGAAACGTCTCCAACTCGTGCGGGCAGATGTTGAGTTTGAAGAGGGAATGGGGTCACCAGACTGATAATCGGTGACGCACTAATTATCTTTATCAAAGGCGAATGGGATAATTTGTTTACTTAAATATTGATGAAGCTGAGCAAGGCATGGTATTGGGCTATTGTGAGCATATTATTAACATTTCATAGGGCTTTGTGCAGGAATGCGAAAGGGACTCCTCTTCATAATTTAATACCCTAATGCATAATGAGCTATGTGATTAGTTCACAGGGAGAATTGGCCAAACTCCATTTTGAAGACAGATAATTTACATTGTTCTCCAGAGTCTGGCACCTAATAGGTTCTTTAGCGCAATAAAATTAAATGCTACACATTTTGTATTTCAGCTTACAAATCCCCCTGGCAATTGTCAGTTTTGTGTCTTTTTCAGTTGTTGTTTTTTTTCCCCTATCATTTTTTATTGCTTCTTCTAGTGCACGTTTACAAAAAAAAAAAACATATTTACAATTGTTAAACTAAAACACACTGTTTTACGTACATGTTTTATTTAGAATATGCACACTGGCCAATTAACACTGTTCATTAACCGAGCCGCGTTATTTGTTTGTGAAAGTTTAACCAATCACTTTGTTATGCTAATTGTGATGTAATTTAATTTGAGTTCCCGTAATGATGATGCCGCTATTATTCCACATTAAATGATGCAGTTAAGCAGGCGCGGCCTCATTTGCATGTGCTTGAAGGAGAGGGGCTGAAAAGCAGGCGGCTCGCGTATCACTTCGCTTTAACTTTTCCACCTCTGTTCACTGCTGCCCTGTGGGTCTAGCTCCTGGTCTGTCGCGCCGCTACGCTTGTATCACTATGCAGCGTTACCCTTTTTATCTGAATATTTTAACCCCTCAACTGCACAGACCTGCCTATTTGTTTGAGTCCACTTTTGTAACGTCTGGAAAGGGTGATTAAATCGTAGAATGGGGTGGCTTTTTCCGTAAAAATGCAAATGACTCTGCCTGGCTTGGTGTGCGAGACATCATGAGAACAATTGATTTTATATGCCTCTTTTTGCGGCACACACACACCTACACACCCTGGTGCTAGACCTTTCGTTTATAGACGTGGTTGTGTCTCGGGAAGCGCTTGGCGAGGTGGAGAGAGTGGCTTCTTGAATTTATTATTTCCATATCAAAGTGGTGCTTTCTGTTGCGCGAGCGCTTAATTTTTAATCTGCTGTTGATACCGTCACGTCGATTTTGGTCATGATTTCAATGTGGCGTGAATTGTTAAATGTATTTCAGAAATTTTATTTTTTTATTATTTTTATACGGCTTCGTCAGATTTTTATTCCACACTTTTTTTTTATTCAGAAGTGTGACAATTCCCGTAATAAAACCTCTCTTGTCGTGGCTTTGACTTTGGTCATTTTCTGGTTGCAGAATGATGATGATTTTTTTTTTTTTTTTTTTTTTCCTCCTGACCAAGTCCCCTTGTTTTGCACCTAATTGGTTGCATAAATCTTGTCTGGTATGAATGAGAGAACGTTGCGGCGTTGTCAACTGTAATCTTCACCCTTATTTACCAATTCATTAAGATCTATCGATGCAGGACTGCTGAGGGCCAATGACAACATAAATCAGAGCTGGAGACATAATGGCCCTAATCAACTAGAAATAACTAGAAACGTCACGATGAGCTATGTCTCTCTGTATCTGCGGACCGCTGTCCTGCTACACACGACACCGGACATCCCACTCTCAAATTTATTAGCGTTTCTCTTTTCTGTAAAAAAAAAAAGAGGAAAGTATTCTCTCAGCTCAAACCGCGCGCGTCAAAGCGCTTGGTCTCAATCGTTAAAAAAGAAAGAAAATCTCCTCACTTCTATTACTATAACTATAAATAGGTTAGAGGAGAGGTCGGAAATACCCAGCGCCGGTGCACCTCCTCTCCTCGCGGTGTGAAGATGATTGGGTTAGACAATGAAGCCTCCCCTCTTTATAGGTCAATTAGCCCTGATTAGGTGGGCCGAGTTAATTAATGGAATTGGCAAATATGCAAATGAGAGTAGACTGATCGGCTTTCGTCATCACAGTCTCCCACACGGCGAGCAGCAGCAGAGGCAGAGGATACGGCGTGGTTGTCTCTCCTCCTGCAGCTGAATCAAGTGCCTCGTGGCTATGTAAATGATATGGGACGAGCCCCAAACGTGCTGCTTCCTCTCTCTCAAATTTTTGTGCAGAATCAGCGCCAGTTCGCGTATTTAAAAATGAGGATTTATTTTAGACAATCAAAGGGGTTATAGTCATGCTAAGAGTAATTCCACTACAAGGCGTTTTTTACTTATTACTTTTTTTTCTTTTCTTTTTTCTTTTACTCATACTATTACCCTTTCTATCTGTGTAAAGGCGTGGTATTCAATTTCTATATTCTTCTAGGACATTGTGCACAGTCAGCTCCACTTATGGTTGCGAAGCAGCAGTTTATATAAAATAAATTTTTTTTTTATCGCGTTAGTTTTTTTTTTATTCTATACCAGCATTCATTTTAAATCCTCCGCGTTTGTCTTCTTGCACTACGCGGTCCATAATCAGAACTCTCTATAACCCCTTTTTTATTATCATATCTTATTTTTTTTTTTTTGTTTCTTTTTTATCTTATTTTTTTTATTTTTTTATTCTGTTATTTATTTCTTTGTTTTCTCTTTTTTTTTCACCCACACTCTAACTTACAATTCAGTCTGCGCATTTTCTATTTTTTTTTTATTTATTTACCTTAAGTAAACCAAAGTTACTTCACTCACTGATATTCGATCTTCCTAACTCATGCACACCAAGTAGAACAGGTGGCAACTTAATCAAAGTCATTTCATAGAATGTTGTTTTGAATACAAATTGTAATATTGTGGGGGGTTTTTTAATGTTTATAGTAAACGTCCAAATGCTGCATAAAGAGCTGATTTTTAAAAAGTTATGTTGGAAACTTTTAAATAAGGATATAACGGAATATTTCTGCACTTTTGTGATTCATTTTACAGACATTTTACAAGGTTGCTGTCGGATCTCTAAACTTAAAACTGATACGTTTAAAGGCATGTTTAACACACTTCCCCCTGTTGCGTTAACACAATACTAAGCTCTGTTTCCCTCATCGTATAGTATTGCAGGACATTAACATAATATCGTTATCGTCTCCCTCTCTATCTATGCGAACACTATAGACGTGGGTATCAAAACCTGCATAACGTAAATCAATGTTTTCACCACGCCACCGCGGCACTAATTTATGCCGTCCTAACAACGAACAAACGCAAGGCACGCCGCCACATTTTCCCCACTTTCTCACATGGAACCCGGTATATTTTTAGCTTGAATTTTGTTTTAAACAATGCTCTTTTTTCCTAATGTCTGCCGTTGCATTGTTTGACATGTTTCAAACCGTACATTTACTTTTAAACAATGAAGAATGATGGTTTCAACTTGATCCAAGCCTATGATTGGGAGCTGTTAACATGTTCAGAAAAAGACTTGAGCTATTGTTTCGTTTGTTCCTATAAATTGTATTAGGGCTGTATCATGCACACTGCTCACAAGTGCTTCCTGCATTAGATTCTAAGGAGACATTGTGCAGACCGTACAATTGAACATGCTCTTTTCCACTCGTTCTCTGCGTTTCTTTGTCGTCGTCTTTTTTTTTTTTTTTTTTTTTTTTTTTTTTTTTTTTTTTTTTTTTTTTTTTTTAAAGCTTTTCTTCATAAACACAGACGGTGACGCACACTTTTCGCTGCATTCGGGGACACTCACACAGCCAGGCAAATAGTCTGCCTTTTATCTTATTCTGTCTCATCTCCTTATTGTAAATAGAAGAGAATTAAGTTCTGAACACTCTCGACTTGAATGTGCCCTATCACAGAACTACATTTTATTGTCGGCTCAAATGAAGAATTGAAATATGAAAGTTCGGGGGTTTTGTCAATGTAGGGCTCATTGGACAGGAGATAACCGCGTTTGATTCTGTTTCTTTGAATAATGTTAATCCCCAAAAACGCAAAAGTCCATTATTCATATTCATCTCTTTTCATTTGGCCCCTCTCCTGATTTTGTAAATATGATTTCTTCAGACTCTTTTTTTCAAAAGCAATCTTTATTCACTGAAAAGCTGAAAAGCACTTTTGAAATTCCTCTATCGCCAAGTAGAAACCATTACCATACACAGGTTTAGGAGAAGGAGTCATTAATGCTCTTTTATGGTGGCCCTTTACTGCCAAAAAGGAAGCTTTTAATTCTCAGGCACAGCAGCAGTAGCCTGCTTAATCCCAGAGACTGGGCCTTGTCAAATGTGGCTTTCCATGAGGTCTTTTTATATCTTTACCAGTGTCCTCACATACAACCAAAAACAATACACATCTCAAACATACACAGATGTGTCAACTTTCAGATGATTAACGTCCCTTTGTAAAAAACAGAGTGCAGAAATTATTTAAGAAGTTATTTAAACTTTCACCCACAGCTTCTTATTTTTTTATTTGGTTTGAGATGGGATTTTTAATTTTAAATGCACTGGTTTTTAACTTCCTGCACCATTTTTAAGTCAGCGCCTTTGTGGCATTTTTGATTTATTTTTTTAAGCAATCTGAAGTATGGAATATGTGCGCCCCTGCCCTTCTCCTGTTACTTCTTTATTTCGTATGCAGAGTAACAAGACACAAGAACGTTTATGTAAACACCAAAGCAAGGGGGCTGATGAATTAATTTCAAAATATGTCAAGAGTTGTTGACAATAAGCAGAATGTGTGATTATTTTAAATAGTAACCATATCATGACTTGATCAGGGAGCTGTGAGGAGTTAATGCAGCAGACTGTGAAATGTAATTTCTATTATTATTATTTTATTATTTTGATCTTGCAAACCAGGAGAAATTCAAGCCAGTCCCCTGAAATGTGAAGTGATAATGAATGAATGTGAGGATCAGAGCATTTCAGATGATTTCTCTCTCTTTTTGTTGTCCTAATGAGAATATGTTTTAACAACTCATGCATATAATGACTGTGACTGTCCCTGTGTTGTTGATAGATCCACAGTAGAGCGTGCACATGTGAGAATGGATAGCCTCAGCCTCGGCCTGTGTCAGAGTGGTTGTATGATAACGCTGCGGTGCTGGGTGCTACATTCCCCAGTGCTCCGAGCGCAGCGGCAGACAGCGCACTATTCCCTCTAGATGGATGGGCCGTGTCATAGTGTGTGTTTACCGCACATGATCGAATGGGAGACAGGCCAGGTAATGAGGCTACATTAGGGGCTTTTAGAGCTCGCAAACAAAGATGGAGGGCTGCTACTTCCCCCTTTAATGATAGGTGTGTGAGTGTGGCAGCTGTGTACCAGTGTGTGCGGGTTCAATCGTCCTCCTTACACCTTTGTTTTGTCACTTCACTGAAAAAAGAAAAAAAGATATTTTCACAATCTCCAGGCCAAATGCATCGTCAGGACTCCTCTGATTTTTTTACCTGACGGCACAGGCAGATTTGCCAAGTGCAAGATTCAAGAGTAAACATTTGCTCAAGCAGAAGAGGAATAGCAAGCAATGCTGTGGTTGCACAAGGAATGAGACAAAAGCTGGAGTCGGTTTAAAGCTTTGCAAATACAATATCAGAATATCTTTATCTAGAAATACCTTTCCTTTCTTTGAGCTCCTTCCTAAATAGAACCTTCAAAACTATCAGCCTATAGTAAATTTAGAAAGCATGGAGTTATCTCGTCTCTCGCGATCGCTCTACACCTAAACGCTCAGTATCACTATCATCAGCCTTCCCAAAGCTATACATCTGCAGAATTACCAGCGTATTACCCGGCAATCACCGCCTTCCTCTGTGTTTCCGATCGTGATAATAAGTGGTCTAAGTTCTCGCTCTCATTGGAAGATTACGGCTTGGGGGAAACTGCATCAAATAGCGGGTGTGTTAAAACGCAGGACACCGGCAATTTATAGGATGTCAGGCCCAGGCGCGGGCAGACTGGCAGAGCGCTCACGCTGCATTAAAGCTGCAGCATTCTCCCTCCGCGGCGGCTGTTGGTGTCGAGCGCAGCCGGAGGTGGCACACTCCTTCCGACCCAGTTGGTTTAAGGACAGGCCGATCCGGGGTCAGCACTGGTTAGCCTCGGGTGGGACCGGTGCTAGCTGTATTTGTCGTCCCCCCTCCTCCGGGTGCAAAGTATGTGTCACCCTGCTATTGTGTTGGAGTGACAGTCCCATCACCCACAGCCAGGGCAGCTCAGGAGGCCCTCGTCAACGCAGCCCACCTCTGTGTCTAATTGACATTCTAATTGGCAGATTTGAATGCCGACTTTAGATGGCTAATTAATTTATCTCACCGCTGTCATTAAGGTTAAGACACCATCTGATCTCTGCGAATACACTTTGCATATATCTGCATTGTTATCGCGCTGCAGTTGCTAAGCGTCGGCGATACTGACAAAAACATGAAGATCGCGATTTTTTGTGGGGAGTGTCCCGATAACAATATTCAGCCGATATTATGTCAATCAAACAGAAGTATGTTAAAACATGTCTTTAAATGTATTAGTTGAGGTTAAATGATCAGACTTTATGTGAAATGTTCAAAAGTTCCGGTTCATATCACCTTTTACCCTTATTTGAATGTTCACTACATAACAATTTCTTCATAAAAATAAATAAATAAATCTGCTCTTTTTGTAGCATTTTTTTGCTAAAAACGATAAACTCAATGTTCAAATGTTGCATATCTTCAAAACAACATTTACAATATTGTCTAAATTTGAATTTGATTGGGTGAGAAAACATATTTTTATGAGTGTATTTATTTAGGAGAAAATGGTAATAGTTTGTAAATATCAAAGTGGCCTTTATGTTTCCTTTCACATTCCTATAGGTTTGTGATGTTTTTAGATATTCATTTAAAAAAATCTCCTATTTCCTTGTCTCATCTAGCTTCAAGTTTCCCGAACATCCGTCGCCGGTCCAAATAAAGAAAGATCCCGGCTCCATTAGAATGTTCATAAAATGGCAGTAAAGGCAATCAGACAGTCTTTCTCTGAATATTTTAAACATCGAGCATGTAAAATTTATGCCTAATTTGAATACTTATTAGCCGGCTGATCTCGGGCCGCAGCCTTGAGTTTCTTATGCTGAGATTCATCATCGGATTGGATGTCACATTGTGCCAGTCCTCCCCACCCAAAACCACCACCTCCGCCGCCGCCCCTCCCTCGCTCTATCTCCTCTTCTCTTCTGTCATATCCCCCCTTTTTCTCCCCATCATCATCAGCGTAGTCTTGGTGTTAAACATTGGCCGGTGTGTTCACAAGCGCGCCTCGTCCTGGCCTCTATCCCTCCTATTTAGTGTTGTCCGGGGCAGCTGTCGCCCTGCTCTGTGTAACAGCCAGCCCCTGTTTGTTCTGGCTGCCTGGATCCTGTTTATTCGGGTCTGTGGACATCCTTTTAGGCCTGTCCCGCGCCTGGCCCTCGTCAAACACAAATCTCCCCACTCACAAACACACACACTTCTATTAAATTGCTGTTTACCAAAGACACACGTGCTTCCTCCGTCGACAGCACTTTTTTTTTTTTTTTGTAATGAGAAGGAGGGATGTGTCTTGCCATTATTGTGAGAAAAAACAACACGATTGAACGATTATGAGACCAAAAAACTGTGAAAATATGTTACTATTCCTCAAGTTTACAACATTTAACTTTCTGAATGACAAAATAAAGTCAATGTGAGATTGAAAACGTACGTATTTTTGGACAAAGATTCTATATTTGTCACGATTATTATGTGTTCGTTTTTACGATTAGATTGTGACCTAAATAATCACAACTTTGTGGACTCTGTCAGTTGCTTTAGCTAAATTTGAATTTGCATTGTTTGAAAATGGTGGAAAATGTTGTTGAAAATGATAAAACATTTATTACTAGAGAAAGAGAAGCGGTAATATGCATAATTTATTACAGTTTTAACACAATCATTAGTGGTATTAGGGATTTTATTATTTTCTTCTGACTTTTCATATCTTTGTACATTAACGCATTCACAGTAAAATTTGCATGATAGCCTGGCCGCATTTATTTACATTAGTGAGGTTTTGAATCAATTTCTCAAGTTTGGGCGTCCCATTAAGCCCTGTAATTATTAATAATTCCGCGCTGCCCCAAAATAAATGAATCTGTGTGGTTTGATTAAGGCAGAAACGGATCAAGGTAATAATTTGACATACGAGCGTCGGTCCGTCCTCTATGGAAGCCTGCGAGGCACATTTTATTTCACTGGAGCAAAGATGACAAACCCATTATAGTCTTCATCAGCGCCGTACCATGTGATCGGCTGTCTCCTCCTGCCTCTCCCTCCTCCTCCTCCCAATTTTATTTTACATGATTAGCTTTGCGTCATTAGGCAACTCCAGTCACATGACGCGCTAAATTTGTGACACACTTTTGACCGATATTTCACTAGCGCCCCCTTTTTTTCTTTTTTCTTTTTTTTTTTGTAACCGTTGTCTTTACTGTTTGACTATAATCGTTGTGGGATGTTTTAAACGTGCCAAATTTCTGTGCAAGTTTTCATTGAAGGCATATTGTGTCGGTGCTTTTGGAACATAAGGCTTCAGCAGCAGCAGCAGCAGACGCCCCCTTTTTCAAATAGCACCCGGACTTGCATCTCTTTGTATTGCTTCATTTACACAATGAATGCATAATTGCTCCCCCTCTTTTTTTTTTCTTCTCTCTCTCTCTTTCCCCCTCCACTACTTTAAATGCTTTAATTTGCAGAAAGGGAGAGGGGGGGGTGGGCGACCCGACCGACCAACCGAGGGCTTTATAAAGAAGAAGCATACAAAACAAACAAAAAAGAAAGAGAGACAAAAAAAAAAAAAAAAACGTGTGGAAATTGTAACAAGAGAAGAGCCCTAACTGGTGCTCTTAATCACTTCTAGGTTTTAAATCATGATGATGCAGGAGTCGGCCACAGAGCAATAAGCAACAGTGTCAATGAAGTCAAAATGGATTGAGCACCAAGCAGCAGCCAATTAGAGGCTGGCTAGTAGAGACGGCAGATCAAGCGCCGGTGACACGAGAGCGAAGTAAGCACAGTCGAGCTGCTGCATCTGCAACAACAGCAGGTAAGTTGTGCCTTCTCCCGTTCATCTCCGTTCCGCTCCCTTTCCCTCTCTCGCGCTCTCTCTCTTTCTCTCTCTCTCTCTCTCTCTCTCTCTCTCTCTCTTTCACCGCTGCGTTTCTCCGGCTGCCTCTCACACTCGGCGCTCGGGTCGCACCACGGGCAGGCACACGCGGCAGCCAAAGAGAAAGAGAGACAGACAGACAAGACAGACAGACAGAAAGAGGAGAAGATTTGTCTTTTTGTCAAACGTGGAAGAAAGAGTTGTTTGCATAAGCGTCTACTTGTTTGCGCCGTCGGG
Organism: Chaenogobius annularis; assembly: GCA_015082035.1. NCBI lineage: Eukaryota > Metazoa > Chordata > Actinopteri > Gobiiformes > Gobiidae > Chaenogobius > Chaenogobius annularis. The sequence continues at coordinate 244,206 of BJKM01000521.1, forward strand.
AGTCTTGTTGTGCCGTCGTGGCTGTTGACTCGTGGAAGTGTTGTTCTGTCGATGTTGTTGGAGTTGTCGCAGGAAAGCCGCCGTTTTTTTTGATGCTCCAGCGTGTGCGTTTCAAAAGGAGGTTGTTTGTCTTGCGCTGAGTGTAGGCCATGTGGCAGTTGCGGCGAGGAAGGAGAAAGTAGGGGAAAAGATGAAGCAGTGCGTGTGTGCTTGAGCATGTGTGTGTGTGCGTGTCATAGCAGCAGTGGGACCAGTAGAGGGCCTCCTAACTCGACAGAGCAGAGTTCCAGTCTCTTGACCACAACATTGTTCTAAAACATTTCGATTTTTCTGTTATAAATCACAGAAGAGAGAGACGCTTAAAGTTACACCACGGGAATAATTTATAGAATAATTCATTTAAAAAAAGAAAATAATAAAGGTTGAGGTTTATTATCAGACACATGTGAAATGTATGTACAATGAATCACAAAAGTGCAGAAATATCACCTTATACCCTTATATGAAAGTTTACAACTTCACTTTTTATTTTTAATCATCATTTTTGATATCTTCAAAGCAACATTCATTATATATATATGTTACCCAACATATGCATAGTAGCAGTGGCGCTTTTAATATTGCACAGTTCAACTCATTTTGTGCAATTTTAGGGTAGATAAACTGAGGAGGTTCGAAATTACAAAACTAAAAGTAATGAATTGATTTGCTCGTCCTAGAGTTGATTTTGTCCTGTTATCATTTAGAACAAGTTTTTAGATGTGAAATATTGGTTGTTGTCTCCTAAATACGGCTGCAAACAACACTCATTTTAATAGTCGACTAGTCCGCGATTAATTGTTCCATTGGTCGTTTTGTCAAACGATTATTTCTATTGTACACTGAGACTTATTAATTACATTTGAAACCATGGTGACTGAAGGCTTCTAGATAGTGAATATTTATGAATAAAATGTAATATTAATCCGTTTCTGACATCTAGATAACAATTACAATGACCAAAAAAAATACAGAAATAAAAAATTTTATATAGCCTAGTGTCATGATGTTTATGTTTATTTCTATTTCGATAAGTCAATACATCTGAAAGCATATACTGTACAGATCCATTTTGTTTCATACTTCAAATCTTGATCTTAATTAATCAATTGGTCCAAACTTCTCTTCTTCTTCTTCTTCTTTTGTGCTTCCATCCATCGTAATATTGCAGTGGTGTTCCCTCAGTCGGAGCTCTGTGGGGGTGAATGTGCCGGGGGGGGGCTGCATTGTTTGAGCTGGGTCTGGGGGGCAGGAGTTGTGAAAGTCAGGCGCCGCTGGACCAAGGGAGTCAAGTGTCTCTCGTGTCTTTTCACGGTGAATGATGGTTTTGACAGTTCGCCAAAAGAGCAGTGGGAGACGGGGTTAGAGGGCTCCGCTTTGGGGTTACCGCCGCCATAGCTCGGTCAGGATGTGTCGCTGGTGTCCTCTCTTGTACTGCTTTTGCACGGGGAGCTGGCACAGAGGCGCGTGGTGGCAGCTGAAGCCCTCTGGTCAGTGCGGCCTGGGCGCTGGAGTTGTGTTTGCTCCTCACTGCGTTTGATTAGAGAGAGGAAAGGGCATTCTTATCCCAAGCAGAAAATGTGTAAGGAGGCCAGAAATGTTCTCCACACATCACAAGAGAAAGTACTACAATATCCAAAAGTAATACTTGCATAAAAAATAGAAAAGTCCAGTGTAATCTCCCAAGCAAGGTTGAAAAGTCCTATTTCTGTACATTTGTGGTTATTTTATGGTCCATTCATGTTTTGTGAGATACTTGAACCTCAACCAAGACATTTACAGGCACATTTACATAGCACTTTCCTGATGCATTGTTTAAAATATTGCCTGAAAATTGTTATTGAGAAAATGTAAAAACAAATATCAATATATCCCAACCCTACTGTACAATATACGCTTAATAATTGGAAGTTGGAAGCAAAGTACACTAGAACTTTTAAAATTGACTTGTTAGTTCTTAGTACTACCATACCCCATCTAATCTGCCCATCCTCCCTGCCTGCCCCGGCCCTGGCCCCTGCCCCCTGCCCAGTCAGTGGTCCTGCTGCTGACTGGTACTGCGTTGAACCGCTGTGGCCCTCTCCATTTATCACCTCTCTGCCATTCTTTTGCACACACCAACACCTGATTGGGGTCAATTCCCAGGCGGTCAGGTGTGCGTTGGTGGGCCGGCTCCTCTCCTCTCCGCACAGTTCAGATCGAAGCGACAATTGAAACAGATGCAGCAGCGATATTACGTTGAAAAGTTCTGTAGCGCAAAATTAATATCGCAATGGCATCGGACATTTTAATCAGCAAACAGCATCAACAGCGCTTGTCTAAGTAGCATCATTTCCAATGTTTAGCAGCTCATATTGCCGCAATGTCTTTAACTATAAATGCTCCTGGACTCGTTCAAAATGTGAACTTTGAGCAACTTCTTCCCATCACAAATCTAATTGCAATGCTTTTCAGAAAAATTGCAATTATATATTTTCCCCAAACTTTACAGCCCTAACGGACACTTTAACAGACAAAATGTGTGAATCTCTTTCTTTACATTCAGGTTCAGGTACCTTTTATTTATACCCGCAGGTAGAGTTGGCTTCTATACAGACAATACAAACAGACATAAGGCCACAAATTAGAAAGTTCCCCAGCGCTGATCAAAAGAGGTGCACATAAGATTAGCGCTGTCATCCTGGCAGGCAGATTTTATAATGTACACTTTGGTTTTCAACTTAATAAAAGAAGGCAAAATATTAACTCGTTGGAACGTAATGATTTCACATTATGCTCATTACATTATTGAACAACCGTTGTGCATATGTTCCAACATTGTGTCGTCGTAATGAGTCTGAATATCCAGGCGCGTTATGAGGCCGGTGCCGTGGCAGGAGAATAGCACCGTCAGCACAAGTGTCTAGTTAAGTGCGCGAGATAGACGTGCTACTATGAGCCCGTGGTGGGGGGGGGGGACACTGCTGCTGCTTCTGCTTGTGCTGCTTCTGCTTTGGGGAAGTGGGCGTTTGGACTATGACAGTGTGTCTGGTAAAAGCCCACAGACAGACACATTGAAATAAGCCGTCCAGTTAACAGGTCTCAGGAGGCTTTTTAAAACTGGGGCCCAACGCTGTTAACTTCACACACACTTCCTGTAGCGTTCACACTGCATCTCTGCACAAGAAGGAAAATGAAATACGCTTTATTGGCAGCTGGTGTTGTCACGATACTAACATTTTTAGTTAGATTTCAATATCAATTTCAATGCAATACCAATATCAGTATCACAATGACGCTAAAGAAAATCTTCCATTCTCAAAGTGTCAAATTCTGTCCTGTTTATGGGATAGACTTTTTTTCAGCATCAATAAAAAAAAAAATTATACGTTTGACAGCCTTAATCACGGCAAATGTAAGATCTGAAAGTAGTAGTAGTAACACATAATGCCACTGTTGGGGTCATCACTCAAAAAATCTATTAAAATGCTTGTGCTTGTGCGATTTCCCACATGAAACTTGCATAAGAATTGTTTTAGTCCCAATTCAAAATATTGAAAATCAGATAATATTCAAAACTAGTATCAAAACTAGATAGTCATTTGAAGAAGTATCAGTACCAAACAAATTCTCAAACAGGACAAAATTTAACCTTTCCTGAACAGTTTTTGAAGGAAATTTAACTTTATCAGAGCTATACAGTAATATCAAATAAAGTACTATTATTTTGTGTTGAAAATGTCTATTGTCTTAAAAAAAAAAAATAATTAAATCTAGTTTTTCCCCTCATCTGTGCCTTGCAAATCAGTACAAATGAGGACAGCAAACATCCCAAACAGAATATTTAACCACGCATACAATTTAGCATTACATCCATCGAACATGCATTTATCGTAGACATTTAGAACTCTACACGTTCGGATGGCCTTTGCATTTAAGAGCAGGTTTCAAATTCGAGTCCACGTCTACTTCGAGTCCATTTTGAAAGAAGGCTGTTGGGTGTAATTTTCCGCCCATATTTGGAATGACATTGAGTGGTCCGGTGGGCATAGAGGCCCCAGTCTCTCATCATGCTGCTGGGGGGATGATTAAGAATAAGCACTGATGAATTCTCCACTGTCCCTGTGGGTTCAGCCATTACCTAGCAGCTCCAAAATACTACCTGCAGCTATAATTAGAAAAGCACCGTCTTAAGGTCTCTGCGTCTCAGATAGGGCCAAAGGCGCACAGGACCCTCACCATGAACAAATTATACTTAGTCAAATATTTAAACTTGACTTTTTACAAGGGCTGCATGATATTAGAGGAATATGTTAAAAGTCTGTAGCGATATGTTTTTGTACAATAAAACCACAAATGCAGTTATGTTTTTGGATGTACTGGTAAAAACATTTGAGCCAATAAATCCTGGACTAAGCCACATCTATTCTGGATGGGACAATAAACAATAATATTGCTAATTGTGATTTTAAAAAAAGGAAGACAATAATGTGGTACGTTTTGTATCCTCGTTATAATAGCACCAGATTGTACAGAAAAAGCTATTTATCCATGAAGTTCTCTTATAGATCATTGTTGTTTTATACGTTGTTTGCGCTTCAAAAATGCAGTTTCCAAAGTGAAAATGAATTTATTTCCATAACATTTTTAATCCATCAGACATTTTAATATTTATCTTTAATCAAATCTACGGCAAATAGACAAAATTGCACTAGTTTATACCAGAGCTTTATTAAATTATAGTTGTATAATGATAAGAAGTCCAATGCAGAGTTAATTTGCAATCATCTCACATTTGAATTTGTAACAATCTTCTTCTTATATTATTAATATCAATAGTTGTGCAAGCAAGAAGGGATAGCATATTGCAATTTTTTTGCACTAAACTATTGCACTTGGCTTTTGAAAACAGTCAATTATTTTTTTTTTTTTTTTAAGTCACTTACTCTGTAAATCTCTCTTCATATATAACTTATTGCCTGTTGTGAGACAAAGAGTAAATATAGTGTAGATACATGACATCGTTGAATACTTTATTGCAATTTATTTCCTCTATCTATCCTCCTATTACTGAGTTTGTTTGCTGGTAGTGCCATAACAATAAATGCACTTTAACCAGACCTACTTTCTACAGCTACAACTTTCTACAACTCTGCACTTTCCTGAGTAATTTCAAGTTCACGTTTTTGTGCTGGTGCATGCAAATTGTTATATAAAAGCCACACACTTCTTCCTTATCTGGCTATCTGAAAATGTCACAATTAAATTTCCAGCCCTTAATTTTTTTTTCCCTCTTTTTTTTTTTTCCTTCCTGGGTTTCATCGCACCGCTTCCCAAGGTTGTCTAAATAGACCTAATTTGATTTGAGATCAGAGATTAGATACGCGCTGAATCTGATTGCAATAACCAGCCGCAGATATGTATCAAAGCAAATCACAGAGTCATTATGCAAAAAAAAAAAAAAAATCATCATCGTAAAAGCTTGGCATGAAAAAAAAAGAGAGATCATACTGTATCCTTGTGTTCGCAGGAAGTTTGTCATTGGCCATAATGCAATATCGTGGTGTATGTACATGTGGGGCATGCATTGATTGGTGGATCTATACCATAATGTCCTATAATGAGGCTGTTAGTTGATTACAGTGCTCCGAAGACTTAATCCTTCCAGGGTTATCAGTGGGATTGATGAGCCAATACTCGGAACCACAGGCCTCTCTAAATGGGATCAGCTCTGTCTCGAGTTCATTGATAAGTCTTGGCCCCAAAGATGTATCTGCGGTGGTCAGGTGAGGAGAAGAGAACTGTTCACGGGATTCAGCACGGTTACAACGGCAATCAACAATTCAAAACTCAATGATTTATCTTTAGTAGGGCGGCAACTGACCATTACTTTTAGTAGTTGACGAGTTATTTCTGTTGTTTTTACATTTACAACCAAATAAAGGATGAAATATGATGACCGAAGGGTTCCAGATAGATCATATGTACAACTAAAGTATTTTATTGATAATCCAGTAATTGTTCATTCTTTTTTAACATTTTGATTTAATTACGCTACTGTCATAGTTATAAAAGGTATTTTTGTATGTGTTTTATAGTGTGTATAGTCCAGGTAACAATTACGATTGTCATAATACAACTAGGATTATTTTTTATTATTTACAAGTCACATTTAGTCGATTAATCATTGTAGCCCTAATCTTTTGAATAGTGTTAGTGCTCAAAATGGAGCCTAAACAGGAAGACGAAACGCACAAATAGCACTCTCCAATTCCACATATAAGAGTATATCATTAGTAGAAGTAATGGAATGGACTGGAAAACATGGAAAAAGGAACGCTCTCGTTCCTGTGGCTCATGCTTAGGTACAAGACATCATTACACTTCAAGAATACATAGAAAGTCCAACATTTCAAAATCCAGTTTCACGCAAATGGCCAATACAAAGACAGCTTGAATTTAAATAAGTTAGTACAGCCTCGTGATAAGTGCATTGCAACACTCAGTCTGTGTTTGTTTACGCTCATCCAAATATGTTTACTTTGTTTGTGCAGATGTAAATTTAGTCATTTTGCAGAGATTAGCAGATTCCAGCAGAAGTTTGCGTGTTGGTAAACTGTTTAGCTATGCGGATCGGGTTCTGTTTTCCTGAGGCACATGATGCAGCAAAATGCAAACTCTCCAAGCCTATTTAAATGACTGCTGCATTTTGACATAAATTACAATAAGTGCGCCAAGGTGCCATCTTACTTCCCGGCTACCCCTGTCGCTACATGAGAGCTAGGCAGTGGTCCAACTTGAGAGTGACAGCAATTAACCTGCCTTCCGAGCTGTTTAGCTGGAGGAAATGGAAGGGATGGGAAATGTGACAGCCGGTGATGGGTAATATTTAGGGTTTAGGGGCAAATGAAATTCCCCCTAAAATGAAAGTCATTAGAGAGAGAAGTTACCCCACACACAAGGAAGGCCAATCCCAATGTGCGTGTGTGTGTGTGTGTGAGTGTGAGTGTGTGTGTGTGAGTGCGTGCTCAGACCTCTCACTTTTACCAAGTCAAGTTTATTGTTTAGTGTCAGTAAATGCTCGCTCCGTAAAAAGCTGACACGCCGCACTCACCTCCCGTCACCTCTCACAAACAAGCCTCAAGCGTCTCCCTGTGTCTGTCCTGCCCTTCACCTGTCTCCCCCGCTCCTCCGCTACTGTATTTGAGGGCACACGCACACATACACACACCTAAGATGCAAATCTATGCTTTGCCCTTGAGCATAATTTAAAGGCCTAATCACCCAGACTGTCCCTTTGGATGGAGAAGAGAAGGAGGGAGGGTGCATGGTGTCCCTCATTTGCACCCGCACACAAAGAAGCTCATTAGGTTTATCTTTCAGGCCTGAGATTGCCCCACTCGACTGTGTAAATAAGACACTGGTCGTGGTGTGACGCATCCATCACCTCTCAGGACAGGAGAAAGAGCGCGGCTGAAATATGAGCGATTTGGTAAAGGAGTCTTTTGTTAGCCGTCATCATCTGGCCAAAGATAAGCGGCTCTTGTAAAGGCAGGAGGAGCATTAGGGATGTGCTCTGGACTATATGTCTTTGTGAAATAATTTCCCCCTTCAATAAAAAAGACAGGCGCTCTCTGGCTATGCTTGCGGCTGGCTTATTTACAATGAAAGCCATCCTTTTTATTTCAAGGGTGGCTATTGGCAGACGCTCCCTACAGTATAGTACATACAGGCCTGTGACATATAGGCTGCAGTTTCCCTTGGTGATGACACTAAAGATATAGGCTGTGAATGACAGCATGGCTCCTGTTTGCTCACCCTTCCCCAGACAAAACACAGTATTATTCTATTATCTAAGTCCACGCACCTTTTTCCTCTACACTCTTTTTCTCATTCTTCTGCACCTTGAAACCTGGCCTGTCCATCCATGTTTAAGACACATTACATGTGGCCTTCTGGAATTTACAGTGGCGCTTTCCCAGTAACTCCATTTCATGCAGGCGTCCCCTGAGAGCGCGGCGAAATGTCAAGCTGCAAGGCTTGAAAGAGAGACGTGGTGAAAGGGACCGAGAGAGGTGCAGGAGAGATAGACACTATGAACTGTGCTGGAAATAAACACTTATGGCTGTTTTATGCTCAAGGCACTCTGCTCTGGACCAGACAGGTGCGGCCATGACCTTTCCACATGAACTGCATGTTTAATCATTATTACATGTCATCTATAAAGTAAACACGTTTGGCACAAATTAACATTTTCTTAATGCAGTTTCAAAGTTGCTTTTATGTATAATTGTTTTCAAATATACAATTTCCTGATGTATTTATCTCTGTATTAATTAGATGGGACTAAATAAATATCTTGGAATGAATAGTCATAATCACATTCACATCATTCAGACTGGATTATGCCTTTGGTTGTCAGTGTTTCCGCTCTGCTCTGCGCATTAGGTCAGTGATAAATGCACTGGGCTGGGGTTAAGTATCTCAGTGTAAATAAGGGACAGCCATTGAGCAGCACATGGAGCTGCGGCCGATCGTCCCTCCGTCTCCAGCCTGCAGCCACTGCAGCCCAGGATCAATGGCCACTTCACAACTCATTTCCTTTTACGCCTCCCTAACTGCCCTGACTCCAGCTCAGGGAAATAAATGGCACTGGATCTATAAGTCCACTCAGCGCTGCACACACACTCACATACAGGCCTGCATACACACTGTCTCAAACCCACACTGCACACTGACTCTAAGGGACCCAACAATTGCCTCAGCTCAATAACCGCCACAATAATTTATTTGCAAACTGCCTTTGTAGTGAATGGTGTATCATCTTTTGTGGCCACACAATCGAAAACAGGCATTCTGTCATTGTTTGTTGCCACTCCCCTGTCGGCGGCTTAAACTGAGTACCAGCTGTTAATATGAAGGGCGGAGTGCTACTGTCAGGCTGTGCTGAATACATACATGTAAATAGCTCTGTTTTCTTCTAATATGACGTTAACAAAAAAAAAAAGTAAATGTGTGCTTCTGCGGCTTGCTTCCTGATGCATACAAGGTAACGCATTGCTGCTTTGCTTTTTCTCCAAATACATCCCATCCCCCCCAAAAAACGCCAAGTGGCTTATAGTCATTTGATAGGCCGCGACACTGCTATCCATTTAACAGAGCTTAAAAATTCTACATATGCATATGCCGGGGCGTCTTAAGCTGACAACCAAAAGACAGGATTTGCTAGAAGGCAGCTTTGGAGTGTTGTGAATTTAACAAGCATGTCTAGTATTACAGTTCCTCTCCGCTTTAGCCATGAATAGTAACAAATCAAGCTCTGAAACGCATGCCCGGTGGTTTGTTGTGTATCTCCCCCCGCCTCACCTCATCGAACTAATATGAAAACGACTTCAAATCGGGTTAGGAAGATGACTAGCAGTGTTGTTTCGTGCAACCTGGTGTCACACTTTCCCAGCTGCACTTGCTAACACACTTCGCTGCTCCGATTACCTTCATCCGTGACCCATTTTTGAATTTACAAATGGCACAGTCCTGCTCCCAAGTTGTTTGTAGTAGCGCTCTGCAAGGGGAGATGCTCTTTATGCAACTGTATATACATAACGGCCAAGCCCTCAGCTCTGCGCTCTTCACAGCTTTTCATGTAAAATGTTGTAAATAAGCTTAGGCTGTGGGGACTAGAAAGCTCCAAACAAACTGGATGATATGTCATTTAGAACTGGCTCTGGCTCCTCATACTGCAGGCTTTTGAGCAGGATTTTTACAGGAGTAGGTAGAACATGTTCTGCTACTCATAAACTACTTCTTAAAATACATTTAATATGTTTTTGTGTGTTAGTGAAGATAAAACAAGGGGGAAAATTCCCTCACTAGAGATATGTTATGAGTATTGTTAAACCAAAGACATATTATACTTAAATTGGTTGTAAAATAAATGTAATATTATCCAATAAAAAGTAACTCAAGAAATATAACATGTAGAAGTGTACATCCTTGTTTTTTCATCCCACTTTTTCATACTCAAAGTTTGCCCACATGATAAGCTGACATCTTTATCAGGGACAACTTTAGCCCTAATATTGACTATTTTTAATCCGAGCAAACATTCGAGGCGGGATCCACGTTTAGTTTCTTTTGGCAGCGCAAACCGGACATTTATCACGAGTGCATACACAGATTGAGACGCGTACAAGCCAAGCTAATGATAGAAGTCGCAGCGCGTGAACAGAGAGACCTATGTTTCTATCCAAAGCTGCCTGCCATTCTTCATCAGAACCTTACCGCTGCTTATTTACCCGTCTCAGGCGCGACTTAACTGCTCCAGCACCGAAAATCTGCTCGTTCCAACCCGATAAAAGCAATGCCCATAATAAGCATATGCAGAACATGCTTTGTAAGCCCGGCGCGCACTTCAAGCTTGACTAGACACTAAGCTGATATTGCTTTCACGCTTGAATCCATAGTGCAAGAATCTCCCAATAGAAAGCCCCAGATTTGATTGTTCCTGCATATGCATTTATCAGAAGTTTACATGATAAATATACATTAGGCTGAGGAGTTTGGCCATGCGTGGTATTGTTTCAGCGACACTATTCTCGGAGCTTTCCCTTCCCACCTGTTTGGACTTCATCATCCAAGTCAGCGTGAACCTGATAATGGTAATTTGCACAAAAAGTTCAAATGGGTGACAGTTATAGACTTTGGAAGAATTTCTCCAGCAGCGAGGAAACACACGTCTTTGTTGGCTCGAGATTCAACTGTGAGTGGAGCAAATCCCTCTCTGAACTACTCAGCTAATCAGATACACCAGCCCGCTTGTGTCGAGGGCAGAACTCTGTAAGTTTAGGTCGCTGCAAAATTGCCCCCATCCATCTGTTGGCTTAGTTCTGCTTTAAAATGTAATGCTGTGGCTGTATTCTTGAATGATATGTCATTTATCTTTCATACAATTTCAAGCAGAGTTTTTATTTTTTAATCACTGCTGTAATTGTTCCGTCGTTATGCTGTATTGAATGCTGTGAAGGGGGTGATGCTTTTGGCACATTTATCAAAGCGCATTGAAGAAACAGAAATAAGAAGGCTTCTTTCTCACATAGCTGGACTAAGTGTTCGACAGAGTGATACATTTTCTTGTTAGGAGAAATTACATCCACTAACTTGAGCTACTTCAGCATGAAATTGAAAAAGAAGCATTTCTGGTGCATTTCCATTCTTGATTCAATGAAAGATGTAGATTAGCCCGTCTGGAAAAGGGCGGGCAACAAAAATGAAACTAAAGAAGTATGACTTTGCTCGCGCCTGCTTGTTCTCGGAAGCGTGATATAGGATGCTGCTGGAAACGGCTTTGTTTATGGAAGTGTGGCTCCGTCGGATCGCTGCAGATTAAAGAAAAAAAAAGAGGAAAAAAAGGCTTAATATCTGTTGCAGTGTTTGGGCATATGTCTTATACATTTATACACGCGTCACTCTCTTATCTCCGCCGCTTTACAAGTCTGACTTTGTTGTGTTTTGTGTCTGTTTTCTTGTCACTCACATGCAAGAAAACATCAGAGCATAGCGGCGCAGTCAAGCAGCTCTTGTGGCGAGGGAGGGGCCGCGGGGGGTGTGGGTGATTGATAGACGCTCGGTGTCAGAGTGGAAGCTAGATAACTATATCTTCTGCAGCTCACTTAAAGGTCAAACACATGCCGGCGTAATTGAAATATTCACAGGGAAAATCAGCGCCGTACAATGCAGGAAACGGGGAAGATAGAGCAGGACGGAGAGGGAAAGACGGATGTTACATAAGCGACGGACGCGATGCGTGGCCCATCTACCAGAACGTCCATCTACCATTTGTCGAGTTGGTACACGGGGACATCGTAGTGTTGGTTGCCAAGCACGCATAACGGTTTGAGGCCTGAGAAAGGGATAGATTCACCAGAATTACTCCAAATACTCCATTGAGCGCGTTGTGAGTAGACCTGTCAGGATACGAAAGTGCGATATATTGCTGCAAAAAAATCTCAACATGAAAGATAATCTTGAAACTGCCCTTAAAACATCATAATCTCAGTAATGTACACTATTGTTGAAAAATAAAACATAAGCTTAAAAAATGGCACAATGAAAAAAGTGAGTTATCTGTAATGAGTCCTAAAAGTTACTTATTCGACCCACTAAAGCTCAAATGCACAATAAAAAGTGACAAAGATTTCTCCACTAATCCAAATAAATAGTAATAGATCAGTTGTTGAACGATAAGTCGATATAGTAATTATCATGACAGATAATTAGGGCCTGAAAATATTGAAAAACATGACATATAAATGCATAGATATGGTTAGACGAATAGCCAGAAGCCCAGCCACGTTGTGTGTAGTTCAAGATGCACTTTTCTTAACCTTGCCCAGCCTGGAAGCCAGCGGTGTTGGTGACATCGACAAAAATGAATATTGATTTATTTTTTTATTTTTTCCCAAAATTCCCCTGATGGCATTTAGACAATATGTTGGATGTCAATCTAACAGAAATGTGTTAGCTGAGGTTTAAGTATCAGATAGATGTGAAATGGCTGTAAAATGACCCACAGAAGCACAGACATAACACTTGACCCCTTATTTGGAAGTTTACAACATATGTTCGATATTCAAACATGGCACATCTTCAACACAACATTCACAACATCCATATTAATCTGCCAAACCTCTACTGGAAGCGTAACGCAACTTGACCTGTGCTCGTCTAGACAGCCACAGACACCTCATCTATTGACAAGTAACAGCAGAGTCCCAAACACCCGCCAATACAAACAAAAAACACACTGAATAGTTCTGAGTTGCTGCTTATTTTTCTTAATCATTGTTTTGGTGCTAACCTGTTTAGCACACACCCTGTTGTTTCATGGCACCTCACGACATTCAACTGTACTTTTCTCATCCACAATACAGAGAAGCTTTGTATTTACCAGTGTGTTTGTGTGAGGACATTTATCTCCTTCTGCAGCATATATTTATGTTGGCATGCCATCCTAAACTAGCTTTTCCCCCACTGCAAGACAGATAGAGAGTCGCCTGCAGCCATGCTTTGGCCTGGGAGCCTCTTAATAAGGCCTTGTCAAGAAAGACCGACACAAGCTCCATAAAAAACAACTTACTTCGGATCCACTCTGTTCCCCAATTGGGAAAAGGCAATAATTCCATGTGTCTTTGCCTTTTTTTTTATGTTAATCTTTGTTATTTAGGTGTAGGATCCTTTCAAAGCGGCCTGTCCACACTTTCAGTTTTTTTCCACTTGGCTCTGCTGCTCCCTCTTGGATGAAAAATGACTGGCCTCAACGCAACGTTACATATCAGCTATTCATCCAGCTGTGTGACCTCCTCCTGCCCAGAACTGTGAAAAGAAGCCACATTATAATCACCAAGAGCAAATACTCTATAAAAACCAAAAGAATCGTCTATAAACACCAGAAGAACCAAAAGAGAACTGCACATAATTATCTCATATCTTGTACACAGAATTGTTTGGTTTTAAATGCATTATTATTATTTTCCTTGTTGTAGTGATACAGAAAAAGTGCAAAATTAAGAAAGTCTGTGGTCATAATTACCAAACGGACTTTTAACAGAACAAAACAAAGTCATGACAAATTGCTGAAAACACATCATTTACTAAAACCTAAATAACTCAATTTAAATAAGGATGTTCAGGCCTACGATTTATCCAGGAATATATATAGAGAGATTTTGGTCAAACTTATTTTTTGATAATATTTAACCACTTTGCATACTGTAGTTCAACATTGTGATAGCTGTTTATATTTCACATTTTTGTGTTTAAAAAAAAATAGTTGAGCTGTTCTGTCTTTTTTCAAAGCGTGACACTTGACCCCACTCGGTGCCCTGTCCACCTCCACAAATACCTTCCTCTTGCCTGCCTGCCTTTCTCTTCCTTCTGTGCTTCTTTGTGTTAGTATAGTGTGGTAGCCTTCACTAGCTGTAAAGGACTTCCCCATAAGAGCGGCAGTAGATAAAGAGCGATGCTGAATAGGCCTGCTGTCTCCTTATCTAAACATACCAAAGCAGAGCAGGTCAGACTAAAAGCGGCCACCAACAGTAGAGAAGAGCAAACGTGTGTTAAAAATGTAATTGTGATTTGATCCTTGCAGTGAATACCGGCTATTTTAGTGATATTGTCATACTGTGATCCGGTGCTTCTCTATTTTGCAACCGCCCACTCATCGTCCTGGTCAGCCTTTGTCGAGCTCAGAGGTAGATTTAAACAATCAAAGCGAAATGTGGACTCTCAGAAGATGCAAACCGCTTTACAAACGTGTTAGCAAAATTGAAATGATGATAGGCTATAAGAAAATTGAGATATGATTCTTTGGGCACATCATCCGCATTTGTAATTTATGCAGAGAGAAAGAAATTCAATGGAATCAAATGGACACAAACAGTGGGCTGTGCAAACGCAGCTGCCATTTATACATATTTTATAGTCATGTGTAAACCTGTCAATGAGGACACATCATTGAAATGTAAAAATATCAAAGGGCTGACCTCATGACATTTAAAATAACAATATTTTGAAGAGACAGTTTGCCAAATAGCACTCCACCCCAGGCACTGATTAGCTGCACAGATGGATGACTGCTCAATCTCAAATGAATTTTGCAATCTTGTTGAGTAATGATTTTAAAAAGGTTTATAACACAAAAATCTAACCCAAAGGTATGTTTCCCAGGTATGTTTTTGATGAGGGAACAATGTTATAATATGGTCAAAAGCTCATTTCGCACATATCTGTCCTTTAAAAACAGGCATTCTTACTGTGAGCGGGCTTGTAATGGAGTTGGATAAGTTGAAGTCCATGCCGTCAAACAAAGCAACAACACCTCTTATGATATGTGCTGTACCCTCCACTGTGTAAGTTTAAAAAAAAGGCAATAAGTAACCAAGTCATGCTATTCCATTGTGATGTAAAACAAACCTGTGCATCTATATGTAGTTAGAGGTAGAGTCATGAACAGTACCACAAGTTCATTTAAACCCCAGAGAACTTGATTTCATCTCTGACAACGTTTGGTTAAACACCTTTAAACAAACGAGCATAGCCTTGACAGTCTGCTTTACTTGTGGTCGGTGCATCCCATTAGGAACAAGGCCAGCTAAAGAATGCACTTCGAGTTTGGGGGTTTTGTTGCAAAGTTCACAAGTGAAAGTAGCCGAAACACGTTTTCCCTCCTTCTAGAACAAATATATGATTGTATTTGCCCAAATTCCACGGCGATAACAGCAGCGGGAGGTGGGAAGTTAGTGAATGTTAGCCTTCGCGGTGACTGACAGCAGACCGCGCGGCGTGTTATTGCTGGCACGGCCTCCCAACGTTTCAACACACATATTACACTCTCTTCTCTCCCTTCAAAAACCACTCACTGTATTTGTGATGGGCAAAACAGACCCATGTTTTGTCTTAGAAAAATACCGTCTGGTTACACAATAGATGTACCCCCAGACCACCCCCATAACCATTGCTCTGCTCTTCTCCCCCATATTCGAATAGCCTCTCTTCTTGGGGTAGGAAAATTCATCTTGCGAATCCTCCAGGGATGGTGTCGCTATGCAGCTCTGTTTACTGTGGCAGAAAGTTAATATAAATTTTCATCAGTGGGGGAAGTTTACACATATGATTCTATTTGTCCTTCATTATTAGCACCTGAGTCTCGCGCTGGGTAGGCATAATTGTCTACAGACACAGGCCAAATAGATGCAAGGGAAAGGCAAATAAGCACACCCCAAAATAATTCGATGCTTGTGTGTTACAATCCTCTGCCCCAGGAATTCTTAATCTAGAGAATCAATAAACAAAGGCTGAGAGACGTGGGAGATGGAGGCAGCACGGAGATGAAATGAATAATGTGATATGAGCTTTGTGCGCAGAGGTGAAGGATTGGGGGGGACCAAGAGATCAATATAAACAGTTTTCTACTTGCTTAAAAGTAGCATAACACAGACACACACACTCACACACACAAAAAAAGCGCTTGTATTTTTCTTTTTGGATGAGCAGCCAGCAAAAGTAGCAGAAAATATTGGAAGGGTTTGGAGTGGGACACAGAGCTCCATTGTTCTGGCGGATGGTTTTACCTTCATCCAGAGGCCCAGGCAGATTCTCCACGGACCCAGCGCCCCTCCCTGCCCCGCGCAACCGCCGCTGTTGATTTATTGAGTCATATATTTAAAATGCTCATTATCCCCGCATACTTTCTAAATTATTTTTATTGTTCTTTCATTTTCTCACATCGCCTCTTTTCCTCTGGCGTTTGTGTACATTTTGGGTTCGCCACCATCTTAGAGGCTAAAGTCGAGCCAGGAAATTGCAGGAACGATGTTGTTATAGCCAAGCTTAGATAAATCCAGGTGAACTTCGTGCTTGGCTTGGACTTTTTAAGAGGCTATAGGGAAACTCAATGCAAATTCAACACTGAAAAGCTGATTGAAGATTAAAAGTTTTTAAAGGTATCCATTGTTAATATATTGTAGACTCACTAACCTATCAAAGTAGCGGAAATCATATGCTAATCAAAACTAAAAGTCGTATCAAAACTAGATATTCATTAGAGTATCATTACTAAAAACCTTACCTGAACAGTTTTTAAATGATGTGTATAAGAGTATAAGACCACATGGTAACGTAAAGGAAGTACTATTATTTTGTATTGAAAATGAATGGGGAAAATAAGCACTTTTTATCATCATTCTGCTATTTGAAATCGGTGTTGAGTATCGAAGCAATTCCCTAATCAAAATTGAGTCTGAAATTGTAGTATTGTGACAATGCTAGTATAAAACAGTTATGATAAAAAATGTATGAATTGAAAGCAATGTTTTATGGACCTTATTGCGAATATATTTAGACAACTACAATATTTACTTTATCTCACATTCATTTAACAGTCAAAGATTAGTGTGTTTTTGTTTAGTTTTTTGGTCTTTTGTATATTTTACATGCAGTAGTGGACATTGACTTAAAGTTGTCTTCTTTGGCATCGGTCTTATAGTTTTTGCTGTAAAACTTGTTGCATCATTTCTCCTCTCTGACTCGTATTCAGCACATTGTATCTTGTATCTTCGCATTTGTCCTCTCCATCCCCCCTCATCCAAATCTTTATCCATCTACCCAGCAGAATCCCCTTATAACACGAGATGGGGTGTAAATATTTTGGCGTGTACTGCCAGAGCATATCTTCCCCCTGCCAGCGGCCCTCACTCCAATCAGCCATGTTTGTTTGTTCAGCTTAAACTGTTTGTGGCTTGTTTTCCGTGGAATTGCAACTCCCAGATTGAAAAATTGTCACTTTTTTTTTTCTTTTCTTTTTGGATTCCTTCCCCCAGTCACTCGAAAGATAAGCCTGCTGCTGCCTTGCTTCAACATAATACAAAATCTGTGCTAGTTGTCAAGTCTGTCAGCTTGACTGGAGTTGTTCTGGCCAACAGCCTGGGGTCGGAACAGCAGCCATTTACTAATAAATATACACAAGCGTATACACACACACACTACAGCTGTTAAGCCCACCACTGACGCAACATATTTTCTTATTGACTCGCTTTTGATGCAAGTACCGCAACTCCGGCCTCCCACAATGCACCTGTGTCTTATTTCACACCTGTGTCATCATCATGTGTCGCCTAATAAACAGCAACTCCCAACATGACCCGGGCCGGGGCGCTGATCTGCACTGTCCAAACACAACGTTACAGTCGGTCTGATGTATCCAATCCCGATGTCATGGCGGCACATCGCAGTCTCCAGGTGGATTTAAAGAGTGACATTCTTAGTCGATGGCTTATTTCCCCAACCAGCCCATCCCTCCACCTCGGCACACAATAAGCAATCTGTGGATTTGTAATGGTCCGCGCCTCTGTTGCAGGACCCACTAATGTATTTCATGCTTGTTTAAGATCTTTGCATGCTCTTTGCGAAGGTGCATTGTGACGGGTGTTCCTTATTACCCAGGCCTGTATTGAGTCTAAACAGAGCACTGGGGGAGTTGAATGGCTGGCTGGTGGTTTTTCTCTCTTTCCTCTCTGTCAGTCTCGTCTGCCTCTCCAGTGATCTCTGCATGCCTATTAATGTAGCAGAGGAATGCCTGTGTAAACATTCTTGTTTCTTCGTCCGTTTCGCATAATAGTTGCCTGTATCGCCTTTCTCCTGACCTCACTATCTGAAACCAATTACACCACATCCATTTGGGCTGAATCTTATTTTCATAAGGATCCCCGTGTCGCGCTCTCGCCTGCTTTGTGTGTTATTTTCCCTCTCTTATTTTTTTGCCTCTTTTCCAACCTCAGTGATGGATATCAACATCAAATATGCCTCTGAGTGCCTTGTTATTTATATAGCGAGGCCTTGCTCTCTCTCTCTTTCTCTCTCTCTCTCTCTCTGTCGACTCATTCTGAAGAATGTGTCACATTGTGCTGTTTATACAATGTGTACATTACTAGACTGGGGATGTCATTTTTTCGTGCATAGCAACCCAGGTTAAATAGATGGTGCGGCGCTCGCCTCTGTGTTTTTGTCCGCTTCACCAGCTCTTCAGCATACTTTTGATGACTTTTCTTGGCATTTGGCGCTTTTTTGTGCTTGGAGATGGGCTTCAGCTTGCCATCCACGTGGAGTGGAAAGTGGGTGGCACAAATTGGTGCTTTTTGCTGTAATGGCTGAATACTCAAAGCCAGTGAAAAAGAGAGGACAAAACTTTTCCTTTCTCTCTCACAAAAACAGCTAACCCCACTTCTACAGCCGAGGTGACACTTTCAGATGACAAACCTTTCTGAAAAGTTTGGCTGGTGTTGATAAGGTCTGTGTTATGTTGAGGAATATGCCTTAGTCTGGGCAGACTTCACTGCTAATAAGCTGGGTTTGGTTGGCTTGTGTTTCTGCTCTTCATCACCTCTCAAACCTGCTCCTCCCTGTGTATTTACCTGCCGTGGATATTGGAAGTGCTTTCAAAACTCTTTTGACCGCGTGTAATAAATCGAGTGCTTCTCTTGACTTTGGGTTCAGCATAGCGCGTCATTATTGATTCACACATGGATAAACATTTCCTCCTGACAGCTACCTACGGCGACACTCATCAAGCAGTCTTCCCGCTAACTACTGTGTGCAGGACTCAATAAGCCCTATAATTACTTTGATTCACCAATCATGGTGAGATTAATTAGCCCCTGTGTTTTAATTAGCAAAGTGATTGGCTGCATTCAAGGAATTTGTTTAGTCTTTTGTATTGAGGCAGGAAGTGTTAAGTTGCATTTCTTTTTTTCCCCCTCCTATTTCAAGCAGTCCCCCAGAGACGAAGACGGTCTTTGTTTTTCCATTGAAAGTTGCTCAGTGGGGCAAACAAAAAAGTTTCTTCCTACCTGTTTAGTTCAGTCTATAGGCGCAGGCTAATAAATCAACTGCAGTTGCTCTGGCAGTCATGTCTCACCTCCTGCCCTTTCTGAACTCATGAAGGAGATGATGTAATAGTTAGATTACATGTGACTCTTACCTTAACAACCAGCGTGAAGGCATAATTACTGATGATGAAAGTGGATTGTACTTGCTTGAACCTGCCTTGCTCCGATCAAATAATGTTTTGGTCACAACATTACTTACTCTTTTGTAAGTAGAATACAATTCAGGCAAAGTTGGCTTGGTTTACCATTGTGCATGTGTTCACCTCTCTCCTCACACACACACACACACACACACAGACATGCACGGGTGGCGACTGGGCTCCTGTCCCGAGCAGACGGATCAATGGCGTTAGGACTCAGTGGCAGTGTAATGTGTTTGTTTACGTGAGTTCAGAAAGCCTGTCTCCTCCAGAGCGCTGTAGCCAGACAGACAGAGCCCCCAACCTCCAGCAGCACCTCCCCGAGCACTGGCTTTTTCATAATTGATCAGGAGGGCGGCTGTGCTTCCCAAGGGGTTAAGACGTGGCAACTTTTTTTTGTTTTTTTCTTCCTCTTCCTCATTTTCTTCCTCTCCTGTCTTCTCTTCTTGTTTGCTCTGGATCTCAATGTACTAGTTCAAACATTGTTCCCACCAGCTGGCAGAGCGGCGCCATATGCACGCCCTGTCAGGCAGCTGTTGTCATGGATACTGGCAAGCACAGGAAAAATAAAAATGAGCCCTGATTCCTGAAGAAGTGTCACTCTCCTCCTCACTATTTTTGAACATTTCCTGCATCTCCTTCTCGACGTCCGCTGCTTTTTTCCCCACGCGTGTGAAGTTGTTGTCTGTTGTGTTGTGTTTCGCTCCCACTTGATGCTCGTGGGCCCAGAGAAGGCGCGTGGCAGCCGTAGTAGCAGCAGCTGTGCACAATGTTCTTTCTGCCAGCCTCTTTCATCCGTCTGCTCTTGAAGAGTTGGAGAAGGCTGCTGCTCGCCCAGATGCCACTGTTACCTGTGAAGAAACAGCGACTCGCTTGTCACAAACAGATTCAGGAGGGAGGGTAGACAGTTCTAGCATAGAGAAAGCTAGTTTTAAGCTGTGATTTGTATTGCCCAAATTGGTATTAACAGTTGATAAATCAGGGGTGACATGTTAAAGTTTTTTTTTTCCCATCAGCCTTGTGTTCGTTATGCCTTTTTACCACCCGTTTATGTATATCACTTGTCACCACTGCTCATAAGCTCTCTTAATGCATAGTGTAAAACCAGAACTGCTGGTTAATTCTCTCTAAATGTAATCTGATGTTGATTTTGTCAACTTTAATTACAGCTCCCAGGGACACTTCACATGGTGCTGCGTCTACTTCACACTCATATTATGAATATGCAAATGTGGCAGTATAAGTGGGTATTTCAGTTGAGCACACACTAGACAGGTCAATCTAGTGATGCTGATGCCTTTTTTTCCATCAACCAACCCTCCCTCCTCCGCGCTCGTCTTCAGGGCCCACTAGACAAACTGTATTTATGCTTGATCACAGAAGTGTGAATTGATACTAAAACATATCTTGAACATACTGTTAGCCGTGTCAGAATCTGTTGCAGCAAATAACTGCAGAATTTTGACAGGTTTTTAGACATAGAGGGCTGTATTGTCCATAGGAATTTGAATTATCTTCTGTTTCGGCTTTGAGAATTGTAATAGTTTATTTTTACTGCCTCTTTTACACCTTCCCATCTTCCCTTTTTCCCTTTTTCTTACCGTCTTTTGTCTTGCTCTTTTCTTTGCAGGCCCTACAAGCAGCGAGGCAATTACTCTTGCAGCAGCCAGGCAGTGGCCTGAAATCTCCAAAGAGCCAGGACAAGCAGCGTCCACTGCAGGTAAAGCAGCTCCCCGTCTAATCTCTTAAGTCCATCCATAATACATGCCTCTCCGAAAAGAAGATTTCCTCTGTTCCACAAGTGTGTTTGATTTGCCAACGCAATCCTCGGACCTGTCATTGGAATCCTAAAGCTGCACGAGTCGGTCCCTGGGAAGCTAAGCGTCACATAGACACAAAGAAAACACAAGTTTTATTAAAGGCCACCAGTCATTTCTGGTATTATTTCCCCTCCTGTCACTTGATGCACACTTATCTTTCGAACTGGACAATTACTCTCCCAAGCAGACCTAAAATCCATATGATGGACTGACAAATGAGGGGACATCTTTAATCTGTACATCTATAACATTGTTGACAAGGAGAGTTATTATATGAAAGTCGTGTCAGGCGTAGTGCTCACACAGACAGCTAATTTTAACTACCTGTCAACCACTCTGCAATGCTAATTTACCTTATTGATTCGTAAATCTGTCTTTTTCTGTTGTCAGTGATTTGGAAAAGGTCACACTCGTACTCATACGTACAGTAGATATATTACCACATGGCACATACTGTATGACACGTGCAGTCTCCTGCCTTTCCCGGTGTTAAGTTTTGCACCACACTGTCAACTCACACCTTTTTAGTCAACAACACTTTTACCCCTGGTTATATAAAGCACCTTGTCATATGTCCAGTGTTTTTTATTCCGTACACAATTTATTTTTAGAGTTTGTGTCCTCCTTTTGCCTAATAAGTATTATCAAGGAGCAATGCTTTAGCTCATTAGGGGCTCTGTGCGTTCCATTAATGACAGGGAAATTGGCGTTAACCTCACCCGTTGATATTTTCACAGAGTCTAACAATGGCAACACCTCCAATTGAAGTCGCACCCCTGTGTACCTAATTACGCACCGGCGAAGAGATAAGACCGCCATGCCTTTAAATTATTCACCTCATCACGAGCATTGTTATCATATTTGTACAAGATGATAAACAATTTAAGATGTAGTTTCATGCTTTAGGATTTCAGCTCCTTGAAGTTGTTTTTTTTAAGATTCTCTTGTACACGTGTTGTATCTATGCCAAAGTGAAAAGATTCAAACAAATGGGATCCTGATCTACAAATGCCTGCGTAGCTTTCCAAGTGCAATACACACTTGACAGGAAGAACAATATTGAAAGAGAACAGTGTGGCTGCCATCCCATGTCCAAGCCCCCTGCCTCGAATAACAGCGGCCCATGGTAAATATTGAATATTTACATTTGCGTACCCTTTCCTTGCCTGATATGAATCAATATGAATGGGAGAGTTGTCCTCGTCTCCGGCTAATCCATCTGTTGATCCTGCCTTTATTAACAAGTCCCCTCTTTGTTTTCCGAAAAGTCCTTATACAGAGCGTCACCGGAGACGCTGCTGCAACATCATCAGGACATTTACAGTGGGACTTTTAATCCGCTCAGTTTTAAATAGCATTTTATCGTGTTATTATTATGGTATTGCACCTCAGACCAGAGTTTTTATCATATCCGTAGGGAGGCTACCTCACAAATCTGCTTTATTTACTGAGATTACGAGGCCACAGTGGTTGCTCTTGAGGCTTGATGAGTCAATACCAATCTAGTTACATGTTTTCCACAAGATGAATCGAGCGGATAGATCCCCTTGTACGATTAGTACAGTAGAAAGGATTAATATTACCATGACATCCTGCTTATGGCACAGATACCAATAAATCCTCTGCCAGTCTTTTCTCCTCTTGTTCCCCATCTTCGGTATTTAAGAGCGGGAAATGATCCATAGATCAAGGCATGTAAATTATTTAGTACACAAGCATCTAAGTGCCTCAGCTTGCAGTTTTAATTACGCGTATTAGCAGCTAAAGGCTCTCGGCTGACTAATTCCATGCGCTCGCTCATCGCTGCTACACAGGAGTTGATGATGCGGAGGCAGGCGTGCTCAAAAACAGTCACACAAACACACAAACACGCACAAGCTGCTTCTTCACATTTGCGTAATGTGACAGGTCTATTATTACTCAGTAAGCCCACGGGAGCACTCAATAAACACCTATTTCTCCCTGTAAATCCCCCTGCCTCTGCCATGCTGCTTACACGGCTCTCCCAAGGCACACAACAGCCTCCGTGAGCTGCTCTCTCCCCTCGTCTACCCCTTCTCTGTGGCAATATTCCCCTCTGAAAGGCATTTATACACTGACATTTGGAATACAAATAAAGAAACGCGGACAAGGAGAGGCAGCGAGGATTACAGAGGCCTTTGAATGTGACAGTTGTTTCATTCGCGCACACACATACATACATACATAATCCAGCTGCGCAGTATCCTATACTATATATATGCCCGTGCACAAGCATCAAGTCTCTAAAGTCATTTGACATATGTTGCACTGGTTAAAATTAGAGCTGAGGGGCTATCACCAGTCGATACGATACACGGTACACGGCTAATGGCACGATAAGATAAGTAAACCTTGATATATCGTACATGTTATTGTTCTTCTTTTTACGAACGAAAATACATTTTAACAACAGTATTTCTTTGTTAAATCACAATCAGATACATTTTAAGAACAGCATTTCTTTGTTAAACCACTACCTGCACAAACTTTATATGAAATACTCCCGTTTTAATAATCAAAACAGTGAATGTGCGCTAGTTTTCTTCCTATAACCAAGAAACAAAATTGTAGTGCTAAAAATATATTGATACAGTAGCCCACAATATGAATACTGTATCACCAAATTTAGTGTCACGATATTTAGATATTTCGATATTTTAGCACCCCCATACATAAAAGTATTCAACTGTGCAGTTTTGCCTACATATAACCACCTCTCCATAAAATAATGTAGTATTCTTCCTGTTGTTTCCAACCAAACTGTTTCGTTTCAATATCATAACAAATGCGTTTTAACTAGCATGGTTCCCTGTATAACATTTGAAATACTCTTTAGCTCTCAATGTGCTTAAACCTGATTGATTAATGTTAGATTTTAAGACTCCACTTCCTACCTTCTGACGTGTCACCCTCCGGCTCTCATTGTGTGTCACTGCGCCCGCACAAAACGGCCCGTGACCCCTGACCCTGAACTGTGAACATGTCAGACGGGGGTCCTGACAATGTGATGTCACACCCAGATCCACCTCTGTGTAGTTAAGTCTTTGTCGTGAAAAACCTGAAAGCAAGTGTAGCAACTCCTACCACAGTCCCCGTCACACAGTCAAGCTGTGACTGGCATCCGTTCTCCCATCTGCGCGGATTTAGCATGAATGAAAACACGTTTGGGTATAGAAACATGTTGCTATAGTTCATTTATATATGCTGATACATTTTTGGGGTTTATATTTGGTGCCTAAATCAACAGCTAAGGGGCTAAAACTATTGTAGACTTATCTAAGTATCGTAACAAGAGTATAAGTATCAATGAAAAACATAAAATCACATAAACAGGGCAAATGTGACCTTGGTTTTAGAATGATCTTGCACTTTATCAGCATTTATATAAGACCTCATGTAACTCCAAGAAATAACTATTCTTTTGTGTTGAAATTTGTCCTTAGTATCAAAATCGAGTTTGGAATTTTAGTATCATGACAACACTAATATCAGATCTGATAAAGCTCAAGATCAGATACTTGTCCAAATAGGTATGTCGTTTTGATCTCGTCTGTGTTGTATATTTACCGTATTTTTCAAACAAAATATGGAAAGCAGTTTATTTTTCTCTATTTTTTTATGAGAAAACTCAATATGTCATATGGCCCAGCCAAAAAAGCAACATATTGTTATAGTCTTTGCGCAGTGGAGTAAAGCTAGAGTAGTAAGAAAAGCGAGTAGCAATACAACCACACTTCTGAGCCGACTCTTCTGTGACACTCATCTGTATATTGGCTTTTTTATAGAGTGCTGGCATAAAAGGGCTCGTCTCCCAAACAGTGTAGGCTAGCTGACTCCGAAGCACAAACTAATGCAAGTGGCTTCACTTTTTACATTTAGGAATACATTTATCCATCCATCCCCTCTGGTTTAATCTGAAAGTAGAAAATATTAGTCACAACACAAGGCAAAAAATGATGTTATTCATGAGAAAACTTGTGTTGATTCTGAGAGACCAAAAGAAGAAAAAGAGTGTCAGCACATTTTAAGTCAAACACCCTCGGTTACTGCTTTTGTATCCAGAAAACAAGATTTGTATTTTTTTTATTTTAATTTTTTTGCTTCCCATCTTGCCTCCTCTTTTTTTCCCCTTGCATTTACAACACCTACAGGACAAGATTGTTAAATTGCGAGGACGGAGCAGGTTCATCATTGTGATGCAAAAGAAGTTGAAATGCAACCCCAAGGCGAGGTAGCTGAGTTTGGGGGATCAAGAGAAAGTGAGACGGAGGGAGGGATAGAAAGAAGAAGAGAAAAAAAAAAACTAGCACAGACCTTTGATGTAGCAGCAACAAATTTACCTTGTGACAGAAGATACATGGCTGCAATAAACGAGTTATACCAGCCCTTACACATGCAATCAGATGATTCTGGCCAAGGTGTTAATTGGATCCTAACCGGCAGATCTGATACGCCTGGGCCCCAGTGGTGAAGGGGAAAGCCTTTCCAAGTGATGAACTATAATTCACTGAGCTGCTTGAAGCACTTGTAATTTACTGTGTGTCACTGATGAAGAGGCTGATCCGGTGGAGGCCATATTACCTGCAACATCAGAGGAACATGAACTAACCCCCCTTTACTCCCCCAAACTTCCACCTGAACACACACTTCTCCAACTTCACTTTTAACTGTACTTTACGGTTGAAACGCCCTCACCTGCGACATTTTTACAAGTATAAACAATTTAACAAAATTAGGATCAACCCAAGTTTAGTCCTTTTTTTTAACAGACTGGGTAAGATCAAGACTAAACAAAGACTAAAGAAGGACCACGTCAGGACTAAAATGAGCTCAATTTAGGATCAAATAACGACAAGTGTGAACGTGCATTAAAGCAAGACATCGACAGGATTCAAACCATGAACAAACCTCTTTCTACTAAAGCCAATCAGCATTAGGGTTGTAGTCGACAAATCTTGGTTGGCTAAAGACGTGCCCTGCTTTTCGATTAGTCACCTAAAGGGGACAATGACGTTAAACTGGTGAAAGCGCTCGAAACGTTTCAGTATCTTTATGATCTGACTGTGTATCTGGCCACATCTTATGATTGAAATGAAATAGTACTAGGAATTTTGGTTGAGTAAAACACCACTTTTTTACTTTTACTAAACGATCTTCACTGCCTAACTTGATCAAAATGACACGCGTAAACAATATTACTGATTACAGCCAAGAATCTTCATCAGTGACATCTTTTACATGTAACGATGGAAAGATATGGAAATTGTACTAATCCCATCTCCATCTCTTTAGGTTTTTCATTACTGCCTCGTACATGATGGGCCTTTATGTTATGATAAATTACACTTGCCCATGCACTGCTATGAAAATTGATTTAGGAAAACATCCAGTAATCTACTTAGCTTCAGTCCTGACAATCTCGGGTATTGATCTGTCTAAGCTGAGTACACGCCTTCACTTGTGGGAGTGTGGCTTAACATATGTCGGGGTGATTTTACATATATGAACATTGTCCAGCCGTGTTGGGGGGGGGGGCCGTGTATCAATGGGGGGGGGGGCCGTGTATCAATAATAGCCCAGGCGCATTTGGCAGTAATTGGTTGGTAAATGAACGGCGGTGTCTGTAAATGGAGCTGGAGAGGTCAGGAGTCCTGCGGCCGTGAAGCGGGCTGAGTTCGGTGGCTTGTACCCTCGGGACAGTTTAGTGATTGAGATGGCATCAGGAGGCTACTGGCGTTATCGAGGGCAAGATTATTAAAAATTTACAGCAACTTGAGTGTCATTCATTTTACTCCATACCTAATGCCTATAGATTCCCGGACTTTGATTGATTTTTCAGCGCCAGTATTTTGATAGCAATGTCAATGCCAACACTATAACGACTAGTGCATTGATAAAACCTTGAATAACTCCCTGAACAGTAATATCCAAAGTTTTGTTTCCAATGTATTCTTACTTTTTGGCATTCATTATTTGTATTTCTTTATTTATTGAAAGCACACCTCCATTATTATCCGAATTTTGAGTACAAGCCAACATTTACATCTAATGTAGGTTCCGCGAGGAAAAATTACTACCGTTGTAATAGCAAAGATAAATTATACCAGTAATATCGACGAAAAACATAATACTTCTACTTTACTACTAATTAAGGCTGCTACTAAAAAAAAAAAAAAAATTGCTTATTGATTAATCTAGCCATTGTTCATTCAATTAATCAGTTGGTTGTTCAGAACACGAATCTTACCAATGGAACTAAAGATATGCAGTTTTTAAACATCCTGATGAAATACAGACAAAATGTTTCTTGTGTCAATTTGATGCAATTACAGCGCTTTCTGATCCATAAAAAGTCTTCTTTCCGCCCGTGACATGTTTTGAAGCCCTTGTATTGTCCAGAAGTTGATTAGTTCATCTATTGACTTGTTTCAGCCCTACTCCCAATACATTATGAGTGGGAAAAGTACAGTATATATGAGTGCATACGCAATGAGGTTGGCTAGGAAAGGCCACACACATGTATAGTAGTGTCTATGTAGCGTTGTATGTTACTGTGAAAAGTAGCAGTAAGGTTGCGTTTTTGTATTCATGCAAGAATGTCCAGTTGATTCAAATCTAACTAGGGCCTGTGTGACAGATTTGCCTGGAAGAGATGCTACCTGAGCGTTTGAGTAAAAAAACTTGACCTTTGGCGAGCATTGGAGAGGCTGATTACAGGCTGCGGGTGTGACATGAGTGCTGTAATGATCTGCTTGTTCTGGTGTGGGCCTCAGCAATGTTTTCACATCAGGAGCCAATTTAAAGGTCCTTTGTTTTGCTCCTCAACTTCAGGGGCAAACCACAAGGCCTAGAAGTTCACAACCGCACTGCCCATCATGTTTTTTTCTAACTATATGTTACCAATAATGGAAAGTAATGCTCTCAAGTGACCTTACAGAAGCCGGTAAATAAAAGTATGCATCGTTATTGAAAATTCAAGAAAAAATAAAAAGTTTTTTCTGCATTCAAAGCAGGAGAATCCAAATTGCATTATTAAAGTCTCTGGCTTTCACATCGCCAGAAGCTCATTTCAAATTTTCTAATAAATGATTTGCAGTAAGCCATATTAGTAAGAAATTAATTTGGATTGGGAACAAACAAGAGCTCTATTGGATATCATGGCTTCTTTTCCACCACAGAGCCTATTCACGGCGCGTGCATGTTTACGCCGCTGCCATCGTCTTGTAAATGCTCATTAATTTCACCCCTTCATGGCAAAATCATTTCTAGGAGAAGCAATTCAGCCTCCTGTTCCTTTCAATTCAGCGCTCACGTCAATCAAGTTCTCCCGCACTATCCCGCAGAATGGAGGTGTTATATTCCTGCAATTATCATGTCATATACTCGAAAATGTAAATGAACGTGTGTGTAAAATTAAATTTATGGGTTGTCAGTGAAGAATAAGAACCAGGAGAGCAATTACTTATCTGCTTTCATCTCGGAGCCTCTGATACGTCAAGCAGAAAAAGCATTCAGTTAAACGCTGGAATTAGCATTGTGCTGCACTTCACAATGGACGTGGGCCAGTGGCTTTTTTGCACTTCTCTTTCTTCTTCCTGCCTTCTCTCTCTCCTTCCCTCAACCTCTTTTTTGTTTGGAAATCCGGCGAAATGAAGATGATTACTCGCCATTACCTCCAAAAGCTAATAAAAGAGTAAAAGCAACTTAGCGGTGTTGTTTTCCTCTTTGTTTTTTTTTTTTTTTTTTTTGCTTTTGTTATATTGTTTTTTTTATGTGGTTGGCATTTTACATTATTAATTCCCAGGCATTTCATTTAGTTTTGCCATTTAACAGAGTAGGTGTTTGAAGTTGCGTGTAAAATGTATGTGTAATGATACTGAATGTATTCATGAGCATGCATTTGTGTTAAAGCTGACATAAGTCTGGTCTGCATCTCTGTATAAGCCCAAATATCTCTGAGCCGGCATCCAATTAATACCTTTAATGAGTGCATCTCGTGTTGTTTCTCCCCTGCATTCGGCCCATTGTCGCGCCGTCCCACACAAAACCAAGAGTGACTGCAGGGGTAATTACTTACCTTGCAAATGTACCTTTAAGGGTTAATAACATTGAAGGTGTAAGCACCACATTTGCATAATTACACACAGACTGTTTAATTTGCAACTTTTGACGGCTTTTGTTCGGCGTCTGGCTTATTGTGAATGCACTTTCTTTTGCACTCTTTGCATTGAGGGAGATGTACCACCACAACATCCTCCTCCTTCGCCTCCACCACCTCTCCCACCTTGGATGGAGTCCCTTTTCTCTAAGACCCTAATGAACAATGGAGGCAGGATTTGTTTGAATATGAATATGAATGTGCAGCAGGGCCGGCTGGAAGTTGACCTTCAGCTGTGATTTTCAGTTCATCAGGATTAGTCAAGGCGGGCGATCAGGAGCCACTAATGCATAATGACTTCTAAAATGAAAAAATGTGTAGTGACCATGCAAATGTCTCGGCTAATCAAAGAGGGGAGAGAACCTGGGGTGGGGGGTGGGCGTCGAGGAGAGGAGAGCTAAACAAGGACGTGTCAAGGCCTGACAGAGAGAGGAGAGGAAGGAGGGAGGAGGCGGACAGACATGCATGGGAGGTAATCAAGGCAGCTTGATTAGCCGGCGATGAGGACAGGGATGTCTTATTGGCCCCTTGACACACCATAAAGGCTAGCTACTGTCATGCTAGCTCCACGGCAAACACCAGCACAATTAGCGTCACTGAAGGTGCAACTACAGGTTGATATTTTAATTATGTTTGGAGAGCAGTGTGACCACTACTGTCCGCAATACGAAATTTAGAAATATGTTACATCAATATGTGCAAGCTGGAGATGTAGGGAGATAGATCAGTGAATGGATAATATCGCAACTGTTGTTTTGGATATATGCAAAGTAAAAATACACTGTATCATCTATAAAAGAATGACCTCAACCAAGACATTTACAGGAACATTTAAGCACATTCTTGATGCGTTGTTAAAATATTGACGGAATAATGTCATCGAGGGAATGCAAAAATATATTGAAATACTCATTTTTGCCAATATGCTCATCCTTTGAGTTCGTTTATTTTTCTTTCTAAAGGTGAACAATAATAGCTTTTGTGGATTTTGTCCAAATAGGTTGTAGATAATCTAATGTTAATTATATTTTAAAAGCTTGCATTGCATATTCAGAATGAGTCACATGACACATTTTATACACGGATACTATATGCTTAATGTTTTGCCCTAGTTTGCTGTAGTGAGTGACGCAGGACGTACCCCAGCCTCCCAGCTATGACCGACCCCACCACGCTGATTGTGCCTGCCACTTGTCCACTTCATCAGCGTACTTTTAATCAACTTTAGACTTTTGCATTTTCACGCTGTTTCACCGTAGTGGCACTGATAGGCACGCGAAAGTGGGGGAGTTCAAGGGTCCTGCTAATTAAGGTCTACGTCTATTTAAATCCCGTACTGTTCCCAGCGGGACACAGGCAGGAAAATAAGACGAGCAACACAAAGGCACAGCACCCATCTGTCCTTCAGCATCTCCTCTAGGCTGCCAAGCGTCACGACCATAGGAGGCCCAACGCCACTCGCCAATTACTAGACTCCCAGTTGGACCATGCCACTAGGCTTGACATATACCTCTTATGCTCCATTTTCAAACTTTCTTAACCCTTTCTTTTATATTTTCTTTACTGCTAATAGGATGTGTTCACGACATTCAATAATGTGATGTCAGAATTTCAAACTGGAAATCCATGCTTGATTTTACTTAAAGGCACATTATGTAGAGGGGGAAAGTCACCTGAATAATTCCATTGAAGTAGAAAGTTAAAACCATACTTCCGAACGTTCTCCATGCAGATAGATTACTTTCATACTGTGGGCATATCATAGCTAAAGGAACAACATATTTATGTAAAAAAGTTGGAGGTCGCTCCTCCAGGCCAAATAATAGCCACTTTTTGTGGAGGTGCCAGCTCGCTCACAGTAAGGACACAGGTGATCATTTTTATTAGTCATTTGTTTGAGTAAAAAGTTAGACACTGTGCCTTTAAGATTTGAATTAAAGTATACTTTATTGAGGAAATTCACAAAGGTGCCTTTGGGATTTAATAAGGCCATCACATCACATTCTGAAGCTATAAAAACAACTCCTCTAGTTTATTTGTGCTGAAAGAGAAAATGCAGAACTTTGTGCCAGTTTTTGTCATATTTATTTCTGATATTAACCATTAACAAGCTCAAAACATCTGTATTCTGACAGTTGGCCAGCAAAAGTCACCATAGAATTCTGATCTGTCCTCTACTTTCTACAATATTGTGATCACGTGAGCCAGGCCTGTTCCTTGACCCATGTTTTGTCTTCCTTGCTCTGTGTTCAGGTGCCAGTGTCGGTGGCCATGATGAGTCCCCAGGTGATCACCCCACAGCAGATGCAGCAGATCCTCCAGCAGCAGGTGCTTTCCCCTCAGCAGCTCCAGGCCCTGCTCCAGCAGCAGCAGGCTGTGATGTTACAACAGGTACAAACACACTGTATATATATATATATATATATATATATATATATATATATATATATAATACATACACAGACACACACACACACACAACACACACACACACACACACACAGAGACACACAGAGAGACGGCTCATACAGTAGACTCTCACACAGACCGTACACATCCAACCATCTGTATGAGGTGCGCCACAGATGGTCAGTGTTGTGAATGTGACAGCCTGTTTATCCTAAAGTTACAATGCTTGGCACACAAATGATTATTTAAATCATTTGCACATACAGTAAATTCTTGTGCTGGAAATAATACAGTAATATGTATTGCAAAATAATATTATATGGACAAAAACATATCAGACCAATAGCTGTTTGTTTTTGTATGGGATGGGGGGTAAGTTAAACTATGGATTTGATTATTTTATCAGAACTTGGTTACAATTTTGATTTTCATTTAGTGATAGTAAATTGATTTACAATTAGTAGGATTTTTATTGCCTTAAGAGCCTACCAAAATTATATGTTTCTTTTGACACCCCATATTTTGTCTCCTTACAGTTAGAGGGCTCTATTTGTGTTCTAGATTGAGCTGAGATATTGAGGTTTTACTCATATAGCACAATTGAATGGAGAAATGGGCTTTTTCTCACATAAACCTAAAAATGCACCAAACCCTAAAAAATATTGAGAATACAGAAGGTATTTCAGGAACAAGAATATATGAATAACTCTATTTTGACAAAAAAAAAACATCAGCTAGAAACCCTATAATTCTAAGGGCTCGGCTTCCCTGTTGTCACTCACATGACGGAGGCTGACCAGTGTTTAAGCAGAGAGCTGCATTAAACACAATTAGGGCTGCAACGATTACTCGAGTAAATCGAATAATTTCGATTACAAAAAAGCTTCGATTATTATTTTATTGCTTCGAATGATTCGTTTAATTTACATATTTAATATCAAAAAAACACGTGACTCTGTGGCGCACGGAGCGCACGGAAAGACTTGTGGCGCTTTTGTTTCACACGGAGCTTGTGTCCGCTCTGACGAAGGCGCAACAAGGAAGAGAGCGGCGCGTTTTAAACTCACGAGTGCGACTGGGAAGAGTTTTGATGAGTAAAAGAGCCATGGATCTATTATAATAATCCCGAGCTGCAACTCTAAACACCGCATCTAGCTCCGCCACCCCAGCCCCCGCGCCGTCGACACGCCACCGCGGACCCCGCGCTCCCCACTCAACAACTTTGCTTCCCAGTCACAGTCGTACTTTTAAACAGCCAATGCACATGGAAACAGCGGAGGACCGCGGTTATGTTTAGAATAATCTGAAACAGAAAGTCCGAGACGCGGAGGCCAAAGTGACCGGCCCCACGAGCCAAAAACGGCAAAACGCAAAAATGCTCAAAACGCCGGGACCACCGGTCCCACCCAACATAACGTTTTACAAATGTCTTATTTTAAGTGATGTGACAGAGCTACTGTCACAGACTGTACACTTACAGTCTACGACAAGTTAATTAAGTCCTTTATATATATTCTTTCTATACAAACAGAACAGTTTGGACTGAAGTGAAATGTTGCCGTTTTGGGGACAAATTTATATGAAATTAAGTATAAATTTGTTATTTTAAAACAGAAATTCCTTATTTTGTATTTGTCTATTACTTTGAACAAATAACGTTTATCTAAAAAATGATTTAAATGTGTTTAAATGGTTTACTGAATGTACAAAAAAAATTAACCGATTACTCGATTAATCGAAGAAAAGAATCGATAGATTACTCGATTACTAAAATAATCGATAGCTGCAGCCCTAATATATCCAGGTTTAGAGCACAAATCAACTTTATATCATCACCTAGTTTGTATTACCTTTGCGTATTGGACTCCAATACCATTATAAATGTGCTGTTATAGATAATAACCTCTGCTGACCACATTGTAGCTTACATAGTCAACAGTCACACATCGATGCAAAGACTTGAGTCACCCTTAGACAGAACGTGGCCACCGCTCTCTCCTGCCAGCTCACCACAACCCTGCGTCCTTGACACGCTTACGGAAGGCAATATGAAAATTGACGTACTTGTTCCTGTCACCTCTAATTAACTGTTTCTAGTGTGTCACTGGATCAATTCCCTGACAAGCATCCATCAGGGACCGTAGAGTAGGGCACAGTTGGACTGAACACCACACACTGAATGATAGGTGATGGATGATGTAATGTTTGGAATCAGCTCCAGAACACACACGCGCGCACACACACACACACGTAGACTCATACTTGGCACGGTCTCATGTCAGAGTTGAAATCTGATTCATAGATTTGATTAAGGCAAAGAGAATTGTTTAATTAAGAACGTCAGTCAATCTGATTCTTCTTCATTAAGAGATACCAGGCTCTCCACTTGGTGACTGCACTAACTTATAATTGTATTAGGGTTGTTAAAGTAATGATACCCCGCTCAGATACTACGGTAATTGATCCTAAAACTAGTATTGAAACAAGATACTGATTGGAACAAGAATCAATACTAGAAAAATCAAAGACAAAATGGTAATTTTGTGTTTAAAATGAGTCTAATGTTCAAAAACCTGTTATTGTTGTTCTTTACAGTGGTATTGAAATTGGTATTGAGCCTTTTAATTGACAATTAGTTTGAAATTCTAAACACTTAAAACACCAAATGGTGTTGATGTTGCAGTGAAAACTGAAAAATGTTAAAGTTGACTTCTATTAGTTTGTATTGCTTCTTTGAAAAAGAACATGGTTGTAAGTGTATTTTTGACACACACTTCCTAATAACTGCTGCATTGTGTTCACACCAATAGCTTTGTATACTAGTTCGCAACCATTTGTTTACACATTGTTACATTTACAGTGTGTTTGTGCCTATGGTTGTCTAATGTGTGAATGTGGTTGTTTTCTCAGCAACACCTGCAGGAGTTCTATAAGAAACAACAGGAGCAGCTCCATCTGCAGCTCCTCCAGCAGCAGCACCCTGGGAAACAGGCTAAAGAGGTACGTTAAAGGGAGGGTGTGGAGAATTCGTATTTTAAATTTTACAAACATAACTGATCTGTGTTCTCTTTTAAACCAATAAGAGTGCAGCCTACACATGATTCCTAAGTGGGCCACCTGATATTTTTAATATAGTATTAATTAAAGAGTCAGCTTAATAGTACCTAGTATCTGACCACCATATATAATAAATTACAAATGTTATTCAGTCAGCCACATATTCTGTTTATCTCACACAAATACTAGACTGAAGCTCTAATAACACAGATATCCGCTCTTTTATGTAAACCATATGCACATGCAGTGACTTATTAAGGGAAAGCCACAGACAAAGGCCCCTAATGAAGTGTTTCTGTGGGCGGACAAACACACCCCAAACAGGGCTCTCCTGCTGAAGTTACACCGCATGATGCTCATAAATCACACTGACAGGCAGCCGCTCGACAGACACTGCTCCGTCCCGTTGTCTTTGGCTATCAGAGAAGAGGAGACAAGCCTGACAGCCCAAGCTATATTTGCATAGCCGTGTTGGAGCATCACACCTCGCCCGAACCCTGAGCGCCGAGTCCGGGGCTATATCCAGGAAATAATGCACACTTTAAATTGATCCAAAAAAACAGGCCCTGTCTATCGCTGTCTGTCGCACCTCTCACTGTCTCCTCAAGCAGCCCATTATGCTGCCCCTACAGAATGCCGCAACTGACCTCCCGGCGGCTTTGTTTCTGTTTGGATTTGCGAATAGAGTTTTTCAGGGCCCCCGCCATCAAATATGGAATAGAAATTGCTTGCCTTATTTCTCTTGAGGCTGGGCGGAAAGGGGAGTCTCATCACTACATTATGCAGACTGTTTTCCAGTGAGTGCGTCAAGTTTTACCCCCGTTCAGTTCAAGATCCTCCTATGATATATAAAAATACATTTTGAAAAAACGCACCGAGCTTGACACGCTGAATGCGCATATACATTACAATGAACATTGTAGCTGTAGCTAAGAAAGGAACTAGAAAATGTAGTGAGTATTATTGCTAAGTATAGCGTTTATAATAGCTCTGAGCCAAGACTGTTCTCTTTTTGGAACACGCTCTTTTTACTTGTTACGCCACAGTGGCTAGGTTTGATGTTTTTCATTTTGTTGTTGTTGTTGTTGTTGTTGTTGTTGTTGTTTTGCACAGAGCTTATGCAATAGCCTGTCTGGCCCAGCGATAAACAGCACAGTGAGAGGAGCCGAGAGACGAGAGGAGAGGGAGGGTAGAGCGGGCAGTGTGTGTTGTGTGTGTGTGTGTGCGTGTGTGGATGAGTCCTTGTGTCTGTGCGTTTGCATTCATGTGACACTGTAAATCTCTCTCGTCCTTCTCGCTCCCCCTGGCCACATAAGCTGTAACAGACCATCAGCAAAGGCGAGACAATTAACTATCATGGGTGGTGGTGGCGGCGCGGGGTGTGGGACAGGGATTAGACCAGCGGCTTAGTATCATACACAATCATACACTGCATATATCAGAGCTGAGTGTATGTGGCACACAAACAGAGAAGAGGCAACGTTAGTTTGGCACAGCCCAAACTGGAGTGAGAGCGCAGAGCAGACAGAGGGGGACAGGGCAAAGGTAGCTGAGGTCAAAGCTGAGTGGGATCAGACCCTCCACACTGCAGATTTCACCATCCTCTTACCTCTCAGTTATTAATTCATAGTAATTTCCCTCCCTCCCTTCTCCTTGTTCTCTCTATAGCAACAGCAGCAGCAGCAGCAGCTGGCCGCCCAGCAGCTCGTCTTCCAGCAGCAGCTCCTGCAGATGCAGCAGCTCCAGCAGCAGCAGCACCTGCTCAACATGCAGCGCCAAGGCCTGCTGTCGCTGCCCGGGCCCGCCCCCGGTCAGGCCGCGCTGCCCGGACAGACCCTGCCTCCTCAAGGTAAGGCCCCCAACGCTGGCACTACCACAACTCGTGACTCTTACTATTTTTACTTTCTGCATGCTCAGACACTGTCTCAAGATGCGTTCACACTTGTCCTTATTTGGTCCTAAATCGAGCCCATAGTCCTGACGCGGGCTTGGTTTGATGTTGTTTGAATCGTTTTTTAGTTCCGATCTAGTCCCGGTTTACTTTCTGGTTTAGTCCAAATGTAGATGTGTGTTGAATGTGCAAGTGTGAACTCACCGTAGAGTACAATTATAATGTTGTTCATACATATATTTATTTATTTTTCTTTCATGAGGTAACTGCCCACACTTCTTTCTAAAAAAGGATTATTACCCTTCAGCCAGTGACGTATTTAAGTTATCTGCTCCACTTCACAGGCTCTGTGTTTTGTTTAGTGCGAAGTGCTCATGCTTTTGTCACTGTCTTTCATTTTGTTCTTGATGTCAGATTTCAATCTTGAATCTGGATGCATGTTTGTCGTCTTCTGCCTGTCTTTGTTTCTATCATCAGTATTCACCTGTGGCCCCTGCTTTATCTCTGCGTACGTCTTTCTGTCTGTCTGCACCTCTCATTGTTATGCTCTGGAGCCACCCACTTCGTCCCAACTCTCCACATGATCTGTTTTTGCTTCATTCCATTCTCTTTTTTATGATTAGGCTTCATCTTTGTCTACCACTATCTCCCTCTCAACTCCCAGTGTTTGTTGTTTCTATATCTGTTCCCTCGCTCCCCAGCCCTCCCTCCCCTCCTTTCCTCTCGGTGGGTTGTTGTTGTTGTTTACTGCCTTCAGTGAGAGCAAGAGAGAATAAACACATTATGTAAAGACATTGAGAAAAAAAAGAAGGCACCATTTCCAGAGTTCCTATTTGTTGTTTACGCCTAAAATAGTTGAAAAAGATGCAAATCTGAGTGCTGATTTCTTATCATTCTGAAATCCATGGATAGACAACATTTTGATGACGTTTGAATTGTTCATTTCTGTGGCTATGGTGATCATTTATCATCACTCTAAAGCCCATATTTGTCTGAACAGATGTCTGCTTATGAAAAAAAAAACAAGTAGGAAGAAAATGATGGATGCTCTATTTGGGTCAAATTACATCTACACACATCAATTAGGTCAAATTCCTTATAGGGATGCCAGCTAGGGCGTGCAGCTTCATTGTTGTACCTTATCCCAGGATTTATACTTTGCAGTGGCATCATGCTGGTGGTGGGCTGCATGTATTTCCATGGTGACACAATGCACACATTAGCAAGCACAGAGAGAAAAGTTCATAAATGATCTGAAAACTCAAGAAAAAAATGAAAGTGTATTGGTGTTTTAATTGACTGAAAAACATTTTGCTAATGCTAACTAGCTTTTGACTGCAATGTTATTGGAACCAGACATGTTTAACAGCACAAATCAGCGAACGTTTTGTAGTTTCAAATAGCTCAACTCTTAATGGTGAGATTACACTGAAACATGTGAGTAACAGAGCTTCAGACAGAGCAGTGACTCCAGTCCAGCTAATGCTTATGACAACACATGAAAGGTATCAATATTCCATAAGGTGCTTTAGATGTCTCAACAGTTTCTTCTACTTTGGGTAATTTGGTAGAATGTCAAAAACATCAATACATTCAGTCCTTGAGTTTGACTGCTGTCTCTCTGAGCATCTGAACGTCACTATCTCCCTCTTTCCTCTGCCCATCCAGGCGGCCTAAGCCCCGCAGAGCTGCAGCAGTTGTGGAAAGATGTGACCGGTGGTGGTGGCCATGGCATGGAGGATAACGGCATCAAACACAGTAACAACACAGGTGGCCCAGGCGCACCAGGTGGACTGGACCTCTCCACCAACAACACCAATACAACTACCTCCTCCAACCCTGCCAAAGCGTCACCGCCTATCAATCACCACAGCCTCGCCAACGGACAGTCGCCCGTCCTCAACCACAGACGAGAGAGGGAGCGAGAACGGGAAAGGGAACGCGAGAGGTAAAGTAACTCAAACATCCACCACTGCTTCAGCTCCCAGAGACAGAGATAAAAGAGTATTTGTACTTTTTACATTCACACACAACACAAACTTCAGCTTGTTGTTTTTGCG
Source organism: Chaenogobius annularis (assembly GCA_015082035.1). Lineage (NCBI taxonomy): Eukaryota > Metazoa > Chordata > Actinopteri > Gobiiformes > Gobiidae > Chaenogobius > Chaenogobius annularis. The sequence continues at coordinate 283,219 of BJKM01000521.1, forward strand.
TTGTTATTTAGAAAATGCACACTTCTGAGGAGCGACTTTTCCATCCCGAGTGTTTGTCCTTGTTAAAACTGTTTCTTTAGGGAAAACATTTGTTCAATACTTTATTAGTATGTTAGTAATATTCAAAAACAAGAGTCAGTTCCCCAGAGAGTAAAGGAACACACTTAGCTAGTACACAGATATCAAACACAGGGAGAGAAAGCAGGCAGGCGCGCTCTACAACAACAACAAGCAAGACAAGGTAACCTCATATACATTAAGTATTTAGTGCCTCCTCTCTTCTTTTTATCCTTTGTAAATTACCTTCCGTGCTTGCTTGTCATGTAAACAGAACGCGTGATGCCTTGAGTGGCGTTTCCGGGATGTTTATCCCTGTGATAGCGTCTTTTATAAATGCACCCGGCACCAAAACACTGACTGTTACATCTGCCTATTTGGCCCATGCATTATTCAAAGGCTTTTTCTGGGCGATATTATAATAAGGACTTTGGGGTAGCGACGCGCGTGTCTGCGTGGATGCTCGGTAAAGACCTGCACTGAAGGTGGAAGTGCTGTGTAATTGGTTTAAAGTAGATGCTATCTCTCCAGTACGTCTAAAAGGAGGCTTGAAAAAGATATCTTGAGAGAGAGGGAGAGAGAGGTAGAGAGGGAATGAGAAACAGTTTTTTTTTTTTTGGGGGGGGGGGGGTTGGCGGGGGGGTTCGTCTGCTTGTGTCCCGGGGGCTGCGTGGTTCTCATAATGATCGAACAAGAAGTATTGTCAGGCGCAGCGCTTACCAACATGCCACCGATCGATGTGGGAAAAGCCCCTTTCACACATGAGTATTTACAGTATTTACAGACCACACGCAGAAAAAAAAAGGCCTTCACGTACAAGCGGCATACACAACCCAGTTTCATTCACAACCTGGAACGGAGACACTCACAAGCCCGTGCCAAGCCTAAAAGGTCAAACTGTCATCTTTAATAGGACGTGCTGTCTAGGCAGGGTCGTAACTTATTTGGGTGCCATTTGAAAAACGCAGTGCCCCCCCCTGTCCTCAAAGAACATAAGTTACACACAGTATTAATCGCCTGATGAAAATGATATGGCTGTCTGGGTTTTTAATGTTTACTTGAAAGACTCCACCCCTCCTCCGCATAATGGTTTTACAAGGCGCAAAGGCAGTTAGGGCTTAAGATAGATTCCTTACGCGTTTTGGCAAACTGCTCTTTTTAACCTTTTAGTAACCCTGGTTATTGAACCCCGGAGCTGCAAACCGCTAGGGTTTTGACCTGTTTCGATTGATTTTAACTGGAAAAGCCTCTTTAATCTATCCAAGAATCCTCATCTCTTTCATTGTATTCCACTGTGCAGTATGTTCCCTCATTAACTGTTATGCCAATGCTTTTACTATGTCTCTAGTTCACTACATGAAGAAAATGGAGGAACCCACCCTCTTTACGGTCACGGTGTGTGTAAATGGCCGGGCTGTGAAAGCATCTGCGAGGATTTTGGACAGTTCTTGAAGTAAGTGCACGTTTTCCTTTCGCCTTCCTTTATTCAATCCAAACTTCATTTTAGAATAGAATAAACTGTATTGTCCCCTGAGAGAAATGTATCTTGGACTCAGTGAAACTTTTTGCACAAAACATTAAGGACATCAACAAACATTCCATAACAGGACACAGTAAAAATATATGCTGTGGAAAGTGCATTCAAATGATCTAGTTTAATCGATGTTGGGATAAAGACTAGACACACAATCAAAGTTTTAAGGATAGTTTTGGGTAAGATGTCCACTTTCTAACTTATATGAATATTCAAATGAATATGCATATTACTTTAGGTTCTAAATACATGCAAAATAAAAGGAAATTGTGCATGTCCCAAGAAGAGTAAAATTGGATTGTTACATCAACCTAAAAATCTGGAAAATACCTAAGAAGGCAGATGCGTAGAAAGAAAAAAATGAAGAGGTGGCCCAATTACTTAATTCCGAATCATACAAAAAAGTCACACTGACCTCACAACACAACAGTTTGTAGAGTTCAATACAAGCAGTGAGGAGTCAAGTCCGATCCATAACAAATCTGCTTCCTACCGCTCGAGACCTTGATAGGTTTGTGTGAGAAAACAACCTCAAAAGCCAGTGGCAACCTGCCCGGCCGCACACTTACCTTTCTCGACAAAAGCCCCCATTCACTGTTGTCATGGTGCAGGCGCCAGAGCGAATGAACTCTTCATGCTCCATCAACAATTTAGTTAATTAGCTCATTTGTAATTGGCCGGCTTTGTTGCCTGGATGTTCGTGGGGGGACATCAAAGGAAGAAGGTGTTTGCGGCGTTGGCGATTACAGGTTATCACGTTGCCACTCACTAAGAGTCTAGCTGCCATATCCATTCTTTTTCTCTCCCTCTCTGCGTCTCCTCTCACTATCACTCTTTCCCTGGCCCCCTGCTCACACACACGCAGAAGAAAATGAAAGGGAAAGCTTTAATTTGAATATTCTAATTAGATTTGTAATTAACTGTGAAATAACGATCTGGTGAGTGTTTTTCGCAGGCTGTAAATGTCCATGTGAATTCATATAAACTCTCGAAATCAGGACATTGTTCTGGCATATTTTCCAAATTATGCATTTCTCTACAGTGGTGACGTTAATAAGCTTGAGAAAAGGAGGGGGGAAATAGTGATACTCGAAACTAGTCCACCCAAGGGAAACTGTGTAAGGATTTAGGTCATGATTCTGCTAATTCCACATTAGCTGCCAAATAAATTGCTCTCATAAACACAGAATGACAGGACATTAGCTGCATATTTACACTTTATTAACACATAACAAAGGCTCCAAACTCACAAACGCTGACACCGCTTTCATCACATCCGATTCTCTAACTCGTCCTTGCTTATCCCGGGAGTAAAATCCACCACACACTTTACAGTACATCCCATTGATCGTGGAAATAATCTGGGATGAGTCTCTAAGTCATTCTTTAATCTAAAACCAAAATCCAGAATACAATGCGACGTCCAGTCTCTACTGCATGTGCGCTATAGTGCAGGTAAGAGTTTGCCTTGCAGCTTGAAAGTAGCAAAATATGTGAGGCAGCATGGTTGTATCGGATTAGTAGTATTTTTTTATTTTCTTTTGCGATATGGTGTCCTATCACCTCGCCACACTTACTTAAAGAAGACATCATGCACTGTTCGCTCTGTTAGCACACAAACCCTGGTAAGCCTGTGTGCTCTGCGGATACACTGTATAGGTAGCTTAACCGGTTATTTAGGTGAGGGGCAAAGCGGCACTGAAAGCCACTACCAAAGGCGCACCGCTCCGAAGACAAACGGAGAGAAAACAGGTTCGACTCAGCGACTTAAAAGCAGAAGCGGCAGCCACAGCACAGGTTGGCGGGGAGAACATTTGCTCGTACAAAACAGAACAACGTCTCGGTTCAGACCCCCACCTTTTCCAGACGCAGCCCTGCAAGTCAGAGGCTGGCTCCATACTGTAACCCAGTCAGCACATGAAAAACAGGCTCCAACAAAGAAGGCGCAGGCTCTTCATCAGAACAAAGATGGCTGCTCGGTGGCGTGCCTTGGAGCGGTGATTGTCGGTGTCAGAGGGAGGCCTTTCATGTCCTCGGAGATGCCAGCACACACACACACACACACACACGTGCAGTTTAAACGGGGTTACATAAAGCGGGTGTCAGATTTAGATGACAGTTTAGATGTTAGGAGTTGTGTGTGTGTGTGTGTTACGGGTAAAAGGGAGGGGGCCTGGCGTCTCGCTGTAGGAGACTGGCGCGGCGGCGGTGACACGTTTAGTCGTCTTTTTGTTTTGTTGCATGAAGAAACTTGTCAAGATCAGCATTTAATAGCTCTTCAATGCACTTTTAAGTGTTCTCACCTGGAAAAGGTAGCCGCAAGGTGGCTGGCTCTCTGAATTAGCTCTCTGAAGTTCAAAATGAAATCATATTGTCGGGAATTTTCCGCTCGGAGGGTATGTGTGTCTATTTGTGTTAGAGAATGAAAAGATGCTAATGTGCATGCATGATCTTTTTTTATTTTTATGATTGTTATAGATGCAGCAAAACAGCACAGTCTCAAAAGTGTTTTGATACCTTTTATTTTTGTCAGCATTTAAGACGCAATAGGCAGCAGTTTTTCAAATGTGTGTGAGAATGCTTTTGGTTAATCAGATGATATACACCACATCTACAGCTACAACACAGCTTAAAAACATTAAACAAATAATATGACTTGAAATGAAATAACTTGATTCAGATTGCAGTCAAATTTACCAATAAAATAAGAAACAAATACATAATCCTCCTTAATTTAAGTTTAAGGACGATTTTTTTTATTGTTCAATAAATGATAGATGAAACAATACTTTTTGGGGGTCAATATTTATCAAGGGTACTTTTTCTTCTTCTACTGGGAGACTTTTTGTTATTTTTCTGTATTAATATCAGATTTGAACTGTAGACCATAATAGATACAAACAAACCACAAGTGTTTCATTCTGCTATTTCTTTACTACAGCTCATAGTTTTTTAGTACACTGGACTTAAAGTATGTTTTGGGGTATAATCCTGCTTTAGAGTTGTTGTGTCATCGAACATAAATTAGGTTCTGTATTATCATTTATCATCTACGTTGATAATACAACATTGTCCTCGGGACAAAGTCTTAAGTAAGACTTGTTCCAAGTGCATTGACTAATAAACAGCAACAATTTAAGGTGTTTATTTTTTCAGTACATTAAATATAAACAGACCGGATCTTTCAACTCGCACTGAACACGTTGAGTTTGATGTTGGTCGCTGAGCACACACTTGTCTTTTACCCACAGACTCTTTAATCACTGACCTCCTCCTCATCGAGACACAGCGGATCCAGCGCACACATAAACACACACTCACTTAACTCTTCCACTCTCTGTCACCACTCCACTCTCCTTATTACTGGCAGGAAGGCAGGCTCCCATGTTAAAATGGCAAGCTCCGCCGCTAACCTGAACGCTAGTGTCTGTAACCCGCTGCTAATTAAACCCACAAGGCAGCAGCCAAGTGTCTTCGTCGCTATATATCGTACGCACACACACGCACACACACACACACACACACACTTGCACGCGGAGTACAGGCAGCAGGCAGACAGGCCCTGGCCCCTGGATAGCTCCACTCCCCTCTACCCCTCCACATGTCTGTGCACTGTGACAAGACCTTTAAAACGAAGGCCATTATATATGCGCTAGCACCATTGGGGGGAGTGTGTGTGTTGTGTCTATCCACACTTGTGTACATACCATTATGCTTGTTTATGCACCGCAGCAAAGCGTAGTCACGTAGGTGTCCATTTGTATACCTTTGACTAATGAATGTGTGTGGATTCAGACCTGGAGCGAGCCCCGTTGTTGTGTACGGGGCGGTAAGGAAGTCGCAGTCCTCTTCTGGGCCGCCGTTGCCCCTGATAATACACACAGACAATTAGCAGGGCTGCCGTATGCTCCGTACACACTTGGCTTGAGTAGATTTATTATAAGGCCCTTAGTGGACGTTGATGGCGTATACATATTCATACGCAAAAGCTGTGGGGAAAACCCTTACGAGATGTTTTTGTTCCCCCGTTCTGTAAAATGCGAGGTTGTAATAACAAAGAAGCCCAGATCATGGATTTAAAAAAACAGGGGTTGATTTGTACGTCTCTCTAAACTATGTCTTAGCTTAAAAACACTTTTATATGTGTGTGTTTTGTGTTGTTTACTTTGATTCTTCTACCGTTAACACGCCTCCAGATCTGGCTCAGTCGGTGTTGCTGCTCTCACACAGACTTCACATGGGTAATCCCCCTCGAACACTGAAATCAATATTGCTCTGAAATGAGCCATAAACTGTAAATATAAACAGTAGTCAGCAGGGTCCAATAGCTCTAAACGATTGCAACCCCACTGGCAACACGGTCATTAAACAATCACCTTATATCCCCCCTTTGATTCCTATAAACCTAATTGGCAGTAATTAAAAACTGGCCTAGAGTTTAATTGCATTTTCAGACATAGCGAGCACACACCAGGGCATGGGCGTTTCTCTGTTCTGTCTGTGTCCATCCCATTCCCTGTGTCTTTGTGTGGCATTATTAATGCACAGTAGGACTCGCTGCCATTTGAATATTTTATAAATGCATGTAGTAATCTGCCTGTAATCGCCTCGCTAACTGGCCGGCAGTGGAAGGTGTGTGGAGGAAAATAACTGCCGGGAGAGAGCTTCTGCTTTCACAATGGGCACACAGATATACATATGCAAACAGAAAAACATGCTGTTGATAACAGGCTAACTTAATAAAGATTTCATCCTCTATTTTTTGTAATGAGGTATCTTCAGGGACAACGCACAGCCCGCTCTGTGCTTTTGAAGCAGCTGTAATTCATGACACCCGCCATACATCAAGTGCATAAGATAGTATTATGGGCAGTGAAATGAAAAGGGTATTTGCAACATTAGTTCCCTCATCCTGCGAGGGACGTGATTAAATGATTAATGAAATGCCCCTTTTCTGCATGCGCATTCTGAAACAGCAATTAGGCAGCGGGCTGCAGACTCCACTGGTCTGCCCCCCCTCACCCCCTCCACCCACCTTCCACGTTTTAAGGCTACCTCATTCTTGATTTATAATGAAAAATAACTGTGCGTTAGAGCTGAAATGGTAACAGAAAGCAGATGTAGTGGTTTTAAATGTGCGCCCTATAATTGAGGGCTATTGTGTTTGCTGTGGCGGCATTCATGTTTTGATTGGCAGGCCATGAGACCTCCTCACTCAGTTGTCTTGTTTTGAACAAGGCAGATAAACAAGAATGAGGAGTATTATGTGGCACAGTGTGTTTTTTAGCCTGTGTTCCAAGTTCACAATAATGTAAGCAAGTGTGTGTGTTGTTAGATAAGTGAAAAGCAGCGAGAGAGGAGGATTTGGTACTCTCTAATGCACTGGAGGCAGTGCTGTAAATGATCATTGAAGGGTCTGCAAGCTAACCTATAATTACTGCAGATAAAGTGGCAGCTCTGGCATTTCATAAGCAGGCCTCCTCAAAGCTTGCTTTGTGAGTTTGTCACCAATGATCATTTAGATAGAGGCTCATTACCCAGCATCACAACACTTTAGAAGCCCCTTTTTTGCCCCATATCTGTGTACTGCACTGTAGTGTGTGTGTGCATGTGAAATAGAGGTCTATCTTAATCGTTAGGCTCTTTTGTGTCCTACAGACAAAATCCAATCAAGACAAAACCCTCATTGACTGTTATGGCTGTCTGACCGCCTTTTTCCTTCTAATGAGGCGAACACAGCAGATACATTTAATATGTCTGCCTCTGGATAATGCACCTTCAGTGGAAGAGCCGCTTTGTGTGTCAGATGTTGCCGGTGTTAAATTGTGTGTATTGTTTTCGGTAAACGAAGGAGACAAAGCCGTTCTGCAGGTCTAGCATCTTTTATTCTCTGCAGAAAGCTGTGCTCATGGGGGCACTGAAGTTAGCCATCTAAACTGGTGCAGGCCTATTGTCATGTTAAACATGGCACCACACACCGGCATGTTACTTCTAATTACATTATTTCACTCAAGAACAATGGCTCCTATCGGTTCCCATAGATAATTGTCTTTTTATAGATTTATTCTTGTGAAAACAAAACAATAGTAGAGTTGATACTGTAATCATCATCCACCACACTTCTGATCATGATAAAAAAGTAAATCATGATTCCTATTTTGTATATACTTTTGGATTTGGTACCTAACGTTTTGGTTTTGTTCTTTGCCTCTTTTAGACACTTAAACAACGAGCACGCCCTTGACGACAGGAGCACCGCCCAGTGTCGAGTCCAGATGCAGGTCGTGCAACAGCTGGAAATTCAAGTAAGTACTTTTTCTTTCTCTCTCAATTGTCTCCTAACTTGCACACATTGTATGAAAGTTTGAAATAAGGAATATATTTTGTGTCATTTTCACCAAAGCTGATGTTCAATTTAAGTGCCTTATAATCCAGTCAAACGTTATATTTTTTTATTGTATGAGTGGAGAATGGCCACCATGTGGTCTGACTAATACCTCCAGACGAGCAGGACCTGCAGAATCCAACAAAGACACTAAACAAAAGAATTTCCGAGCCTTACAACGAAAGCCATTATGGCTGTTTTAATTGAATTAAGCATGTGTGCTTTATTTTCTGCTTTCTTTTCCCCCTCTTTTTCTTTCCAATTAATAGCGAGCACATCTCTCTCAGTCTGCTGTGTTAATTAACTGCACTTTGCACCTGAAGAAAGCTCAAAAGGAGGGAACTATTTTCAGTAGGTGGAGCGTGACCTTATTAAGAAGTCATGCTGGCTAGATAATGAGAGCGCTGATTGAGCGACATTATTACTCAGCACTGTCGACACGCTCCCGTCTGCCTTTAGAAACAAATAGATATGTATGTTTAAAGTGGGCTCAAACTGAGAGCCAGGTGGAATATTCATTATGAGCTGTGAAAGAAGAACATTGCTCATTGTTGGAGGTCTTTTTAAACCTGTGCATTTGACTGAGCGCTGCAGTTATTTCAATTATGAAAGGGCCATTAAGTATTTATGAACTATTGTTTAAAGTGTGAGAGTTGTATGGTGTACATACCTGTTCCAGGAGGTCAAACTCTCCCATGTAATGACCTAATAGTGTAGTACAGAGGAGCACTGAGCTGCATGTTGTTTACTGTATCTCATTCTGTGATCTTGCTCATGAAAACACTGCAGCTACTGAAGCCTGAACTTACAGTGTGACCAATTACTGTGGTGCACTTGTGTTGTCTCTCTCTTTCCCTCTTCGTTCATTGCCCATTCCCTTCTTTCCCTCTTGTTTTTCCATGAGAGCCGTCATAGTAATGAGGCCCAGCTCTGTCCATGCACACCTCAGCGCGAGCGTGCACATGTGCTGGTCTACACAGTGTATATGAGGGGTGTGGGGGGAGTGGGGGGTGAGACGTTCACAGGGTCCGGTCCTTGTCAGTCCTTGTGAGTTAGATTGATGATAGGCGATGGCTGGGGCCACTAACTGGACCAGGGAGGCGGGGGTGCCCAGTACCCTGTTTGGAAGACCCCTTCACCTTTCAGCAGCTGCTGGCTGTGCTCCATCCCCCTAACTGTGTCCACAGGACTTTGAGCAGACACTCAGGACCGCCTAATTTATAGCCCAACTCGCTTGTTACTGTCAGGGCCCCGCTGACCTAAATTCTGCTATTGACAAAAAGATGAAATGCTATTTGTTTTGCCTGACCTGTCGAGACCCCTCCCTGGCTCCCACTGGCTTCTCGTGTTCTCCTTACATCACTAGGAGAACGGGCCTGTGTCTGTTTCTCACTTGGCTTTCATCCAACTTTTTTTCTTCATTCCACAGAAGCTTCCCCGGTGCTATCACAGCCCCTACAATCTCATAATCGGTATTTTTGTCTGTCCCTCCTGTCTTCTCATGCTCTGTCTTACCCCTCTCACTCTAATACTCTCTAATGTACTCTCTCTTCTTGTCTCTTCTCAGCTTTCCAAGGAACGTGAGCGTCTTCAGGCGATGATGGCCCACTTGCACATGCGGCCCTCGGAACCAAAGTCCTCTCCCAAACCAGTGAGTGCATATTGCTCTGGCCCCATAAACAGACTCTAAGACAGAAAGACTGAAAATGACCAGTTGAGGCAGGCGGCTTTGACAGTGACAGAAGATGGAAGGAGAATGGGATTTGTAATATAGAGTTACATGTGCTTCTTATCAGTTATTTGGCGCTGTTAGGGGACAATAGAGTTTAGAAGTGTATTAGATGGCGGAGCTGTAAGTCCTTGGCTCAAACGCAGGGTTATTTCTGCGTGATGGATATAATGGCCAAAACAACCTGTTGGCGGCTGATAGCTGTTTGGCTCACTGGCAGCAGCAGCACTCAAAAGTGGAATGATTGAGAAAAAGATATGTCATTTTAACAACAAACACATGAAAATTACACCTAAGTGTTGAAGACTGTGCAATGTTGACATAAATACCCACAGTCTGGCTGAAATTGGTGGCAAAAGAAAAAAATCCAAAACACAAAGAGGTCATTGAAACAGTGCAAATGACGTCTCTGGACCAAACCTTTCTCTAGTATTTTACTTTAAAATGATACGACTTCTTCCAACCAACTCATTTCTCTAAACATTAGTCTTCCAAGTTTAGATATTTTGAAATATTTGAGTTCAAATTACAGTTAGCAGATTGCTGGTGCTTAGTAAGTCTCTATTTTGAATAGAATCATTTTCCTCATCACCTCCTCATCATGGAATGTAGATAATCACAGATAGCATAATTATCCCATAATTCCATCAGGAATCAAACTCCCTTTTTATTATTCAATCTCTCTCACTGCATTTCTCGGTTTAGCCTTTTTTTAATCTTCAAAATTCAAGCAGCTTGGTTCCATCTCACCCAATAAAGAATTTGCTGCCTATAATCCAAGGCTGAATATGAATGAATGATGAATGAATGATGCTAATGAAGTATTGCATTACATAAAGCACACATGAAAGAGCAGCTAATTGCATTTGATGGTGGGGGCAACTCAGACAGAATCCTTAAACGCACAGTTAAAGTCCTCCGTTTTAAGGCGGACCCGGTTTTAAGAGGAGGCAAAATGCACAAAATGATTGCAAGTGTATCATCAGTGCAAATGAAAAGACTTAAGACAAAGACTGTTTCAATGGCCTGCTTGTCGCCACATTTCTCGAGATAGAAGCAGCCATTTGATAAATATAAAGGTCTCCATTTATTACACAGTCAGGACAAGGGAAAAAGCCCTATTTTTCCCAACGCTAGGCTAATGCTAGACACCACTGCCGCACTGTCTCCAATATGACCCCATTTATTCCCCGAATTGCACTTCATTAAATGCTACCTTTTGGCCATGCTATGGATGGATGAGAATCAAAGTCAGCAATGCGGCAAATTTAGAGTAATACGATCTTTGTATCTCCAGTCTGCCTCGCTGACCAAACCTGGGATAAACCTGGGATAAACCTGGCACAACAGTAACTTCCTCAAATCAGACCGTGTCACAGCAAACATTGTCTGCTTTGAACTGTAGGAGGCGCATTAGAGTAGAGGGATCGGTCAAGTATCTTAGCTAAAATCTGAACCTCGCCGACATCTCCAAATAAATATATCCAATATATCCTAAGCCTTGGTAAATGGTTAGCTAGTATGGGAGGGCATCCAATTTAAAAAAGTATTATATATTTTTACCCAAAATACTAGGGGTAGATGTTTGTATATGGAGGCATTGAAATGACAAGTTAAACGGCAGATCAATATATCAGTTTGCAGATTTATCAGGCCGATATTGACACTTTTTAGCGTATCAGATTTGGGCCTAAGCTTTTTTTTTAACAATGAAATGTCACAATGGTATTGCACAAAATGTGATTGCACTGCTGTGGATGTCAAAAAAGGATTTATTTAGACTTATTTTTCTTTATTAGTATTGCTTTTATTATGGATAGCAGTGAAAAGTGTTGTAAAGGCAGTTCAAACTATATTTTTTGGGGGGAAATTATCAAAATCTCAGCAGAGCTTATCTGCCATTAAAACAGTGTGCAACAATAAGACAACAGCATTTTGAAAAGCATCAGTCACAAAATTGTAATGTCTTAGCATATGTATAGTCTACGATGATAACCACATTTTAAATCCCTTGCATCTTCCTCTCCATATTTACGTAAAGTCGCACGATGTAGAATGTGCATGTATAGACACGAGGCTTTCACATAGATGTACCTGCCTTCGGCTCCAACAAAAGCCCTTTATGCCAAATGCAGTCAGGCCTGTTTACTCCTGCACCAGCTCATTACCGCCAAGTGGCCAGCTAATTATCATCTGCCCTGGAATGTCTCAAACTTGACATTTGATTCTATTTATCAACATACGGCACAAATGGCCACTCAAAACTCCCTCACTCTCAGTCTTTCATCTTGGGTTTAATTCAAACTCCTGCAAGGGAACGCATTTCACAATTAGGCCAATTTGGTTTGAATATTTAACAATGTCATTACCATTCGAAAGTAAATTAGAGCACAGACTAAAAGGTCAGCCGGGAATTTTCCAGTCGGTTAGATTCTCTCATCTAGGAACGCAAAAGTGGAGGAGAAACTGGACGATTAGCAGCCACTTTAGACATCGATGATATGAAGACACCACCATGAAGCCAACGCCGCAAACTCAATTCAGTGGTCAGATTTTTTTTGCTGCTCAAATTCAGATTTTAATTTCATTTGGTGACATTAAGTCAAAAAAAGACCATTGCATATATAGTTTAATTCATCCCTTTGTTATGACTTGTGTAAATGGTTTTTACTCAATTAAAATATGAATATGAATAATGTACAACAGCAAAATGTCAATTGGACAAAAGTTTTAACAGGGAAGACGTTTCCCCACTCATCCAAGTGAGCCACTGCCTTATCAATGTGTCTGAAGGGAGGCGCTAGCCACACTGAAACTAACACGGGCTAATTGTTTACTGTCAGGAGTATATATTGTTTATGATATCTATTGAACTGTGAACTCAATAGATTTTATTTGTTATGGAATCTACCTGGACAACCGAGGCATTACACTGATAATAATGTACTGTATTTAGTCTGCATATTGAATAACCCTTGGTTTATGTCTGGTGTTGAGTAAATGGGGCCGTGTGTAACTTCAGAGAGCCCAAACAAAGCAGAGCTGAAGTTGTTGACTGTGGTAGAGAAACACGCACTGACCAGTTGACATCCACAGCAAACAAGACTTTTCTCGACTCACTGCTGGAGTGGGAGGATTATGGCTGCGTGGAGAAGAGCCAGAGCAGGCAGGAGGGGGGCATCTGTGGGCCAGTGATAAATAAAGAGATAAAGAGAGATGAGGCCGGGATAACACGCCGGCTGATCGTTGGATAATCTCGAACAGCGTGCTCTAATTAGAATTCTTATGATACAATTTGGTGGTTGTAATTAGTGGCGATGGGCTGGCTCCTCTCCACAAGGCTTGTTAGTGGAAACACAGCTGTGTTAGAGCAGAGCACACACTCTGTCAGAAAACCACAAAATAACTCTTCCTCCTCTCTCTCGGGCTCTCTCTCTGCAGCTAAACTTGGTGTCCAGTGTCACCATGTCAAAGAACCTGCCCTCAGCGTCACCCCCTAACTTACCTCAGACACCCACCACGCCCACAGCACCCATCACACCCATGGCAGCAATGCCACAGGTGCCCTCAGTGCTGGGAGGGGCCAACGTTCCCAGTATGGGAGCTATGCGCCGACGTCACGCAGACAAATACTCCATGCCTCTGTCGTCAGGTAGGACCAACTACTCAGCGCACCACCTACACACACAAACATGGACATAAGGTCAGTTTGTCAAAGAACTGACCTTTGAACTCCGACATCTCTCACTTGAGTTTTTTCCCACCAGAGTAAATGTTTTATGAAAATGAAGATTATACTTAGAATAGTCTTGTGTCTCTCATTTACAAATCCTCCTAATATTTGTCTGAGATTCAAATGTGCTGACTATTCAGTTCTATTTTCATGTACGAACTTGTTGGATTTGCAAATGAGCTGCCTTCACCCTGGGCACTGCACTATAAATATTGCACATCCGATCATGGCTTTAATTGATTTCAAACACACAAACATGGCGGCGCATGCATCAGTAAAACATGCTGACATAACACTGGCCTAACTCAGTGAGAGATGTCTCGTGGGTTTATAAAAGCACTATGTTTAATCACTCTATATGTAAATACACAAGAACTTCCTCTGTGCATAAATATTACATGAATGTTAATTAACTTCAAATAATAGTAAAAGATACAATATTTATCGCATTAAGATCTTCCATGTATAGGGGTTTGCATTTTAAACGGCCTGTCTTTGATGTTTATATTTACTCGCAGTGTGTTTAGTGTGAAGCACATAAATTATTCAAGTTCACCCTAACTAACTACACGGATCTTATTTTATGGATGTATTAGTGTTTAAGATCTCTCGTGAGAGAGATTAATTAAAAATGCATTTTGTTAGACATGGAAAATGTTGATTTGATGTGCCCCTCTCACCCCCACCCCTCTGTTTCTCCCCCCAGCCCCTCCCCCTTTTTAATTTGATGAAACCTTGAGCCATTTCAATACCTGAAGGAATAAAATTTACCAATTATTTCAGGTGGTGACACAGTATTTATTTTTCCAGAGATTGCCCCAAACTACGAGTTTTATAAGAACGCAGATGTCAGACCGCCATTTACTTATGCAACCCTCATAAGACAGGTGAGTGGGAAATAAATTAACTTTGCCTGATTAGATTAAAATTAATTGCTGCATGAATCATGGCAGCTCTCTCTCGTGCTGCTTGGTCCATTTGTGTGTGTGCGCTGGTTATGTAGTCTCGTTAGTAAACCATTATTTGATGTCATCTCATTTCAGGCTATCATGGACTCTGCCGACATGCAGTTAACGCTTAATGAAATCTACAGCTGGTTCACGCGCACGTTCGCTTACTTCAGACGCAATGCTGCAACCTGGAAGGTAACCTCGATGCCCTTTCACCTCCGCCTCACTACACCGCCATGACCTGTCACTCATCGGGCACTACACACCACTGGCATGGTCTACTTACAGACTACTTCAAATCCATTAAAATACGACAATTATACTCTACTTTATGCATGAAATGTCATCCATTGGCCACATCAGGAATGACAAAGGTATATTTAATGTATTTTTTATTACTAGGGTAAGCTTCCAATGACTGACTATTCTGACTAATATAATGCACAATTTGTGGTTATTTTTTATTAATCCTAGATGTTAGAGGTGGCTGATATTGGAGTATTCCGAAAACGATAGTCAGACGATGTTATTATCATCATCGTTAAACATATTTGACGAGATTAATTATTATTAACTTTTTTTTATTTTTCTTCATCACAACATTCATGATATTGTCTATTTTTCGATATATTGTCCACCTTTATTTAATGTACAAATATTTTTTTAATATATTTTTTTCATTGTATTATTTTTTTGCTTATTGGGGATGTACTGCTGTCAAACACAAATTAGGCTACTTTACAGAATCCATTCCCCCTTTTATCTTAATACAAGCTCACAGAAATCGAATATTAACATGTCGCCAGCTCCTCTCTCCTTCTTAATGCTCTCAGCGTAATAGAGACCATTCTTCCCTGTTATTTATTTTTCCACCATTACGCCTTTTCTGTTTGGAAATGACAGCCCAAAGAATTATTCAGCCCCAGATATCGTTTTCTAATTTAGTGCAATTAATAGCAGGGGCTTGGCGTGGAGAGGAGAGGGCTCTGACGCACTAATTATACAGCAGCCACTCCATCATCAGCACCTTTTGTTAAGAGAGACACCCCTCCTCCTGCGCACCAGAACCACCTTCCCCTCGCATATCATTGGTTAATTAGGAAGAAAGATGGCGGCTTGAATGTTAACCAGCTCCGTGCCGTGCGGACGGTGCAGCATCCAGCATCGGCGTGTGCGTAAAGAGTGCACGCAGAGCGAACAGACAGGGGTTAAGGGGCCGGTCACGTGGAACCAAAGACGAAAGGGAAGCGAGAATTGGCCCGTCATGAAAAAGACACACTTTATTTACTTACACAAAAGAGCCCATTTGTAAATCTGTCCGCACAACTTTATTGTCCTGTCCGTTCACACAAAGATGTTAAAAATGTGCCCCCCTTTTCTTTGTGTGTGTATGTGTGTGTGTGTGTGTGTGTGTCGGCCCGCTGATAAAGAAAGCCCTTCTCGTTTCACTGTCCTCTCCGTTTTTATCCTATGGCCCCTGTGCATCGTTTGTTAGCGCCTTTAGCCTTTGTGCGAGGGAGAGAACACTGCAGCCTCTCATCTGCATGCAACCCACGGCGCCGGCACTAGATTTAGCAAAGTGAATTAATTTGGATTTGGGATGCAAATGAGCACATGGGCGTGTGATCACCGATTCAGGACGGCAGGCGAGGAAAAGAGCGGTGCCCTTTTCCAGTTTGTTAGGTACAGTGTATATTTGGACAAGCCATGTTCTCCCCGGGTTTACTGCGGTAGTTACATTTAGAGAAACAAACACAATCGCATACAAGACTTGCAGTAAGTTTGTCGTTTTTTATGGCTGATTGAAAGGGTGGGAAAGTTTTAGCATCCTGCCACAATCGAACAAGGTACGAGACAAGGCTACCTCCCCACACAATAACCAAGGTGATCTATTTACATCTGCGGATCCACAATCTCCTTTATCAGCGTTAGTGCGATGTGATGGACTTGTCATTTGATTAACACTGAGAGTTGGTCTGAAAGAAGAACCAAATGAAAGGTAGTTTAATATCTAGGCTTGGTCTCATCAGCTGAACAGAGGGATCTACCCCCGCCCACATCTCTTTCTCTCTCCAGAAGCGTATTACTTCTAACTATATAGCATGCATAATAAAACTGCTCATTTGCTCATTAATATTAAAATTATCATATTCAGAGCCATGGGCATTAAGATCAATCAAATCCTGGGATTTTCAGGTCAGATGCGAGATCTGCTTATGAGTTTTTTTTCCTTTTATTCTGAATCCCCTTTTCTCGGGGAAGAGCAGTACACAGAAAGCCATGCAGATGATAAATATGGACAGCAGCGTTATTAAAGCTGGGCTTATTATTTGTGGAGTGTGATGCATATGCTTTAATTATGGACAGGCAGTCATATTAATAAGATGGTAAGATGAATATTTGTGGTCCGATATTGACATTTTGTTATGGATATTATACTTCATTTTAGGATTGTGGTTTGGGTCTAAGTTCAAAGCTAATTGTGACATGTTATCATAAAGAGCAGAGCTGCTGTGAGGGAGGATATTTGGACATCTAGATGTCAGATAGAGTTCAGGCTAATCCTGGATGTGACGAGCCCCACGTGCCCTCAGACACACACCAGGCTCCTGATGACTGTCTTTATTCTTGCTCTGCTGTCATCTTTACAGCGATATGTCCATTAAGAGCAATGCTTTTGTGGAGCAGAAAGGGTTACTGACATCACCATTATCAAGGCCGGCATTACCACTTCTGTCACCACCATAAGCCATTCGCTATGCTGATTACCTCCTTTTAGCCTACTTACTCTGATTGATATGTACTGTGTGCAGGACTTGTAAGAGCATTCGCTCTCACTCAATTTTTACTAATTAAATCAATGATGCGTGAATGTTGAGAAATTCTTCAAAATGCAAGAAGAAATCAATTTCCTGGGCCCTATTTGTGACGGTTAATGAATAAAAGTGATTCATTTTAGCCCCTGCTCTGACCTGTCTGTCCTGTGCCTGCAGAACGCTGTCCGCCACAACCTGAGTCTGCATAAGTGCTTTGTGCGAGTGGAGAATGTGAAGGGCGCCGTGTGGACCGTGGACGAGATGGAGTACCAGAAACGCAGGTCGCAGAAGATCACAGGGTGAGTTTACATACTGCTCCACAGCAGGGAGTCTCCAAGCCAAGAGGTCCAGCTCTCTCCACACCACAGATTTAGTGTTTAATAGACACACACTATATATTTAATGTGTCTAATGTACATTGCATATGATGAAATAAACCAATAGTGAAGGACAACCATGAATCAGTAATGGGTAATGTACGTGAATATGAATGTACGTAACGTCTATACTGCATCCTGTGCTCTTGGAGAGATTGTTTTGATCAGCAACCATGAAAACAGTTTCTATATAAAGCATTTATCGTACACTTGTAAATATGTTTCCTTATTTATTATGCAACATACAGACATAATGCATCCAGTGTACAAAGTAGTGATTGTAAAAATGAGCTTGTCCTTGTAGAAGAGCACTCGGAACTCATTTCCTGTCTTTCTTGTTTGTTGTTTGCTCAGGAGCCCTTCACTTGTCAAGAACCTGCCCTCCAGTCTTGGATATGGAACTGCACTAAACGCCAGCTTACAGGTACAGCATCTGCACACACTGTGACTGTCGCTCATGTGCACTCTGGACTTCATTCCTCTGTCCCTGATCACACCTTTGCCACATCCGCCTGTGCTGTAACCTCACTACCTTTGTGAAACTCACAAGGCCACCCTGTGGTCGAATCAGGAACCAGCCCACACGGGCTCACACTCCTCTTCATCTGCTCCTCTCGGCCGCGGCAGACACTCGTAGATTGATAGCGGCATGTGCAAATGCAAGGGCATGTGCATTAATATTTATCTAAGCTGTCATAAATGATTTGGCTTCATAGTGTACGTCGACGAGGTGCTCATGGCAAAAACTTTAAAAATTTAATCAGTGTATATAACTTTAATGCGCAGCAGGCGAAAGTGTCAGGAGTTTTATTATTTTGAGGTAAAGTTTTGGGGGACTTTTTTAATAGCCACGCCACACAAGGGGATCGGAATGGCACCTGGGGGAGGCGCTTGTCAGCAAAATGTCTCAGGAGAAAAAATAGCTTGCAACAGAATAAAATAATGGGGACTGAGACAAGTGTGTTTTAATAATGACTTTGTTAAATATTTGAGTAATCTTCAACAATTTCTGACACCTGCATCGCTGTGTTTAGTCTGCTCCTACATTATTAGCTGCGGACATCACTGCCTGGCTGACTTTGTTTGTTTAACTTTAATCAAACATTGATCTCTCTTTGCATAAAGTCAGGGTTGAAAAATCCCGCTCGCCTCCGTGACACAACGCAGAACTTCTGACTCATTACTTTTACAGTCCAATTTAAACCGATTTTTCAAAACGCATGTAAAACCAGAAACTACGATTGATTCAAAGATCCCAATGACGCATTAGGAGAGGTCCTTGTGTAGTCTTATTCCTGCTGCATGTGACACTAGACCAGGAGAGGCATTCAACTGCACCAGAAACAGATGCGTTTACACTTATCGTTATTTGGTAATAAATTGAGTCCATTTTAGTCATGATGTAGACTTTGTTTGATCCTGTTCCAGTTCTTGATTAGTCCTGATCCAGTTAAGGTTTAGTTTGGGCTTTGGTTCTAGTTTTATTCCCAATTTTGACGTGGTGAATGTGCAATGTGAACGCACCTTAACAGTCAAACGCTCCACGTAAATGAGAAGGCACTTATCTGTGTTCGCCAAAGGTGTTTTTATTAGCAGTTATAGCTACAAAGTTTTAGTGCTAGTGCTAAATTACTAGATGCCCCCGAACGTCTCTCCTGTTCTCCTGTTCGCACTTAATCAGTTCTTTGACCTGCTGTAGACTGGGACAGGAGTGCTCCGACAGGTTTGGGGGCAAAGACAAATAGGTGGTGTAGCGCACTCGGAGTTCTCTGTACGTGAACGCAGTGACTATAAATCTAAAGTCGTGCCCATCGTCCTTTTTTGCAGGCGGCTCTGGCAGAGACCTCCCTCCCCCTGCTCGGTAACCCCGCTCTGATGAACAGCGGCTCCACGGGGCACATGGGCTGTCACGGGCTGCTGGGTGGAGATCCGTCTGTCCTGGCCGGTAGCCCCCCCGGTCTCCTCGGTGGAAGTCCTCCCGGTCTGTTAGGAGGCAGCCTGAGCCCGCCGGGTACTCTGAGAGGCAGCCCCCCGTCCCTGCTGCAGTCCGCGCACCACGAGGAGCTCAACGGGACGCTCGACCACCTCGACCACACAAACGGACACTCCAGCCCCGGGTACTCCCCACCAGTACACATGTGAGTGTCATGTTGTGGGGAACACTAGCTGCTCATTTGCATACTTGTAAGTGGGTTATTCAGGTTAACTAGTCTTTATCATCAGTCTTACTCTTCATAACCTTCTTCTGCTGCTGATATTTACAAACACCTAATAACACACACCTATTAATACATCCCTTATTACTGCTTATTAGTATGATATTAGGACATTTCTGTACATCATTAAGAGTTGAAAATAAAACACTTTTTGTGGTACAAGCCCTTAACAACACACGTATTACCAAGAACTCAGTAAGATCATATTTTATGTACAGAAATGTCCTACATCACAATAATAAACAGTACAATTGGAAAGTATTAGTAAACATCTGATTAGCAGCAGAATAAGGTTAAGCAGAATAAGTAATAAAAAAAATAAAATCAACCACACACAAATATGCAAATCAGCAGTTACTGATATGTTAATATGTGTACACTAAAATAAAGTGTTACCATGTCGTCATTATTCACAAATGATGAATCTTATAGTCAAGTTTATTGACAAAAGCACGTTTAAAACAACCAGCGCTGCCCAAAGTGCTAATAGTACCAGGCCTGTCACAATAATTACTATATCGACTAATCGTTCAGTAGAGATAAACTAGAGATAAAGAGCTTTTTTTGCTGCAGAAGGTAGAATAAGAATGTATCTTCTATTGCATATCAATAGTTGACATTTACAAAAGGGTGTACCGGCATTATCTGGCTTTACTGTTGGCGGTGGCATCCAAAATGACAGTATTATCGTTTATCATGACACATTCTGTATCAATATATCGTACTTTGTGTTGTCGTGGCAAGCCTAACCTGACCAATAGAATGTTGTATGTAATATGGTCTGAAATGCCATTCTCTTCCTGATTTGTAACCAAGTAGAACCGTATAGAGTGTGCGACCGTTACAACATCCCCCATAACTTTGACAATAAGTGTTTCTGGGTTTACTAAACTCCGTACAGGATGTTGGAAGTAAAAGGCCTGATGCCACGTTTGAAGGACTAGAAGGATAATAGCATTTTTTAAGACAATATAATGAATCCTTCAACACAAAATTAGCAGTAGTTTCTCTAGATTTGCCAATGTAGTTCTGGTATTGATCAAGATCTCTTCAGGAAAGGTCCATCTTGTGTGATTTCCGCAGCTTTGACTCTTCAAATCTAGTTGCGATTAGTTTTTATTACTGCTCGATTTGTATCTGGGTATTTCTTGACAACCCGACTATACAGTCAGTACATGGCTTTTACCTTTCCTTTTTTCATCCCAGCATGTTTTAAACACCTTCTGCTCTTCATTCACTTATTGCACCACCTCGGATCACTGTGTCGTACCATCTCTCACTTCACATTTTTATGAGCATTTCTTTCTTTCTTTCTTTCGACTGGAATCCCCTCCGCCCCTGCACTGAATCCACTTACCATCCTTGTGCCCTTTGTTAGTTTAATTGCCTGATATTTAACCCACAGTAGCTGTATTTTCTGGGGTTTTGCAAGGACCTGAGGGCAAGGTTCAATTTACAGCTTGTCTCTTCTTCCTCTTGCACAAGAGGTGATTCTGATGTTTTGGATCGCGCTTAACACCGGTCTATAAATAGTCCAGATCGCACATTCTTCTTTAATTACACCCTTGTATGCATTACGGGGCTTTAGCTGTGATATTTTATGCAGGGCTGTTCCTATTAATATTTAGCAGCAGTAGCATTAATTACTTTTTAAATCTCTTCCGCTCTCTTGCCATCGCTTTGGTAATGCCACTGTGAGGGAAAAAAACAAGATCCAGACCGTGGACAGCGGGACCCATTTACAGAGACAAACACTTTTTAAAAATTACACATTTATGACGCTTATCCGCTGTCCGTCAAAAACCCCGTGTTCGCGAAGCACTCGGAGATGGAGAAATGATGCACCAGCACTCGAGATGGAGAAATGATGCCACCGCTGTCCGCGCATGAGAGCAAAGTAATGTTTATCGCGCCTCCATACATTAATCTATTAGGACGTGTTTACCGCCTTCTGAAACGGGGAGTTAAGCGAAGCAAAATCTGCGCACTGCTGCTCCAGACAGATCCGAGCATGCCACTCCCAGAAGTCATTTAAACTTTTAGTGCCAGTTGTTTTTAGTCGCCCCTGTTTGGTCCGCACGGCTCCGACGCCGACAGCCCCCCCCCCCCCCTTCCCCGACCCCGACCTCGCACGCAGCCGCACAAGCTCAAAATGGAAAGAAATTGTTTTTCCACAAGCGGAACGGTTTTAAATAATGGAACGCTCGTAGCGCTAAACAAAATAGCGCATCACCTTGAAGCCTTCCTCGTGAGACGGCTGGTCGCACAAGCAAGTCAATCCCGCAATTAGACCGCGCTCTCTTCGGTTTGCCTCGCAGTGCCAAAGGTTAATGCTATCTGCACGGGCCCAAACCAGATCGCCCCGGGCCATGCTAGGCGCCGTGTTTACATGTTCACCCTTAGGGCACACTTCAAACCCAAAGCTCTTTACGCACTGAAATTAATTAACCAACACTTACCTTTTACAGAGGAGAAAATCATCTTATTTTATTTCCAATACCAGGATCAAAATCGATTTCTGCTGGATAACACCATTGCAAAGTTGAAGATAGGGACAGTTACATAGTTGAAATCGCAGTTGCAAGATTAATCGGCAATCGAAATCACAATTTGAATCAACGCTATTATTAGCAGAGGCTGCAGTTTTTGAAGTATTCTAAAAGTATAATAATAACAAAATATCCTGTAGTTTAGCACATGTTCTGAAAGACGTGTGCTCCGTGTGCTAGCTTGTTTCGGTCTGTTTTAAATGTGAACCTTGAACATTTCCAAGCATTTTAAAACATACATTTAAATCGCAGTTGCAATACTTGTGAGAAAAATTTGCAATTACATATTTTTCTCTGAAATCGTGCCAGCCCTAGCATTTAAAAAAAAAAAACTGCAACTAACCACAAAAGCAGGCAACAAGACCAGTCTCACGAAACGGTAAGAAATAAACAAAATGAAGAAATAATACGTAATAAGTAAAAAAAAAATTCAGTCCAAGTTGATTGCCTTAAGTGGAAAAGTTTCAATTTGAAAGCATCTGTCTTCACATATTATTTAGTATTAAAGTAAACTAAGATCTGGACTGAAAAGTGTCAATGTAAAAAATCCAATGTTGCCTATTTTTGGGAGTTAAATCTTGAATAAAAAATATTAGAATTAATATGAACAAATCCTCTTTGTACGTTTCGTGGTCAAAATCTGTTGAGTCAAGAGTGTAAAGTTTTGTGCGGTAGTGATGAAAAATACAATACAATGAGAAACAAAACTTTGAAGTACAAACGTATAATGTAAAATATATGGATCAAGAGGTTAAATGAAATAATAAAACATCTTGAGGTGCTGATTGACGATGTAGTTTTTCAGGTGAAAGTTTAGATCTGGAGGAACAAACGACCAAAAAACTGACTAAAGATGAGTTTGCCTCTTGCGTTACAAGTCACAATAAAATATAACAGAATGCAGCAACTAACATTATAAAGTTTATAGTTTGTTAAAATTATATAATTAAAAAAAAAACCTGCATATATTTAAGTGCTTTTTAAAATCCTTTTTATGCGTTCTCACTTCTATTCAAAGTAAATCCATATTTATAAAGCACTTTAAAAACAACATAGTCAAACCATTAAAACAGAAAAGAAAAGCATAAAAACACTGAAACGTGAAACAAAACGCACCAAAACAGTGAATGGAGTGAGGAGTTAAAAAAAAAAAACATAAAATATCAACCCGCTCAAACTGACTTTAAAAAAAGGGTTATAAGAAGATGTTATAAATGTATGAATGTTATGAAAATCTACTTGAAGCCACAGTATTTCACGGCTCTGTCAGCCTAATCGTGTCTTGACCTCCGCCTTTGTCCAAGTTAATGACATGATCTTGGTCGAGATGTTCTTTGATTTCTGCCATGATCTCCTCGCTCGCTCGCTCGCTCGCCTCTCGCCCCGCTTACCCTCTCGCTCACCCTCGCACCTTTCGATTCCCGCCCCCACCATGCCACCACACAAACCACACACCGCGCGACTAAATGACCTTATTGCATCCCCGGCATACCTCGACTGATGTGGAACCGCTGCATTACACACCACACACACACACACACACAAGATCGTTTTAATTAACAAGTCCAGCGTTTACTCCTAGTGACTCAATAATGGCAGCAGGCTATTAAGTACTAAATGGCTCATCCACGTATTTTATAAAGTTGTCAGGCGAATGTGCGCCGCATATTTCTCTTCAAAGCCCCACAAACACCTAATGAGCTGCGTATTAAAAGCCCACGAGAGCGGCCCAGGCTCGGGCGTCCCGATTCTGTCACGCACGCCCGCTCGCGCAATTCATCAGGGCGATGCGTTACGGCCGACAGACCATCGCCGTTTTCATTTCGACCACTGCGGAAAACTTTGTCCCGGCTTACAGGAATTTGGCCCAGTGAAAGAGCCATGTTTTCTCTTCTAACATTACAGTGCTCGATTGTTGTCTTCTAATAAATATTAGTGTGTACGTTTATACTCATGCAATCTACTGATTCATTAAAAGTTGAACTGCCATAGCAGAATTGATTTTAGTTATTATATCTGAACACACATAAACATTTAAAATAAATATCTAGTCTATGAAAGTTGTTTCACAAAGAAATGTATGCACGGAATTAACCTTTTTACTTTGTTTCCCCTGCGATCCAAATTAAATCACTTATTTTTATTGTTTTATTTATTTCATTCCTAACATATTCCTAACATTATCAGTGACATACATCACAGTTACACAAAGAAAGAATGAAAAGGCACAGGAAAAAGCGCAATCTTTGTGATCTGCTCTCATTTAAAACACATTACCGGTAAACATTTGTTATAAAAAAAAAATAAAAATACATTGCAAACAGCTCACAAATCAAAATCGTGTACTCTATAGCGTATTATTTGTGGACCAGTGTTTCATCGTTCCGTCACTGTGTTCAGGTGGAGTGTCTGGAACTCGCAGCCAGAAGCGTTTCCCCTTTGCCTTCTTTTGCCAACATCAATCTAAAGTTCCAAAACAGAAATATTCATCGCGCCTCTTGCATCCTGCGATTTGTCTCCTCTGTTCGTCCCACCGCCATCAGCATATTCGTTTACAGTATTGGCTGCGGAATAGAAAAAGTCATCTTACCTTTCAAATCCTTTTCAAATTCAAGAGGCCTGGTCCTCCTGTCGCGGCTGGCGGAGGCACACCCTGGAGAGCGGCTGCGAGGCGCGTCCTCACACGCCGCCTCGCTCTCCCCTCTCTCCTCCTTCAAAGTCCGAGGGGATTTTCGTCATGATCCGATGTGTCAGAAATAATTAGGTTTTGTCAGATTTATCATTGTGCACAAACCCCTCTCGTGACTCGCGGCCTCGCGTCACGGTGTGCCTTGTTTGTATGTGACGTGTTATTATTTCTTGTTAGCGGCCCAACACCTCTTCTTCCGCCCACTCCGCGTGTTGTGCTGAAGGCGGAGGCGTCCGGACGCCGGTTCAGCTCCGACCGCTGCCTATGACAGTGGCTAAAGATATTCATCCATTTGAGTTAAAAACATGTATCATGGTGTCCGAGCGAACTTGCCGCGCTGAAGTTGATAATGCAGAACCTAGCTGCCGGTTTTCCTCTTTGAGGAGCGACATGCACAGCCCCTGCATATTAACGCAGTGGCTGTGCTTATCTATTAACTAGATAAAAAGCCCTCTCCTCTGCCTTTGCTCCAGGGGGATCAGGGATGAGAAATTCTCCATTATTTATCATGTGGCCTGTTTTTTTTTTTTTCCTTTTTTCTTTTTCATGTATTTCAACCTGGTGTCATCAGTAAACTTTTAAATGCCAAACATGTCTGGAACATCACAGCTTATCGGCCTTACAGGGGCCCTGTTTTTCATGCATTTTTTATGCACTTACTTACAGTAGACATGAGGCATCATGTCGAATTAGTGTCTGCCAAACAACATGCTTGTTATTTGGGAAAAGATAATGCATATAATGGACATTAGACTACTCTTTGTGCAGCTAAAGCTGTGGGTGAAAAATGGAGTAAAACTGTATTTAATGGATTTAAACGAAGTGATAAAATACAAACTTAACTAAAAAGTGTAAATGTGTTGCCCGCAGGCCTCCAATTCACGTGAAGGAGGAGCCTCTCAACATGGATGATGAGGACTGTCCGATGTCACTGGTGACGACAGCCAATCACAGTCCAGAGCTGGAGGAGGAGCGCGACCTGGACGAGGGGAACTTATCGGAGGAGGGCAGGACCTGGAGTGACTAGGGCCCAGTCCTCCACCTGCCGCACTCTCCTCACAGACCTCCTAAAACCACTCCACAGAACCACCGCTGACTCGCACCACTCGGACTATTTATTGAGCATGCACCCGGACGGAGACTGTCCTGAGGAACTGTCCTGCAGCCCTTTGGACGCCCCAAACACCACAGGCATTAAATGTCTGATAAACTGACTCTGTTTAAGAGATGGCGTGGCCACACAGGATAAAGATGGACTTATGAACGGGGAAAACACAAAGGAACAAAACATGTTGAGCTGAAAGCTAGCGGCCTCATATACTGCCAAAAAGGAAGACGTTTTATGTTTGTGAATAATCCAACCCTCAGTAGTTGTTAATGTCTAGAGACAATTGCTGGTTCAATTCAAGTTGTTGCTCTGTTCTCATTTGCACAGGAGTAGTCTCAGAAATTTGTGTCACTGCCTGTATGTTGCTATTATAAAACAGTATTATTATTATTATTATTATTATTATTATTATTATTATTTTCAGCTTTTTTATAATGATTTCCAGATACATTTCAGCACCACCAACTGTAAATGCCATTCCCCAAACACAGAACGTCAATACCAAGACTGTTTTTGCAGCTGCCCGCCCCCCCAAAAAAAGAGACAAAAAGTGAAAAAAAAAACCCAACAGTTTGCTTCAAGTCTTTATCATGATTGATTTAGTCAAAAAGGCTGAGGGAAAAAATGTTTAACAAACCATTTACAAAACAAATGCATTTCTGCATCCTTTTCCGCTGTTCTTCTTACCTCCTTGTTCGAAAGCTTTGTCTACCTGCAAACAGTCACAGGCAACAGCTAGAAACCAAAGCCAACACTAGCAATGGCCAATAGCTTATCGACAGAAGCCACCAAACTCCACTTGGTCCGTCTTCTGTGACTTTAAACTAGTACAAAGAAGAAGAAGCTTTTGTTCCGCTAACTACCTTTGACAAACCTCTGGGATCGTTTGAATTCAGTCCTACACAAAGACAAAGAGAGAGGTTCCATTTTGATGTGTAATTTGACTCGTCCACGTGGGATTCTAGAGGAGGGTTTCTGCCAGATGTATCGTAGGTTTAAAAAAAAAAGTGATGTGACTTTTGATTAGACTGGTAGAGCGCAGCTAAAAAGTGGATTATGACCAAAACAAAACATTTGTGTATTCAGTGGAAGTGCAGAGTCGTCGTGTTGTGAGATTTTATTTTTATTTCGTTCTATGCATCACACATTCACATCAGTGTTCCATTTCGATTTATTTTGTGTTGGGTTTTTTTTGTTTGTTTTGAATTCCCTTTCTTATTTTGTTTTTCTGGTGATGATGTAAAGTGGGACGTTTTATGTTCTGAGCCGCGTTGTAGAAAACCTAAAAACACCACTAACCAAACTAAAAAATATCTAGTGAAGCCAAATAAGTCATGATTTCAAGCTGAAATGATGTGGCTTGGTTACAGTGTCAAAGCAATTAATTATAGCCATGCAGACGGGGATCTCTAAGGTCAAAAGTCGCCTGTTTCCGAGGCGATATTTGCTTTAAATTCATCTGATTCTCATTACATTCACTCCAAAAAAACACACACAAAAAAACACTATTTATGTATCAGGTCTGCTTTTTAACATGAGAGACTTGAGAGAGAAAGAGAGAGAGAGAAAGGAGTCTGTCTTGGCATTCCCTCATTCACACACACACACACACACACACACAAAAAAAAAAAACCTTGTTGCTTTAAATGGTCATTTCTGTTTTTCAGTAAACCAAAGTTACACAAAATTCTGCCTCCTCTTGGATGGGATAAGTAAATACGACAAACTAACAACAAACGCACACGTGAGCAAAAAACGACATGTGCTCTGACCAAAAAGGACAAAGAAAAATGTGCGTTTGTTGTTTTTGGGCTAAAAGAACTGGCTTTAACACCACATTCCGCACTATATACACGACACAACACACAACGTACTGTGCAAAAGTTTGACTAAAATGTCCAAAATGTTGCTCACGAAGGCTTGCAGCGCTTAAGTATGTATTTATAACTTTGAATTCAGTTTAATGGCATCGCGTTAAAGCATCATGTACACTTTTGCTCAGTTAATTAAAGGCTAATTAAACCTCACTCACTGAAAGACAATTTAGCGATTTTGTTTTTCTTACTTTTGTGAAACGTATGGACTTCGATTGTTAATTCTCACTAGCACCTGCGCTAGATTATCTTTAGCTTTATTTCCGAACTCGCTCCGCTTCTAATGTAGATCCAAATTGATTGACGTCGTTTCATTTTTTTTTTACGGGTTCATAAACTTTTGCACAGCACTTACACACACACACACACACACACACACAAACCAAACGTAACAGGTACAAAAAGGAACAAAAAGCTTATCCCATCAACACTTAGCTGGAGTCCGCAGAACGACTTGAAGACTGCGTTCTTAATAAACTTACCACACCAAATAAATAAAAAAGGACGCTGCGTCTTTTGACAAATAACAAAAAAACAAAAAAGGGTTCTTGTACCACTCTCCCAAAAAAATAAAATAAAAAAAAAAATAAAAATGGCTTCTACCTCTGCACCAAAACCAATTCAGAACCACAGATTGCACGAGTTCTTCTTCGAGCGTCACTCAAGAGCTGTCGATGTTAAAACTTTATACTACTTCTACGCTTGTCTCCTAGGAAACGTGGCTCGCAAAAAATATCGACGTTTACATTCCCGGGTTGTCGAGAAAGATCTGCGTTGTATTAGGGTTGTCCTCGAAGATTTGTAGAGCGATAATGTATAGAGTAATCTGTAAGGGAAAATATTGTGTTTTTTGTTTTTTTTATTTGAATTTTTAATTTTAATTTTAAAATGCATGTCTAAAAATCATTCGGTGGACTGGGAAACGCAAATAATAAAAGAGCTTCATACTTAAAACATTTCGGGACGATGGCCTAACATGTACGTACAACGCATCGGAAAGTACCTCAGATAAACTGTAACGGGAGCGATAAAACCTGTCAGCCACAGAATGCATATTACCTGTAGATTTGCATGGGTTTTGTATAAATTAAGTTAAAAAAAAATGTCTAAAATAGTTGCTTGCACATGATACCAGAAAGACCTCCAGAACTGCGATCTGCTCCTCCACTAGATTTTAGGATTGTGTGGATTTTCTGGATTTTGTCTGTATTTTGATAACTGTGCATACTTATGTAAAAATGTTGGTGGACCCATAAAATTGACCAGACTTTTTTCTAAGAGGAAAAAAAAATCTGTGTTTCTTTTCTGATGAATTTTTACTGTTTTCTCTCTCATTGCTCGCTAAGAATAGCAAACCTGCTTTTTTCTGCATCTGCTTTGCGTAGCTGTAAGGCTTAACCTAATGTGTGTATTTATTGCTTGTACCTCTGTGCATACTTTATCAAGCATTATGTCTGGCAGTTGAAGTCATGTATCCTTTCTACTGCTATCCTTCTCGAATTATTGGGAATATGACCCCCATAATGTATACAGTAAATTGGGACTGTAGCAGAAATATGTTTATGTAATTGGTGAATACTTTATTTCTGTTTTTGTTTGGGTTTTTTTGCCTTTTTGTTTTGAGATACATTCTTTTTGATACTCTTCATTACTGTGTACTGTGTCCATAAGGTTCTCAGACATTAGAAGGTCATGGTTGAGAATTGTAAAAGGCGATATTATTTTCTGTATCCATGGCATTTCACTGCTGAATAAAATAAAGGACCAAAACTTGGAAATTTGAAAAGCAACTGTCTACCTCCTGCTCCTCCTTTTTGTTTCTTTTTTTTGTTTTAATTGCTTGCATAAAATAGGTGACGGGATTGAACGACTGAAAGGATCCCGTTAAAGCTGATCATTTATTCTCCAGTGCGTTTTAGAGTCACAATTCCACCAACAAACACACAGAGATCCTGAAACACCAGTGCTGCAACACAGATTATGCACAGAAACACAGATTATGCACAGAAACACAGATTATGCACAGAAACACAGATTATGCACAGAAGTGGAATAATAAAAACAGATCACTTCATTAAAAAATATTTTTAAATCTTGCATAAATGTATGTAGAGCAAAAAATGAAAATACAAATAATAGAACAATTACACACTCTTAATTACAGTGAGTGAAATTAATAGTTTATTCAATCTAAATATCAACAAATAAACATAGAACTGAGAAGTAAATTCAAATCGGGCCGCGACGATCAATCGACTAATGCAAAACACAAGCAAAAAACCTTTTATAAAAAACGAAGACAATGTCATTATTAAATAAAAAAAGAGAAACACCATTTCTGATTTTCATGATAAACAATTTATTTGTAAATATTCTCTGTCTAGAAGCCTCCAGTCACCATATTCCATCCTTTTTTGTTAATAATGCAGAGGGGAAAAAAGAGGGAAAAAAAGGATTTTCTTAAATAGTAGAATAGTTTTGTTGTTTAATCTGTATCAGACGATAGGTCAGAGGTGATGTATTACTTTGACATGTTTCGATGGTAACATTAGGGTATAAAAAATTTGTAGCAAAATATATGTGGCGATATTTGTTGAATATTTGAGAAAAACTGTTAGTTTCCGAAAAAAAAATGCAAAAGCCTTGGTGTGACGTGCCTGAGGGTAAGGAAGCTACTGCCGAAACGTGTAGATGATGGATATACAGCAGATGAAACGCGAAAACGAATCACTTGACTAGTCGACGACCGAAACAAACGTTAGTTGCAGCCGATGAGTCCGAAACAAGTGTAATTTACTCACCGAAGACACAAGGCAAAAAGGAAGCTCTCGAGTGGTGTGAGGCCCGACACTGAGAAGACACAACTCAAGTTTAACAGGCCACATGTTCCTGTTCCAGCAGTGTGCAGCTCCAGGACCAGCCCGGGACACCTCTCCGCACCTCTAACTGGTCTCACGCACTATTTATCGATCTCCAATCCAAAATGTGATGTATTTATAAAGCACTTAAAAACAACAAGACTGGCCCGTTTTCAACACAAAACAATAGTACTTTCTTTACCAGTTGTGATAATTCTGTCACTCTAAAACTGTTTTTGGAGAGGTCACATTTTGTCTCACTTTTTAGTATTGAAACTTGCCCAAATCTAGTTTCAATACTAGCTTTAGTATCGATTAGTATCTGATTTTTGATACTACCCTATACCTACCAAGGGATGTCACGATATGAAATGTTAGTGTCTCGATTATTGTGAGGAAAAAATGTCTCGATTTAACGATTATTCTAATTTTTGAGACTGTGACCAAGCAACGGTGACATTTTTAATTTTCAATCATTCTCGTGGTTATATTTTCTCAAGTTTGGGACCAACTTTGCAAAATTGAACTTTCTGAAAGACAAAATAAAAGTTACAAAGCCGACAAAAACAGCTAAATATTCTTCTATCGTCTATTTTTTGGGCTATACATTGAACAAAAATATTTCATTTTGCGTCTAAAATTGCCACGATTATTATCTTTTGGTGCTTACGATTATATTGAGACCTGAATAATCCCGTTTATCGATTAACCGAATCATCCTGACATCCCTCTGCTTCCCTATATTTTTAATCACCGTTGCAGGATTGCACCAATGCCTTATCAGAAGTCTTTGGTCTCCAGAGCTTCTTTTCGGTTCCTTTTGAAAATATTCAACATTGAAACCCCCTTTCTTCGCCCGCAGCCCCGCAGCACTGACTTAGTGCTTTTGACACCAACCACATTGCTAATTCTGTTGTCATGCTTGTGAAAACGCACAAAAACACATCTGGCTTATTACCACTATTAACGTTCAACATCATGTAGAGAAAACAAAGATTTCATCAGACGTGCTGCAGTTCCCATCCATCTTCTCGCCTCTACTTTACTTTCTGACACTTCAAAAGAGGAAAAAAAAACACACACACACACACTCACACTCACACACACACTCACACACACACTCACAGCCCTTTTTAGCTCCGGATTGATGGATGTTGACTGGTAAAACGTTATGACAGGCCCGCGCGGCTAAATCAACT
The DNA here is from genome assembly GCA_015082035.1 of Chaenogobius annularis. NCBI lineage: Eukaryota > Metazoa > Chordata > Actinopteri > Gobiiformes > Gobiidae > Chaenogobius > Chaenogobius annularis. The sequence continues at coordinate 315,293 of BJKM01000521.1, forward strand.
CCAGCAGGCCCACCACACCTTGTCGGTCATGTTAGCTAACCCCCGCACACACACACACACACACACACACACACACGGCTCTCTGACATCCTCATTGCCATTCAAACTGACTCTACCATGACCAATAGGCTGGCCATTAGCCCGTCTGAATGCCGGGAGCCTTCAACATGTTCCGAGCCGGTGCCCGGGGACGACGCTGGTCATTTAGTCGTAACGCTCATGCATGTTCTTTTTTACCATATGATGTCCCATGAGAGGGGCCAAAACAACAGCATTTTTCATAAACGAACTCCTCCACTTCGTCCCCGATGACACTTGAGCCACAGCAGACGCCTGTTATCTCCTCTGCAGTGGCGTTCCACAGCATTAGCCGTCACTCGTGAAGCCCCCCCCCCCTCTCTTTCTTCTGCTCCTCCACGCATTAGCCGTCACTCGTGAAGCCCCCCCCCCCTCTCTTTCTTCTGCTCCTCCACGCTATTTATGCACTTGGAAGTGTTTGTGAATTCAAGTGAGGGGAGAGCAACAAGGGCCCGGCTATGTAGTACACAACATTAAAGGGAGAGTGTGCGAGCGGCTTCCCGTATACTGTAGACCCCTTCGTTTCAAAGGCCATGAAATAATAATGGCTTGTGGTTAAGAGAGGTATCGGTGAGTCACAGTGGCTGCTTTTCATAAAGTGGAGTTATTTACAGTGCGATGAATAAAAGAAGGAGGCGAGGGCTGGTGGTGCGAGCGGTTTCCACATGAATGATGGGGAGAGGGAAGGCTCTCTAATATACAGTGGCACTCCAGTCTGTGCTCCAGCAGCAACCACTGTGCAAGAGCCTGGGAGAGGAGTTCATTTTCAACTCTGTGATTCCTTTGGCAGACTAAAGGGCAGGGGGAAAGTGTAGTATGCACATTGGCTTCTTGACATCCTCTTAAAAAGATTGTGAATAACTAAATGTCAACATCAGGCCCTTTTGCAGGAGTATTTTTTTTGGGTTTTGGCAATTTAGTTATTCGAGAAGAAACACCTGCCTCAAAGGTGCATTATGTCACTTTTGTGGGTGAGGGTTCACTTGGCTGTAAATGCTCTGGCTTTGTCCAGAATGTTCCATGTATCTATCTTGTATGTATTCATTTTAAGAAATAAGAAACCTGCGTTATCATCGTGAGCGGGGTCGAAGTTTAAAGCCATACTGTGGAACATTAGGTAAAGCTACAACACCTTCAGTCGTTATGACGGATATATGTTTAACCTTTACCACTGAATCAGAATCAGAATCAAAACCATTTAAATTTACTATAGTCTAAAATAAAAATAGGCAAGAATTTATTCACAGTTACATTTACAGATGTATTGCAGAAAGAATAATGTGTGTGGCTTTATTGTGAAGCCACACTGTTCACCAGGAAGCTGGGGGCGTCGCCCGATCAGCTAATCACCTCCACCTGGGACTACGCTCGTGGCTGCTCCTCCTCTGCTCCTCCTCCGCTGCTCCTCTGCTCCACTCCTGCCCTGGACACCGGGCGACGCCTTTGTAGTTAAGTTGTTTATTTATTTTCATGTTCTAAATGTGATTTAAATGTTCACTTTGTTGCTGCTCCTGAGTCGGAGTAGCAACAATAGAGGAAACAACAAAAGTATTTTACATCCAATCATTCCTCTTCATTTGACACCATCGGCATTTCTCAGTCGACGTCCCTTAAGCCAGATGCCCTTCCTAACCCATTCCTTTTGGCATTCTGTAAGGCATAGACCAGGGCTATTCCGCTTAAGTTTCCCTTTCGGAGGGCCAGGGTCTCTGGGCCGGTGGTGCACAACTGTAACAACATTTTGGGTCGCGCACAATATCCCACTTTTCAATAATTGAGTTAGTACAATACAAAAACCACGAATAGATTGGATTTGTGTGTGAAATAACACACAAAATGCTTTACCAACAGCTTTGCAAAATTTCCTTATCAGAACTGAACCAGAATTAAACTAGGACTAGACTAAAACCAACCGGGTCTGAACCAGGACTGACCCAGAACCAAAACGCATCTAAAGCAGAATTTAAGTAAATTTAACTAAACAAGACTAAACCAGCTCTAAACTAGCGCTAACCCAGAATTAAACCAGTAAACAAGATTTGAATTGTTTTTATGTGGAAGATGGATCATGGGCTGAAGTAAATCGCTTGGAGGGCCTGCTTTGGCCCCCGGGCCGTATGTTGAATAGCCCTGGCATAGCCTCATGTTATACATCCTTGTCTGGAGAACCTTCACCAACCATTTATGTTTGTTTAATCATCATGTTAAGTAAAGGTTCCGTGCACTGATTATGTCCATGTCCTTTACAGTCCGTGTTATCAATTCTGATTGAATATGGCTTCTTTTACTGCCTTACTGACCTGAAGGAAAAGTTAACTTAGAACTCCAACTAAACTCCTTTAGACTACGCCAGACAGACATATAATATCGTTTTTGACAGTTGCGCCGGGCTAAATGGACTAGATCCTGCTCATCCGGATAAGTCCGTCGTTTAAGCTCGAGCATTGACCAATTAGTCCAATTTATGAACCATCTCGTGGCGGGATAGTCCGGTAAATATTTCCAGCCTGACTTTATTGATTACTTTTTGCACGCTTCTCTCGCTGTCCTGTCTCCATTTCCCTCCTCTTCCTCCACCCTAAACCTGACCATGCGTATCAGCCCCTTTAGAAGACCCTCAACCCCCCCCCCTCAGGCTGCCAAATTGCCTGCTAAATAGTCCGGGGCAATGGCGACGCTAATTGAGATCATCATTATTATAATTGCGAGGCCTGAAAAGCGCGTCTTAAATAATTTGCATTGCTCTCAAGTTGATATTGGACGCAGTGCAAAAATAATTGCGTCGCTCGGAGGCATGGCGTTGGGTCGGTTCAGCGGCGGGCGGCGGGCGGCGGGCGGGCGAGATGACAGTCGGCTCTTTTCTTCACGCTGCGGATGTCAAGGCAGCGACGTGTTTGGGTTAATCGACAATGCCCACGTTCCTTCGCTGACATTATTGCATAGGTGACCACGTGTATAGTGACGGGAAATGCAAAGATGGGAGAAAAACACGTGGAGGAGGAGTTTAATAAATTGCTAAATGACTTGGTTGTCAAAGCGGAAACGCAACGCACGAGCACGAGTAATGGTTTGGAAATGGGTCGAATGAAGGCGCTCAAAATGTCTCTGGGACCGACCGCCTCAGACGCTTCCAACACAAATACAAAACATTTATTTGGTTGGAGCGCTGCTTTTTCCGTTTGCTAATTACAACAAACTTGCGTAGTGTTTTTCGATGTGACCATGTGCGGCGTTCCCTCATCATTAGTTTTCTTAAAGTCGTATTTTGATTGATTCGTGCGTGTTTGACTGTATTTCCTGTAACTGAAACCTCTGTTTTCCAGTATCCCTGCCCACATCCTGGACTTTGTAAAGATTATTTAAAAAATAAAAAATAAATAAAAACACTGCACATGTACACTGGGTTCTAAAATGTCATTTAGCCAGTTTTCAAAAAATAAAGCATACAAAGGACAATTGGCGTGTTGTTGTTACGGAAACGTCACTATTATCAGTTCTGGAAGTCAATGGATCTGTTCTATTGCAAAGCCGCTCTAGATCAATATTGCAGTTTACGGTGAACAATATAAATATATATAAAACCGATCTGTTTGTTATAGTTCAGTGCCATATCTAATGTCTCTTTTAATAACTACATCTTGGCGTTTGTTTTTTTTATGTAAAAAAACATCCTGTATTGGTCTAGTAGTGTTTCCTGCTTGTCACTATTGAGACTATTTGGGTAATGCAATTCTGCGGAACTTTCCAGGTAAAGCAACAAACGTGTCCATGGAAACGAGCAAAAGTAAAAAAGTTCTTTTGAAAGAAAAGTGTGGATTGACACCGTTTGCATCGGTGCATGGTTCGCGTGCAGGTACCGACCTTAAAGGGACACGTTTATACAAAATCAACTTCTTTACAACACTTTTTATGTCATGTCTATTGTCCTTTTTGCTCCTTTTGACATGTTTTATTTGAAACACTTAACTCGCTGCATTTCTTCGAGTTAATGTGTTTGATTATGTTTATTTTCTGGCCTGTTCTGGCCTCAGCCTTTTGGACCGTGACTGTTACCTTTTACCTTAAAGTCATTAAACCATCTTACCTTGAAGTCATTAAACCGTCTTCAACAGCCCCTGACCCTGGAGCTGTTTTCAAGCCACAAAGTCCTCACACATTAGTTTCAGCAAAGTTGTATTTCAATTGAATCATGCATGCTTGAGTTATCTTGCATCGTCCTGCTTTTATTTCTTCAGAAAATTCCTGTTTTCACCACCCCCTATCCCTGCCTACCGCTCTGTACTTAGTTGTGACCCTGAGTGATAAATGTAGATTCAATATCGTAGCCACGTTTAAAAAAAAAAAAAAAAAAAAAACAATATGCGGCTTGTTATGATGAGGAAGAGGCTACTACTACTAGTACTACGACTACTACTACTTTAAATCTGATCAACTTTTTTGTGAACTGAATGAAAGCATAATTTTTCTCTTTTAAATATGAATGTAAATGTATATATTGGATTACAGATTTGTTTGCCCCCTCTTAACTCCAGAACAGACGCCTCCAAACTTTCCACACTTTACAAAACCGGTTCTGGCCTGGATTCAGCTCGACACTTTTTGACTCTGTGTGTGTGTGTGTGTGTGTGTGTGTATATATAACCGGCGATCATCTCTGGAATAATACATGCGAGAGGTCTGTCTCAGTTTGCCTCCGAGTGAAACGGGGGAGCGGGCCGGGAAAGTGCTGAGTCGGTTATCTGTCTCCACAACACAGCGTCTCGCACAATAGCCGTGATGAGCGGATTTCACTTGATTGCTCTTTTTTTGTTGTCGCTCATTGCTCAACAACAACAATGCTCGGGGGGGCTGCTGGGAAATCACTTGGCGGAGAGAAAATAGGCGCATCAAAAGACATCATCAGATTATGGCTAAATCCGCTTAGGAAAACAAGCTCCCAAATACACTCGTCTTCGTGTGTTCTTCTACAAGCTGACATGGGCTTGGCGCTCGGTGTTAGAACATGTTTTGGGCAGGTGGCTGCAGAGGGAACGGCTCCGAAAGAGAGAAAATGTCCATCTTTAATCCATGGTAATCACATCTGGCCTTAATCACCAATTCATAATGGAATTTCTAATGGAATCATTTCAATTACAGCCAGCACCACCGGCACCACTTCTGCAATTAAATTAGGACAATGCCACTGGACGCCTTTGTCTTCACTCTCAGTTTGGGTTTAAAGAAAGACATAGGTCGCATTGGAAATTTGGGACGGTTGATTGTTTTTTACCGTTTGCTCCACGATAATGTTTCTCTCAAACTGTTGCTTCTGAATCCACTTTTTAAACCACAATAATATATATATATATTTTTAGCTGTAACAAGAAAAATCTACTTTCCATAGAGTGTTAACTGAAGTTTTGTTTGTCATATTTTACATTATACATTACATTGACATTAAGAAACCGTAAAGAAGTGGGCTGAAGCAAAACAAAAAGGCATTATATGTGTTCAAATGTACTACTTTAAAGCCGTATTGAGCCCACAGCAATTGCTCTTTGTATGGTTTTATTACATTACAAACATTACAAATTTTGAAAAGAGTACAAATAATCACTGGGGGGGCCTCGCGGGACGTTCTGGACGCCGCAGAACTTGGGAACAGCTGATCCGAACCGTCCCTCACCGAAGCATCTACCCCTCGATGAGAGGATCTTAGGTTTGAGTCACGGTACAGATTTCCCTTTTCTGTTATTTGTGGAACTTTTGCACAAGAAAAAGTTTAGGTCATGAGGAAGAAAATTAGAAAGGCAAACCTTGTTGGGCCGATCATGGAGGGGGCCGGTGAAGAAGAAAGAGGAGCCAGCATTAGTGAGGAATGGTGGGTTAAATCACTTACTGAAGATTTTTAACGACATTTCAGTGTTCCTGCTATAATTACTGCTCATCCGCGATGGGCCGTAATGCTGTTGGACAGTCGTGGTTCAGGCTCGCTAGCTCGCTTCATTAGCGTGTCATTCCTATTTCACATCACAGCCTTTAATTGTAATGCTGAATATGCACAGCTCTCCACAGAAGCCTAATCAAAGTGGATCCACTTGTATTATTAATATCAGAAATCAGCCCGCTTGCTATTTTTTTTATAAATAAAAGAATACAGACGCATAAATCAGCTGTCATTTATTAGTACGGCCGTGGCATATCCGCCAGACATGCAAGGAGAGCAACCCCACCCGTCTTCAGTCACCCTGCATCAAGATTTAAAAAGAAGAAAAGACATGGGAGAAAAAATGGCATTAAATATAGATGGTCATTCTGCGGAGGAGTAATGACAGAACAGAGCAGGTGACACAGGGCAGGAGTGGACGACGGAGGAGAGGTGGAGGACACACGGACAAGAGCCGACCTGAGCGCTGGATTTACATTCAAAAGTATGAAGGGAAATGAGGAAGAGGAGCAGGTTTGCTGACCAGACAGAACAGACGCATGTGGGAGTGGAAGTACAACTGACTGACAGCAGAAGCAGAAAAGCTAGAGCCTGAAGCGTTTTACACTCATTTACTCCAGTGTGCAAATGTCAAGACAACTATATTAGGCACTACTTTGGGTGACCCATTTTCTTCCAAATAAAAACATTCTGACCTGATGGCCGCCTCCTCTTCGGTCTTCTTTGAGACTCCCTTTAAATCGCACTTTAAGTCAAAGCTTAAGTCGGTGTGTTTTTCTACTTTCACAAACTGCTCCATTGTACTTATGTACATAATGTACATATACACATACAGAGTTCTATAAAGCAGATACTATTAGTTTGAAACTGCCACTGTATCAATAGGTTACATTCACCTCAGAATTGGATGATGTCATAATGGCAGATGGTGGTGTAAGGAAGTACGTAACTCTGTTGGAGATTGAGATTTCCGGTGTCCAGAGACTCATGAGCCGCTGCAGAGAGCTCTTCACTGGTCTGGACTCCTGTGTCCGTCATAGACATGAACAAAGAGCCACTGCAGGCGACCTCAGGAGACCGGACCCTCTGCTGCAGCCTCAGCAGCTCCAGCACCTCACTGTGGTGGAGATCCAGAGGAGCCACCTCAAACTAAGAGCCGTTCCCAAAACCCTGATGAAAAGTTCTCCATCAAGGACTGTGTTGTCGCCTGGTACGGTGCGTCAAGAGATAAATCAGTTTTGTTGTCGTGTTTCTTCCTTCTGCAAACAGATGAAACCCAAATATTATACACTCATAAAATAAGGTAAAGTCTGAAAAAAATACAAAAAATATGCAACTAAAACGTTTTGGTACAGTGAGTTATTTAAACTCCAATTTATCATCTACGTTTTAATGAGAGTATTACAAATATAGAATTTATAATATACAGTGTACTAAAAACCTGAAAATATTTTTAATCTTGAAATACATAATTTAAACCGATGTAGTGAAAATATAATTAAAAGACACCAGTGAAGAACGAAACTTTTCTCACTATTATGGGTTTGAAAAGCGACGACGTACCAGGTTATAAACATTTCTGTGGGTGTTTGTGATTTCCAGACCTGAGCAAAAGGATTATAATGAAACTTTTTTTTTTTTTAATTAATAACCAGCTTCTTATTGTTCATTTGCACAATAGCAGAACTGCAGCTTCAATGTTCCTGTTTGCAAATTCACATGGGACAAATGCATCCCAAAATTGTGACCGTAGATGTCTTTACAGAGCTGATGCTGAGCTTCAGGTGGAGCAGGTAGTACCATGCAGGAGACAGTGGGGGGGGTCAGGCACGGCCGGATGACGACACATGCCACTCAAATTAGCAGCATTCTTGAGGGTTTTTGTGGATCTCACGCGCGTTCATTTCAAACTTCCTGAAAACATTTTTGGGCCATAACTTTAGACAGCAGTAGGTGGAAAAGCTGTTCCTCCACTATTCTGAGAAGTGATGATTCTGAACCCTCACCAGCACTGGATTGTGTTGTGCTCAAGTCCGAGTACTGACTGAGCCCTTTCATTCTTTTATTTCCACTTTGGGTGCAAGACAGAACAACGATTGTAATCCAATTCCACAATGTCGATATGGCATTTTGCGGCTAACAACTAAGTAACCCGGCAACAATCGTGTTTAAAGCTACAACATGCTGCTCTATTTGAGTAACTTGCATTTCTCCATTAACACTGCATTAAAAAGCAATTAGCAAATAAGTATTATTATTATAAGTGTTATTATTATTATTATTATTATTTTTTTATTATTATTATTATTATTATTATTATTATTATTATGCTACACAATTTTATGGGATATTTTTACGACTAAGTAATTTAAAGCAATAACAATCAAATCATAAGAATAAAATAATAAAAAATAGGAATCAACTATTGAAGAGTTCCATGCTGTAAATGTATATAAAACCAATTGTTTATTTAAAAAAAAAATTCTGAATCATTTTTTGTTGTATGGTGTAGATATCTATATTTAAACTCTCTGCTCCTTTTTGTGACGTTACATTTTTGTGCATGCAAAAGTGTGCGTTTTCTTTCACAATCAGGTTAGGTGCCCGAGTTGTGAGGGAACAGGTATTCTTGGTTACAAGTCTAGTTACTCTGGACAGGTTTGCGTACTGTGTCTTGACAGAACTGCGTTAGGAAACGAAAAAGACACATTATTTTCACCCATGGAAGCGTTACGTGTCGCCGCTCCACGCAAACATTTCCCTCACAAGACAATCTAATACTCTCCTGTCACATCTTCGCATAGCGTACATTGCAGTAATCCTGGAGCATCCTGGGGCCGGTTGCCGTGGCGGTGCATGGGGGTGGTGTTGAAGTACAGGTCAGCCCCATTACCTGCGTCCGGCATGTCTCCCTCATATCCACAACATACATATATAACCCTCGCCTGATGATATTCTCCCCAATCTCACCACTTTCCATTCCAAACCTCTTTGATCTGTCATTTGCATTTTAGCGCCTACGGGCTGGAAATTATTTGGATGAGATTTTCTTTTTTTTTTTTTCCTCTCTAACACATTCTTCTCTCTGCCTCCTCTTCTGCATCTTCTCGCTCATCCGTCCTGGGCTGTTAAACTCATCTCTCTCTCTCTTTTCTTTCTCCTCCCAGCATCCTTTTCTCCCCGTGGCTCCAGATCTCCTTTTAATATCAGCCGTGCCCCTGGACGCGCACACAAACTAATTAGCTGGAGGAGGAGCGGGTTTCAATCATGGCCGCTCACCTGTGTGCGGTTTCTTGGGGGGTTGTGAGGTCTCGGCCCGTAGCACAGAACTGCACCGGAGGATGACCTTTGACTCCCGTTAGCGTCCATAATAGTTAACCTAATAGCTCTTATAGGTTTAATTTGACACACATATAGAGATAAGGTTTGATAGGAAGTTTCTTTTTTTTCTTTTCATTTTTTGTCGCTATTTCTGCAGTTTTCTTTTTTAAATGAAACGAGAAAAAACAACAAAAAACGAGACACAGAGAGAAAAAACAAGCACAAATCACAAACGTCCCGCACAAATCTTGATGTTAGGCAGGCAGAGCTCTTTTTTTTTACACATTCTTTTAAAACGCACTTCTTTTCACTGGTTTTGAACTGATATTTTAGTCATTCTATTGTCGGATTGTGTTTTGATTGTGTTGTTATTTTATGTATTTATTTTTGTCTTTTCTTGTTTGTATACTTGTCATTTTACCTGTCGTTCAGCCCTTTACTCGACTGTGTTGTTAATTAAGTGCTTTATAAATCAACTGTGATTAGATTGGACATTAAAGACAAGTCACGGGTAGGTATCCATCTATTGTCTACATTGTTGGAGTTTTATGTCCCAGAAAGTCAAGATGGGATGTTAATGCTGAAAATCATTTGCAGTGCTTTATTAATCTCATGAATTAAACATTTAAGTTTTATCAGTCACTTTGATAATGTCAACATTTTGGCACAAACTCCAAAACATGCCAAATACTCAAATGCTCAAATGCACAACCTTGATTCATTACCAAGCCTTAACTCTCACATAAAACCTACAAAACACTTTTTGTAGAACCTAAAACTCAGTGATCAGCTATTTAAACACAGATCGTAACGCTCTCTTTGGTCAGTGTATTTATGCGTATTTGGATTTTCTTTTCAGAATTAAATATAATATGATATATAATGAGTTGTTATTTGATTTTTGTTGCAAAATACAGAAAACAGAAGTGAAATACCAGGCATTTTTTGTTTTAGTGTTCAAGTAAATCAATGTAAAACTTTTATTTCCCATTTCTGAATTCTCTTCTGGTCAATGGAAAGACGGTAAGAAAAAACTTGTTTCCGCTTGGGAATAAAAAACTAAATCACTACTTTTAGACTTTTTGGGAGTTTAAAGTTAAAACAGGAAGTGAAAAGCTGTTATGGATAATATGACAAACCACCTCAAATGTGTGGTTATTACTTGCACCAGACACAGGCCTCAGAGTCCCTCTTTTTGTCCCCACTGCACCTGTCCCCAATGTCAGAGCGTTTGTGTGTGTTCCTCTGAGTTGTGCAAAAAATAAAAATCGTTGCACTTTCTATGTGCTAGTCTTTTGGATTTGAAATTGGTCCTTCATTTATCAACATTGCAGAACGTTGGTCTGGTACAGAGGCCCACTAGTGTTTTGACACGTTCCATGCCTCCAGCACTGCCCTTCTGAAACAGTCTCCACCTTCTCTTTATAGACCCTCCTGCCTTGCACTCCTTGCACTGATGTCTTTGTTCCGTTTTGCCTGGATCACTTTCTGTTCCGTCCTGTTTCCTGAATTAATTGTACCTTTCTTTTCCTTTATTGTGACTTTTAGCTTGTATTTATTTTAACACTTTAACACACTTTAACTCTTTGATGGGACAATGATTTCTTCACTAAATGTGATGTGTTCTGTCACTACATCTGTGGCTTCTTCCAGTCCATCCTGTGTAAGAACCTGTCAATCAGTGCATTCCAAACAAGCCTGCAAGGCTTCAATACTTTAGCCATCCCTCTGCTTTACTGCCTTCTTTATCACACCCTGACGTTGTAACAGGGTCTAAACTAGAATCAGGGGAATTATGTAGTTCATTATTAAACCACACAATATCATTCTGGTCTTTTTGGAGTTGTTTACATGTAGTTTGTCACTGAGTCAAAAACTTCCCTTCAGATAATGAGACTTGGGTTATTAATGTTTTGGTGCCCTCATAAAAATAATAATCAACATTAATTCCTACAACATAGCCAAATGCAATAAATCTTACACATTGGGTAATCAAAGGGCGAAGAAACAATTACATCAGTGCGTTGCTCGTGCGTAGCGATTGTCAATATTCTAAAATAACTATTATTCTATTGGCGACTCCGTGTGAAAATGAGAGAAAATGTTACTACATATTACGGTACATACAATGAAATATAAGCCCAAAAAATATTTGTGTATCCTTTATTTTAAGTCGGTGCCGCCACTTGAAACAATGACTCAATATAGGTATAAGTATGTAGATATGCTATATCCTATCAATATAGATATAAGATCAGTTGCTTAAAGTTGGACCAATGATGTAATTAATTTTAGGTTGTTTTGATGAAAAATGCAAATGTTTCCACTGTCAAACTCTTGTGGACCCACTATGTTTTGGTCAATTGTTCCAAAGTAATTTAGATTCTAAGAAATATTGGGACATTGTGTGGACACATAGAACATATGATTTATTTTATGTTAACGTACTTAAATGTTTTTTATTATTATATTTGATTTTTATTATTTTTATTTATTATTATTATTTTTATTTTATTGTTATTTATTTTATTTATTTTATTTATATTTATTTATTATTTTATTTATTTATTTATTTATTTATTTTATTTACTTTTATTTATTTGTAATGCAGGAATAAGTTGTGAGCGTTAGGTCAGAGCCTGGCGTTGAAGACGATCCTGGTGAGCCGGGAATATTTGTCAACCTTCAGACACAGGTTCAATTGGTCTTTGGGCCACTTTCTTCACCTTTTTTGAGGACATTCTCCAGTTGGTCGTGGAGCTGATCTGTGGAACCTGATTTGGCTCAAAATGCGGTTTCCTCCTGAACATCTGTCTGGGCTCAGTCAAAAAAGATTTCTGCCAAATTCTCAACCGCTCTTTCTTTGAATGTGCCTCGTTCCCTCAAAGCTGCATTTAGGCTTTGCAGCTCCTCCTGGTGTTTGCTCCTCTGTCTCCAGCTGCTCCTTGGTCTCCTCCCCTCTCTCTCTCTCTCTCCATCGAGTGCTGTTCAGAGTCTTCCGGTGAAAAGCTCAATTCCGCAGCTCCTCCAGGTTTGTCTCAACCTCCTCCACAGACCCCCTGCACAACCTCATTCAGTGTCTGTTTCTCTTCAGAGTTTCATTATTTTCTCCCTAACATTGGCTCAGCATGTATTTCAAATCCTGGCTGCACATTTTTTATAGTGGCTCCTACATGTATCTTCTGAGCCTTGTCTGCAGATCTTTCATACTCGGGTCTTCAGAATTTGTTTCTTCTCTTGCATTTCCTCTTGAAGACCCTGGTTCAGCCCTCTTTCCTCTTTCGGCTCATTTTGCAGAGCGGTGAGTTCCTTCCACAGCTCTTCCATGTTTACTGCACCTTGGACCTTCTCCTCCATGTTCACTGCACCTTGGACCTTCTCCTCCATGTTCACTGCACCTTGGACCTTCTCCTCCTGTAGTTTGTTCAGCTCTTCCTGCAGAACTCCGCCCCTCTCTCTCTCTCTCCTATCAGAGGCCATGAATAATTGACTAATTGTCACAAGTAGACAATAAAAAAGTAATATTTAGTTGTATGTTGATCCATTGACATTTTAATCTAGACGGTACAGACTCTAAACAGAAGCTCTCCCAACTCTTCTTAAAAAACCCTCCCACACATCCTCTCTCTGTACTGAGATGTTTGCTACAGAGGCTGACTGCTTAAAGATGACTCTGCTGGACAGGCGCTTCTCTCCAGAGTGAAGTCCCTTTGCTTAAATCAAACATATAAATTGATTGAGATCTTCAGGAAGTTGTGCTGGAGTTTGTCCTGCAGGGCAGTGCTTCTGGTACACACTGAACTGTGAGTGGACTTTAACTGTGTGAAGGACCAGTCCAAATTTGCCAAATTCTTCAGTTAGCCATTCTTGCTCAAGCTGCGAACCCCTGACCCGTGACCCCTGACCCACCAGTCTGGACTGACACTACAGCTCCACCTACTCTCCACTGCCTCCCGTTACCATTTTTTAGAAACGTTTATTTTCATTCTACAATTTTCCCCACAATTATTATTCCTTCAACTAATGTTCTTGCACCTCTTCTCCGTCTCACAGAGGCCCCTGCAGAGGCCTGGCTCCAGGGTAGAAAAGCCTGTCCTTGGGCCTGGCACAGTCATTATAGTGGTGTTCAGAGGTAAAGGGACAACACAGCATTAGGGCTTTCCAGTACAGTTTATAGTTTGGCATTAACATCTTTTCACCAGGAAGGGCACTTTCTTCCCACAGATTTCAGAAAACAGAAAATCAAATAACGACTCTTTTTTTTCCTTTCTGGCAACCTTGTATGTTGAGAGAAACATACAAGCTTTGAGCTTCTATGAGCTTTTAAAATAAATATATTATCTACTGTTTTTTCATTTCAGATTTTTGGTATTTTGCAATGAAATTTAAATTACAACTTAATATTTGATTTTCAATACTGAATTCTGAAAAGAAAATGCAAATACTCATAAATAGACTGATGCTCTTTGCATGTACTACAGTCTGTACACCTAAATACTACGCGCAGATAGACTGGAGCTGGAACCATTGGATGAAGAACTGTTCGGCTGATGATGAGCGGTTCATCTGGAGAAGAGACCGATTCTCCCCGAGAGAAGTGGAAGAAGGAGAAAAAGATTTGAACAGTAATGAGCAGCCTACAAGGGAAACAACAGAACGCACGGGAGTCACAATATGAAGGCAGGTTATAGTCAGACAACAGAAGAGGGAGAAATCACAAGAGAAAGACTTCAGTCATGAAAACCAAATGTGAACCAGGTTTAGATTCAGAGAGTCCATTGTCCAAGTCTGAAACCGTGCTCATATCAGAACGTATTTGCAGCACATAAGTTACTCTCAAACAAACAGAGACAACGTGACACGGGCCCTACATGTCTCTAACTCTCAAATGTAGTAGTTTGCGTCTTGATGATATTTAAATCAAATGTATGAATCTGATTATTGTGTTCATACTGTATTTCAACCACAAACTGTTCTTTTTTTGAATTTTTTGTTCTCCAAGTTAGACCACTCAAACATTCTGAACAGTTTTTTTTAGCTCAGTGAATAGTTTGGGAAAATGGCCAGACCGTTTGACTCACAGGTGAACTGCCCCTCACATAAGGCCAACAAAAAGGAATGAATGAATGAATGACCAACCAGATGAGGGCCAATCCCGTAGCGACCATGGCGAGGTCAGAGACACGGGGCCGCATTTGCATTGGAAAGCTGCTGACAGACACAGGCCTGTATCGCCTTTTAGTCACAAAAAGCTTTACCCTCCAGATACGAGTCACGCCTGATGTCTCTCCCTGTGCTCAGACCGCGACACCAACACACAGTTTGAGCGCGCCGACTCCCGAAAAACAGACAACAAACAAAAGCCTACCCGGTGATGGTAACGTCGTGTCAGCATTTTCCCAGATATTTGCATTATATCTCGAGGCAAAATGTTTTGTTGAATTGCACAACACAGTTTATTGTAAAACACATTCTCTAAACCAGCCTCAAGGCAAGGGGGGGAGTTGTGCTTTTTCTACTTCATGAATCCATGCAGTCGCCACATGCCCCCAGGACGTGTTCAATCACTGCTAAACACAGACCTATTTGTAACTATAGGTATATTCCATAGGTGGAGAGAAGTATTGTTACCTCAAATGCTTCATGTAACAAATTCTCTATCTTCAATTCTCATCTTTGTTACAATCAATCATGCAAATTAAAAATATATATATATAGAGAGAGAGCTCGAACGAAATCATTTAACCATAATACAAAACATTTAACGCTTTATAAAAAAATAAAGTGTCACTCCCACAGACTGTATATACTAGTGTGTGTTCAAAGCCAGTCTGAATTAATGCATTTTTGAGAAAATGTAAAAATCTAGTGTACAAATGTCTGTTCATTCGGTAGAAGCTGATTTGTTGACCTAAAGGACCAGTGTGGGTTTCAACAGAAAAGACTAGATAAGGAGGTGCAAGGGCTTTATTAAACAAATGAATTCAAATGCCATTTTTCAATCAATTATTTTGGTTTGTTTGGACATTAAAGATGCACTGTGTAACTTTGCATGTAAGGGATATTTCATTTTCTACTCATTGCTATCTAAACTAAAAACTGTTTTGTTTGGCTGTGCATATGACTGAAATGCTTTTCTTTGCACTCTTCTCTTTTATGTCTTGAACTAAGATTGTGATTTCTGCCATGTCTTTGTGATTTTAATGCATTTTTTCCTGTTGTGTGAACACTTGAATTGCCTTGTTACGAATTGTGCTCTACAAATAAACTTGCCTTGCCTTGCCTATTCTCTAATCATTTCAACTGCACATGCTTAATTGCTCAGAATACCTCGAAAAACTTGTAATTCTATTTAATTCTTGCTGAAACAATTTGTCGCCTGCCATACCGTGGAACAGAATAACAGACAGTAAGTCACAAACAATTTGCCCTTTGTATTGGCCCTTTTACTGTATCTTTCTACTAGATGCGTATTATATCACTTGCTCTTTTGCATGAAGAATTGTTTTTATATTGCCTTTCTGAGTTCCTGTGTCCCCTTATCCCTTTGTGGATGAATAAAGTTTGTTTCGCTCCGAGAAGTTAAGCGGTGACTTCATCTTTTTCCGTGCAGTCCTCCTTCCCAGCCATGATTCATTCCTTATTCTATTTTATCTCCTGGTTTTGACTAATGCCAGTAACAGCCTCAGTGATAAAATGCTTGTTAGAGTTTATGTGTTGCCTCGGAGCTGTGGCTTTGAAACATTGTTGAGCTATTTGCTGCTGTTTCCTGATTACCACGGCACCGACTTGCATGTTTATTGATTGAGAGTTAATAAAGTGTGTGGCGTAATTTATTCAGAGCGGAGATAGGTGAGCGCTGGCTTTGATGTGAGGGCGATACATTGTCAGGAAACCTAAACGCGTGCGTAAGTGTCAGCTTGGCTCTCGGCTGTGGCGCACTGGGGGCGCGCTGCGTGGTTTGAAGTTATTATGTGGTTGTTGGGGATGAATTGAGAGGGGGGAAAAGGAAACAAATGGTGACAATTACTTCTTTGACTTGCAGGCAGTCGGAGCGGGGGGCTTTATTTTTCTCTGTAGTGCTGACACCTGGTTGTACAGCTGCGAAGTGTTTTAACTCGAGGCCCATCATGTAGTACACTTAAATAACCTGTCTAAACTGGCACGCGTTCTATCAACTTGGAATTCCTAATGACATTTCACTGCAACAAGTAGTTTGTCGTTTACAGGTTTTTATCTTTCAAAAGTGGCATTTTAGAAACCTGCATGTGTCACTCAGTCTTGTTTTTTCCAAATAATCACACATAAGTACTGGGATGTGGGCGGGGTTAGGGGGATAGGTGGAAACAGGTATTTTCGGCGCGCTTTAGCCTTAGTTACAGGACAATACAAGATTATTCAAACATGCAGGAATCAGTCAAAATACTACTTTGAGTGAACTAATGATGAGGAAACACAAGACTAAAAGCTTAATGTGTCTCCTTTAAACTTCTATACACTGTGCCAAGTTACAGGTCAAATCTGCGGAGGGGCGTGTCCGATCGCAATAGGAATGCATGTTTTTCAAGATATTTTCTGTTCGCAATAAAACACCGGTAACTGAATCGTTGAATGATTGTGGAACACTCCAGATAAAACAGTGACATAGACATGACAGAATCCACACCAGAAGTGACTTACTGCAGGTTTAAGCGTTGGGAACATTTTAAGTTGGATAAATAAAAACCTGACCACTCAAGACAATACTTCAATTTTAGCACTTGAATTTGTGTTTTGGAAGGCAAAATAAATCTGCAAATCTGCACATTTTTTCAGTTTTCTGTGTTGAATCTGCTGATCTGTGCGTTCTGCTGCTCCACGCTGCAGACAGAGGCACTTGTTGCAGCCATGTGCAGAGGCTCATCACGCCTTCTAGCCAATTAACAGTAAAATCAACCCAAACACATTTCCAATTGATAAATCTTTAATGATACCAGGGATTTTACACAAATGCACACTTGGCTGTGCTAATTTAAAGCAAATAGGAAGCTTGATGAGAAATTCCCCAGGCATGGTGGGGGAAGATAAATGTTTGAATAATTTATCAGATTTAATTGACACGGCTGCGATGCTGTAAACAGAAATGTTTTGATGTTCGTAATGCATCTTGACATGATGAGAATTTGGGATAGTTCCAAGTCAGCGTCGGGAGAGAGGATAGGCGCGTTAGGAAGGAGGAAACGAAGCAGGAAGTGACTGAGGAAGCAACAGGGAGGGGAAGGGAAGAGAGATGAATTTACATAAAATATAACACCACTGAGTATTTCATCACGGGCATCATAGGCAAGATAAATGTGGTGGACTGTGATAGGAAGAAAAAGCGATCAGCAAACACACTGATACACAAGCCTCGGAGCAAGCCCCAGGCAATGGCACCTCTGCTTGACCCCAAGAAAGTGACACTAAACAAGGATGTAAATAGTGTGAGAGGATAGAGCAAGTGATGGAGGGAGTAGGGGCTCGAGAACAGGGAAGGAGACGAGGACATACGAGGATAGACCAGGCACATATGGTGAACTCACAAATATATATCGAAATGGACAGGAAGGCAGTGCAGTGGTGGTGGGGGAATATAATGAAATATAAACAAACCACGAGGCCTGATGCTTTTGTATGGGCTCGTGTCCCACAGGGGCTCTGGGCAAGTTGGAATGACCAGCGGGCTCCAGAATACCTCTCTCACTTAGAAATACTGGACAATACTGTACTTTTACTACATTTATTACTGTCTTCGTCGTCACACTTTTTACATTCTTCTCTCTGAAACACAACAAAAAATGTATACCGAGTGAAAGTGCAACATCGCAGCTATTTTGCAAATAAAATACAAAAACAACAGTAATCCTTATCAAATACATTGAGTGATGGTTTTTTTGCGTGTGATTGTGACTACTTGCCTCAAACCCTCCAAAAAAATGATACCTTTTATAAATGTCTAAAAGGTATAACAAAATCAGCTTTTTTTTCTTTCTTGCGAGTTAGAAAAACGTTTTTCTGGAAATATCCCAGGCAAGATCAAATGAGTTCCTCTTTAAGACAGTATAACGGTACAACACACAAATCTGCTATTCTTTATTATAGTTTAGTGTGACAAAATGCCCCCCTAACGCTGGCTACGGCCCTCACTACCTTTCCAAACTGCTCATTTCTTCCACTCCAAACTACTGCTGCATTTATGATACATGTATTCATAGGCAAGACAAGAGATAACTTTTCTTCAGTAAATAAATAATAATAAAAGCCGAATTAAAATACACCACAGAGGTTGAGGAAAAAGCAAACGAACAGGAGGACATTACTAGTCCAAACATATGGTGTTTGTCACAGAGGTGCACAGACAAATATACATTAAGCATTGCAGCAATATGGATTCAAAACAAACCGTAGGCCAATGTTTTTCTATAGGCTCATGTTGCATCGGGGGCCACAAGTGGTTAGAGGGGCCTGCAAGGTGCTGGGCCACAAAGCCACCGATAAGACCGAAATCTGCATTTGTCTGTCCGCCTCTCCGTCCCGCCTGTCCTGCTGGTAAACACGCGGGTTATCTGCAAACAAACAGCATTTACTACTGCCTATGAATGAATACATCACATTTTGATGGAATAACTGTGTTGGGCTCCCCGCGCTCCAAATGCATCTCTGCCATGATACAATGTACACCAGAATACATGAATATACAACAAGAGCAGGGCCCTGGCTGTTTGTTGGGGTAATGTTGACTGAATATTTAAAGATGTTATTTGGATTTGACACGACTGCGGGCTCAGAGGAGTTTAGGACGGAAGGAACTGGAGACGTGTGAGGGAAGAAGGAAGGCATACCCGTGTGATTTTGGGTGTTACAAAAATAAATTGAATTGAATTGAAATAAACAGCGGGGGGAAACAAGAAAAAAAACAGAGGGCATGGGGCAAAGGGACATGAGACAGTGCATCAGCCATAAGACACACAGACACAAGTTCTTTATAACTTTTCAAAGGGAATGCCACCACAGGCGAGCTGAAAGATATAAAGTCAAGTAAGTGCCTTTCTGGCTGGAGGTGGGAGAGTAGCAGCTCTACTCCAAGCTCCTCCTGCATGTCGTAAATATAAAACGGTGTATGTAGCATGTAAAACCAGTTGTTTAAACAAAATGTGTTCAGAACTATCTTGTATTTTTTGTTGATATATTTAAGACAGGGGCAGATTTCTACAAGATGTTTTTTCTTCTCTCTGCTCCTTTTCGATTGTGAGGAAAAATGTATGTGAATGTAAATAACACAACTGAAATAAATAATAATAATAGTAATGATGATGATGATGATAATTTTAAAAATGACTTTTTCACTGTCTTTGGGAAACCATGTAGATGTGATTTTTTTTGTATTAGTTTATTCTGGATGGCAACGTTATCATAACCCCAGAACTATGGGCTTTAGGCGAGGCAATTTTCTGTTGACATATGGAAAAGTGCAGGGAGGGCATGCCAGCTCAACTCACACTCAAAGCAATGCTTAGTTGTTTTATTCTTGGGCAAGACACTTGACTCAACTTGCCTCCATGCAGTGTCAGAACTCAGTGAATATTTGTGTGAATGAGTGAAGGGTTCTCTTTGTGTGGGCGCTTGCATGCCCAGTGGAGCTAGACAAACACAATACTGTGGTGGACACTGTACCATTTATGTCTCACACACAAAACCTATGCCTACTGTGAAGGTACTGTGGACAGGAAGATTAGACTTGAGTTTTTTTGTTTTTTTTTCATATAATAAAGTAACATTTATCTTAGTACAGATAAATTGTATTGGTCACAAACCAGGAAGTAGTACCTATGGCTTGTTAGCATGATCGCTGTTGAAACTTGCTTAAACTCATTGCGTGAGTAACTGATGATGCTAATAATGCATTGTAGTGGGGAATTCGTTTGAATCTTCTTGTCCGTATCGTTCTTGATGCATCAGTTTTTATTGAAAATATTGAAGCTAAAAAGGTTGTGTACTTTTGCTCTGTTTGGGGGTATGCCAGGTCATTTCCCCCCTCTAAATACAGTGTGTTGTCATTTTATTTAATACTCGTGTCTAGATGAGGCCTGCACAAGCTCACATCCATCCCAAGTGCTTTCTATTATTACACATCTGTTCAGTGTCCGCCTTTGATAAGCATATATAAACAATGGGTCTGAGGCCATATACTGTTACAGCGCACAGGGTAGACTTACAAATCGCATTAAAATGTGCCTCCAAAATGCTTTATGTTCAAAGAGCAGATGTTTAATGTAAAGAACAGATTTTTAAACAAATAAATGAGTCATGAGGAGAAACTCAAGCTAATTCAGCCGTAGCGTCACTACAGAAGTACCAGTTGTGAATAAATCAGCTGGTATAAGGTGGGACGGGTCCACATGGTAAACACATGTGTCTGAGACCTGTTTGGGGTTAGCCCGGTTACACAGAGGTTAAAGTTCAGCTCCATGATCCTCACGCAACACTCTTTTCAGTTCACTTGAGACATCTATTGAAATGTTTTCATCCCCTCTTCATATAGTCTATGTAACAATATTACACATGACAGAAGGAAATGCCCATAACATGACCATATGCAATAGCATGAGCTGGCTGTGTAATGGGGCCCCTGCAGAAAAAAGGGGGCCACAAAAGCTGAATGGACTTTATTTGTCATTATACTTTACATTTTGTGTACAGTATTAGTATATTTCATAGATTTAAATTTACTTAACATCACGATGAAGAAATAATGGTCTTGTAATGTATCTAAACAATAAATAGATACATTTTACTTTTCCAATATTTCATTATTTGTATTTATTGTATATAGTTGAACCCATGCTTTTACTTACAGTACACATTTTGCATATTAAAGTTTCCATTTGGCCTATTTCTCTGTCTCGTGCTCTTCTCTTTCATGCCTTCCTTGCACACACCCTTGTCTTCCTGCTTCTTTTCTTTTAAAGTTAAATATCCCACAGCCACACATTAGAAGGAATGGCAGCGTTGCATCTATTTAACATCCTATTGTCCTCTTTATATTCAGCTCCAGTGTTTTGGGGCATGTTTGAAGCATTTTTGAAGCCCTATCAGAGATGACATGTTTTGTGCATATTTTCAAACAGACTCCTTTTGTAATGCAAATGTCCGTGGCCCCGTCAATAAGCGGAAAGAGAGACGCATGCTGCACGGATGGCCCCAAACTTTGGCTGAGCTGGAGTTTTGACTGCTGTGAGGGTGTGTAATGTTAACTGGTTTTGATAGAGGGGTTGTTTAAAGGCTTCACTGACAGCCACATACACACGGGCGCCTTGTGGGTTCTCACGCTTGTGCTTGAACGCTCTGTATGCAAACTTTACTGGAGCGAAAGCATTGCATTTGGGCTGAGAAAGATGGATTGGTACAACTACTTTTACTTCCCATAATGGCAGAATCAAACAAACACAAACATAAATCAAGTAAATAATTGAGTGAATTGGTAGAAAAGGTGTGTTGCCCAAAGATACAATGAGAATGGAGTCACCAAACTTACCAAACTCATCACAATAATACATATTTGAAGTACAACAGTGACTCTTGACTCTCCCTACTGGTAGATATTAACATTAGTACATAATAATAATAATGAATACTCAGAATTTAGGTTACAATGGTTCATTACAATATCACTGAATACTACTTCGCACAGTGTTGTATTGTTTTTTTTTTTTAATGTTTAATGCCAAGTTTCTAAGTTTCTAATTTTAACAGTTATTTATCTTTATATTTGATTGCATGCATTTTATTCTCCTGCTGTTATCATTGTGGAATTTTCACATTGTGGGTCAAATAAAGGTTCTCTTATCTTATAGTTGCATTTCACACACACCCACACACAAGAAGGAATAACAATATTTCCAGTTTTCCTTTTTATTTATCTACTTCATTCATTTTATATGGTCATCAACCTTTGCCAATTCAATAGTTAGACTAATCATGTCATGTTTGTTAAAGGAGACATGCACTAAATATGTACTAGTATTGAAGTTCATGTCATACATTTTTCATTTTGTTCACTGTACATTGCGTTATTGATCTAAAATGGCTTAATAAAACCTGACAAGCAGCAGTCATTGTGTTTTTATTTTTAAATGGAATACACCACATTTTAGAATCCTACAGTGTCACTCAGATTCTTCAGTTTTCAAATAATCACAACTAAATAAAGGGTTGTGGGTGGGGATAGGGGGTAGGTGCAAACAGGAATTTTCTCAGCACTCTGGCCTCAGTCAGGGACAATAAGTTAAATCAAACATGCAGGAATCAATCAATCAAAATAGTTTGTGTAAACTAACTGTTGTCACAAGGTTAAAAGCTCATTCAAGTTGATTAGCATAAAATTACATTAAAGGGGAGATCTAGAATAACACTTTTAAAAAATAAAACATGTAAAGGAAAATCTGCATTTGTTATGGTGAAATGTCACTATGAAGAGCTTCTCAGTACTGCAGATTTGAACAGGAAACTAAGACGTTTTAGATCAAGATTGCCCTTTTACAGTGAACAAACTGTAAAAATATGATCTTTTTATGTTATAGTTCCTTTGTAACTGAAATAATCATAAAATGTCTTTTTTAAATCCAAACATTTTCATGCAAATTCCTATTCATAACAATCCTTCATACACAAATCTTTTTTGCAGGTGTCCCCTCCCTGTACCTGAAGCATCTTGTCTCTCTGCTCCTGTCTGCCCTGCAAACCCTCCACTGCCCTGTCTCTGCCCCCGTCCCTGTCTTGCCCTGTCTGTCTCTGCCCTGTCTCTTGCCCCTGTCTCTCCCCTGTCCTCTGCTCCTGTCTGCCCTGCAAACCCTCCTGCCTGCCCCGTCTCTGCCCTGCTCTCTGCCCTGTCTGCCCCTGTCTCTGCTCCTGTCTGCCCTGCAAACCCTCCACTGCCCTGGCCCCTGTCTCTGCCCTGTCCCTTCTCTGCCCCTGCTCTTCTGCCCCTGCTCTGCCCTGTCTCTGGCCGCCTGTCTGGCCTGTCTCTCCCCCTGTCTCTGCCCCTGTCTGCCCTGCAAACCCTCCTCCCTCCCTCTCGCTACTGCCCCTCCTCTGCCCCTGTCTTTGCTCCTGTCTGCCCTCCAAACCCTCCTCCCTTCCTCTACTGTCCCTGTCTCTTCCTCTGCCTGCCCTGCAAACCCTCTTCCCTCCCTCCCTCTACTGTCCCTGTCTCTGCCCCTGTTGGCCCTCCAAACCCCCCTCCCTCCCGCTACCGCCCCTCCTCTGCCCCTGTCTTTGCTCCTGACTACCCTCCAAACCCTCCTCCTTCACTCTACTGCCCCTGTCTCTGCTCCTGACTGCCCTCCAAACCCTCCTCCTTCACTCTACTGCCCCTCCTCTGCCCCCGTCTCTGCTCCTCTTTCTGCTCCCGTGGCCAGGTGTTTGCCCACAGCTGCACAGCGCTTCATCTGCAGACCACCAGACCACAGCTGATGTAATTGCTCTCTCCGCTGATCCATGAAAACAGGCAGAGGGCCGGGGAAAAGGGCCGCGCTGTAAAGTCAAGACGGGACAGCGCTACGTGTCAGATCTGGAGTTTTTATAGAGGGTGTGTGTTTAGGAAGAATGAGGCTATTTTTGTTTGTGCGGTTCTTTCCAGGTGTGTGTTCATTTGACCTCGAAAACCATGAAAGGGAGCTAGAGACACAGCAGGAGAACAGTACACCATTAGCAGCACAGTGTTAAGGCAATGAAGATTAATTTATTCATGATATTTATATATTTAAATATATTTATAAGGGGTTAAAGCCACAGCAGGCGGTGGCTCTCTGCGTTCCTAATGATGCAAATGACCCATAATGTTCTCTTTCCACACAACTGTGTTTGGGGAATATAATGTATGCTTTTGTGTCCTTAGAGGGTCACCTAACTTTGTAATGCAAATGGTATATGGTCTACAAATGAGCCATATTGATTAGAAGGTAGTATTATAAGCATTCTAAAATGTTCACTTATTCACTTCTCATGTCTAACAGCAGGAGAACGTGTCCAAACATCTAGGAATCTTCAACCATAAAATGTGCTGTGGACATTGATTAAAGAGTAGCAGAAAGTGATCACTTTTCCTTTCCTTAATTTATTACAATTATACGATAGTGATGGGCAGATCGTTACCAAATATAGAAAAGTATCAATGCATAAAATGTCTCTAAAATGCAGTTTTTTAATACATTTTGTTGATACTTTTGGTGATACCTTGTTCATTTTTTAGTTTGAGCATATATTTACTATTCATATTAGTTCAAGCAGAGATTGAAAGGAAATAATAATGGCCAAGGTAAAATAGTTCATAGTTGAAGAGTTTCAATGAATTTAGTACAAAACTCATAGAATAGTACTATAGCTAGTAACTATAACTATAGTTATGGGATCGAGATCGCGATATTTGCCATAGTATTAATTGGTATCTGACCGAATAAAAAATCAGTGGTATCACCCATCACTATTATAAGCTATCGTCATGCATGTACACTGTTGATATTGCTGAAAACGTAGTTTTCACAATGACGACAGGGTTGCTTCCTATTCTATCAAGCATCTCTTTGTCAAGCTTTCAAATTGTGTTTCCAGAAGTTGCACTTTTTATTGTCTGCAATTAAGTTTCATACCATTTTATGTGTTGCTGTGGTGTGATTGAAATCCAGGTTGTGTTCCCACATTCACCACATCCAAACTGGCCTAAACCAGGACTAAACAAGGATTAAACCAAGCCTAGATCAGCACTAAAATGGGATAATTTAGTACCAAATAACAGCAAGTGTGAATGCCCCCTCAGTGTATGACTTACAAACACTAGTACAAATACTCCTGTTATAAGGAATAAACTGAACTTTATTTTCCATAGCTCAACAAGGCTTGACAAATTGATTATATAATGTATTGTTTTCATAGCAGCGACCCAAAACAGCAAAAGCCCCAATATTGGTTCATGTTATCCAATAATGCATGACGACGCGAGCGTTGCACAGTTTAAGCGGGGCAATTTTCCGCTGAAGAAAAGCCCTTGTGAAGCGTATCCTATTTGTTCTTCATGAAACAAACAACAACAGTAATTGAATAGTCACAGATTGCAACACTTAGCAGACGTTATCCCCCGGAGTTTTCAATGAAGTGTTAGATTAGATTAATGCTTTCTCCCTATGTGGCTAACCTGCGGCTCAGCGACGAGATGTGACTCTATCGTATTATTGAATCAGAGGGAAGGCATCCCACTGTTAAAGATCTAATTATAGCAAACACAATAAACAGCTTGATTGTTTTTCATGTCTCCTTCAGTACACAGACAGGCATCCAAATGCAGTACCCGAGTATAGGAGTAGTAGTAGAATGTTTATAATTATATATACAGGTATCAGTTTATATTTCTATATGTATAGGAGGATTTTCAATAATACACTTATAACTAAATGAGACCAAAGTTGAAGCATTTTACCATTTTAACAGATTTACACAGTCCTTTCCCAGGCTTAACAACCACTAACCCTACCACAATGCTAACCGCACCACATAAAATGCTGAAGCTGTTGTTAACATCAGGAAACACTGGGAGCAGTGGATGGTATTCTGAGACTGTGACATCACAACTGACTGTAATTCCTAATTCTCACATTTGTTGTAGGCCCTTGCCCTCCACCACCAGAGTCAGGAATCACGGTTACATTGTCTCTAGACAATCAAGCACTAAGCTCACCCACACTGCCCACAACACCTTTTCTTGATGCTTGGCCACAGCACTTGACCCCTTGGGTGACAGCAAGAAGAAAACATGTGCAGTAGTATGCTGGTGTATGAATGAAAGAGTGTGTTGTGAGTGTGAATGCGGGACAATGGATGGAAATTAGCCCATGGCTACAATCCGCTGTGTTTACAGCATGTATTTCATGTATGTTCATTAACATGCATTGTGCCAACCAAATAAATAAACAACAACAAACAGAACTACAGCAGCCCTTGTGCACCTAAACGCGGCAAGTTCCTGGTGATCCAACATCTTGATCCATGGCCTGGCGTCTTGACATCACTGGACACCAGGGGCTGGGAGGACAGGTAAGGGGGCTGACATGAGTAAGAAGGACCCTTTTTTTTTTAAATACCACATCCAGCCACAGGAAGAAAGTACCACTTAACAAGAGAAAAGCATGTACTATCCTGATAATTACATTGATATGTTACATTTGAAACGCATAATGAATAACTTGACTTGTAATCTGTCAATGGTAGAGATAAAAATTTATATTCACATCTGGTAAAGTTAATTGTTCATGCAAATTATGCCAAATATTTATCTTTTCAAAAAAAGATTCTTGATATTAATCCAGCACTTGAAGAGTGTGTGTGATTTAAGCCTGCCTCTTCAGTAGATCTCATTTTAATTAATTAACACAATTATTATTATTACAAGTGAGGTCCAGCTGATTGGTCGGGCTTTCGTTTAAAGTCGTCACATCTCTAAATCCAATCCACGTCAGTGACACTGACATTTGGAGAATTCCTCATTACCATAATTAGACAACTTTGATGGGAGCTTTGCAAAATCCCTCTTTTCTCTGGCCCTGACGTTGTTTCCATGCGTGTCTCGCAATCTTCAGCTAATGCAGCGAGGCAGTGGATTAGATATGACATTTATGCGGCCATATTTATCCATGACATATACAGAAAATATCCTCAACATGAAATATGAAAAGCAATTGAGGCTGTATTTACTAACAGAATATACCATGACCTGCTTCAGTTAATGTGATTTTCAAGCACTTGTGTTTATGAAAAAGCGGCAGCAGAGAAAGCGAGCGGTGAGATTGAGATAGAGACACAAATAGACTTGGGCAAGTGGTGATTTCTCTATGAAGGAGGCAACAGACGGCTCCAGCGGTTTATTGATTTTCACCACAGCGCTGATCTCAGTGCTATCCCAGGGTGCCGAGTGCTTCTTTGGACACACGCAGCACCTCAGGCTGAGAAAAAACAGTTCTCACAACAGGGTCAAATCTGAGGCCGTGACACAGTGGTATTGATATTCACCAGCTGATCATGTGTTCATAAAACACATGAATAAACTGCTCAGACTGCTCCCTCCACGACCCAACCCCAGATTAAGTGGACAATAAACTACACTAGCAAGACAAAACAGACTTATTGTACATGTTTAGACGTTGACAGAAACAACTGATTCATTGTGAAGCTGGGATGTTTATTTTGTCACACAAATCATATTTTTGCATAAGAGCTGAATATGTTTTATCGAAACTCTCTTTACAAGGTACACGATATTGTCCCCGTATGGAGATGTGTCCTCTGCATTTGACCCATCCTTCAGTACCAATGGCACAACGTGTCAGGAGCAGTGAGGACCCATCTCCAGATGTTGAGCTAGGCTTGGTAAGTGACATTATCTGGAAGATTTTTTTTTCAGCTACGTCATAATGATCTCTTTATGAAAAAACAAAGTACTGCTGATTATTTAGCCCATCTCCCTCTCTAAAGCTCATAACCATTGCCCTTCTGGTATGATGTATACCAGCAAGGCATAAGCAATGATGCTCCTCCATGTTTATGAAGTTCACACACCTTTTCCTCATGTCAGGGTCATGTCAGTCCACTCCACATTTTAACGTTTTGACACAGCAATGGGTTCACAACTCACTTTTCAATGCCACAGCAGATCCTAGCGGCCTCTGCTGACAAATTTTATTGCAATGAATAATTTCATACATTATTATTTGAGTTATACTATGGACTATACCAAGGTATCCAAAATAGTGTAAAGACAAAATAAGGCATAATATTGACCCTTTTTAGGCTGATCTCTTCAAAACCTGAGCCACTAAAGCTCAAACACTGTTAAAGCTTTGATATTCACAGTTTGTTTTCTAATGTGGATGCAAACTTGGCGGGTGCGAACAGCATATGACATTATGGCTGCCAACAACAGGCAGGTTGTCATAATGTTGTGCTTATTACTGTACGTCTCATTGACATTAATGAACGTAACCACAGACATCATGCTGAACAAAGTTAACAGTTTTAAATGTTTTGTTTTTCTGTTTTATTGGTACTGAATTACATTATTCTTAAGTAATGCAGTAATTGTCAGACTTGCAACACAGAATATGATTATGGATATTGTTAAATTATATTTTGATTAGCTGCCAGGTTCGTTCAGCGTGGTCAACGTGGAGGGAAATTTGTTCTCTGCATTCTGCATCCATCATTGCCACTGGGACAACCTGTCATGAGCAGTGGGTAACTGCCGTGCAGCCCTCGCAGCCCATCTTCAGAGCTTGAACCAGGCTTGGTCAGGACTGACCGGAAGATTTTCCATATTGTGCATTTAGGGTGATGGTTAAAGCTGGAGTGCCTGGAGGGAACCCACCCAGACACCATGGACCTTCTTGATAATGTTAGATGTATTATACACTGGAATATTTTTTGTCTTGATCCAAGTGTTGTGCATTGAGCCCGAGCTTGTCAGTTCTTGGAAGCTAAGCTGGAAAGTAAGTGGATGGGAGACCACTGGAAGACCATGTGCCACAGGAGGGCGCTAGAGGAAATGTCATTGTGTCCTTAGGCAAGATATTTCACCCACATTGCCTAGAAAAGCATGTTGAGTGTGGGAAAGCGCTTCATAAATACACTGTAATGTAGTCAGAGTAAACAGGAAAGCTAGCTTTGTTTTGCTAAGCAAGTTTGGCTAAACATAAGCTTCCATCACCGTAAATAGGGGGGTTTATCACGAGCTCAAGTCAGAGTTTGGTGAGCAATTTTGTGTTTGCTTTTTGCCATTTCTTTTCACCTAAGTCTGCCTTCTTTCTTATCCAGTCATCTAAAGCATTCTGGGAGCTGAAAGCGAGCCAGACATTTTTGGAAGCTAGTACCACTCACGGCCCATTGGATTGCATGAACAAACCAGTACTGTTCACTTAAGACAGTGGAGACACTACCAAACCACTCCAAAGTGAACCAGTGGAAACGTGCCTCATGAAGCCTTCTTCCCAGAGCCTTCCTGGTCTGTCTGCTGCCTGTTTACTCCACTTGGGCTTTTTTACATAGAGCCCATTATACATGAAACACGTGAGAGGTGAGTGTGCTGCCGAGCTGAGCGGTTTAGATCAACAACGCAAACTCATTTATTTCAGTTTACCAGCCTGACTCATGCGGGCCAGGTTAACACAGTTTGAATAGGAGGCCACGCTGACATTTTAGCTGTTTACTTAGCATGCACTGGCACATGCAATAACAGGAAGAAACAACCCCTCGAAACACACATTTTCTGCTTAGCCTGCATACGTAAAGAGCCACCACATAGGACGTCTCATATAATCTTATGTCAAAATGGACCAACTGGGCTGATGTCATGGCAGCTGCTCACCTTTCGCTTTGGTTTGCCTTTAATTATTGTCGGGAGGGAACACACAGACCAGCTCATCAACTGGATAAATATTTGACCGCTGTTCACATAAATTGGCATTGGGGGTTTTATTTTAACGACGGTCCGAACGACATTATGCCACAGAGTGATGCACCGTGAATTGGTTCTCGGCAGGTGACCACAGCTCGGCTCTGCATGAGGTAAATTAAAACTCAGATTTGGGAGGAGGAAATGAGAGATTTTTATGCACTTCCAGAATTTGTTTAATTATAACCTATGTGGAAGCCTAATCTGGGCAGCTTAGGCAGGGCCTGCAATTAATCAAGAAATACTTGTGTTTGTGGACCGGGGAGCGGCATGCAAGCAAAGAGGGAGAGTAAGTGAAGTTTACATCATCGTGTTTGAAAAGAGTGATGAAAACAGCAAATACCCAAAAGAAAGTATTATTTTGGTTTTGGTTTTTTAGGGAAAATCATGTCAATCAATAAAATAATAGGGATAGCAGCTGTAGAATAAGAGGTAAGAAATCATTTGGGTTTTGAGAGGAAAATGAGAGCAGAAGACAACATGGTTGACCATTAAATATTAGTATCACTTTTAAATGTTCGTTGTTGGACTGAATACAAAAGATTACAATGCAAATATTACATAGAAATACATAAAATAGTAACAAATAATAACCTTTTTTATAGTTCTGTCCTACAATCAATGAAAATTCACCCAAAAAATCAAACAACCCGAAAGACAGGAACAAATTTACTAAAACGTGCATTTAAATGTCTTTCATTCTAGTTCAGTAATATACACTAGTTAAATTTACCTTGTTTGGGTGCAGTTTTAAGTAGGTGACTGCTCGTGCCTTTGGGAAACATTTGAGGGCGGTTTACCAACAGGACTTAACATCCTGATTCAATGTGAGAAGGCTCAAAGCAGGACACACGAGGTATGAAACATCACGCCTTACCAAATAAGCCTCCTGCTGTGATTTTAGCCACTTTAGCTCATGGTTTATGCAAATCTAGAAAGGATCATACAAATCCACGCTGTCTGACATTTTTGATTATCCTGCCATGTCCCACAACAAAGGCAACAAAGGACAAAGTATAGGCAGCAAACTTTTACAGACGTTTGCGTATTTTTTCCTCGAGAATTGCGGGAACACAAATGACAACAAATGACTTTTCTCTCAGCGATCCTGACAGCGTCTCAGGAAATGCTCAGATCACATAAGCGGCGCATGCAGGCGCTAGCGCTGTCACTAACTTGCGGCATCATATCACTTGTCACAATATGGTGGAGTCACTAATATGCCTGTAAGCCTGAGTGGCGTTTGTGTAATGTTAAGTGGCAGGTATTAACTCATAAATGTCAGAATGCATAATGTGTTTGTGTTGTGATGCAGGATTCACAAAGAGCCAAGCCGTTGCAGAAGGGTGTATCGTTACTGACGGATCCAGTTGAGTTTCTATTTATAAAGCCGTGTTTCAACTATATTATCTAAGCGGCAATCATCACCGGTGTCCACTATATATTTGACAGTACGACGCATCAGTGTGTTAATACATCCAGAGCATTCTTTTCAATAAACTTTCATATAACGGGTGCAAATAACGACCAGAAGTGGACTTTAATTCATTGTAGTACACATTAAAGTTCCCATGACAGGTTGGAAGACTCAATGAACTAAAATCCAGTCAATATAAATATATATAGAATTTTGCTAAAAAATAAATTACAAAATTTTTTATGTTTCTACTTTCCCTTCCTGTTTGTAATTGATGACATCACACTAGGAAATTACCCAGCAAACACTGGGAAAAAATGTGTTTAATGTCACAATTGTTTTTATTTGACAGAAAACAAAAACATATGAGAGTACCTTTGTTTTGTCAAATGAACATTTAGAGGATCAACACATTTGTTTCTTCATGTAAATTATGCATAAACTTCGACTGTTCTTCGCAAATACCTGTTCGATTGGTGTAAAACAGGTATAAATACGCCAAATAAAGTCAAAATTAGATCATCGTAAAAACCTGTCATACACACTTTAAAGCCACTAGGGGCATGTTTCCACTGGTTTGCTTTAGAAGTGGATCAAAACTGTTCAAAATTGTCTCGACTATCTTACGCAGAACACAGAGAGGTCTCGCGTCCGAAGGGCTCTGGCGCACCATATGTTGACCTCAAAGACTTGGCAAAACAAAGCAAGTGTACGTTATCATCAGCTGTTTCCTGTTTAACTATGCACATCACTTGCATTAATATAGAAAATATTATATTTCCAGCGCATAATGCATGTAACATCAGCCAAACCTAGTGCATAACATAAAGAGGCGTTCAAATGTGATGTAGAGGTGCATAGAAGTTAAATAAATTCAGAAAAAGCTGAAAATACTTAATTGTCCCCATAGGAAACGTCTCCGCTGCTGTTGCCTCATCCTTTATTTGGTGCTGCTTGAATTAAACATTAATTAGCATTTTAATTTAGCACATTTTCTCTCAAATGCCTTCACTGAAGCAAACCTTTGCGTCGGCTTGAAAGACCCTTGGAGACGGTTTGGTTTTATATGATTTCAATATTAAAGAAAGTCATATTTTGTGGGCTTCTCTGTGAACATTTGCTGATAACTGCATGCATCCTCACTTCCAAGAATTTTAACAAGTGCGTCGTTATAGTAACTATTTGTTTGTTCTAACAACTTGGAAGAAAGCCTTTCATATAAATCACAAAACTATTTATGAAGAAAGCCTTTCATATAAATCACAAAACTATTTATCAAAAAATCTAATCACCATCTGCTTTTTTGAGTTTTTATCACTGTGCCAAAACCTGTCTGTCTCTTTTGACAGTTTGACCAATAAAAGGTTTAAATGTTTTGATCAAGCTGCCTCAAACAATTCAAAAAAAGAAAAGAAAAAAAATCCCTCTGACTTTGCCATAATGCTATTAATCATGCGAGGGCGTCAGGGTTCAGCCGGAGTCACGGTCAGCTTCAAAAGACCTTACTTATTAACTTCTACTCACTCCGGGCCGACTCTGTGTAAAATGTTTGAAGATTTGATCAGGTACAGGTGCTGTTCCTCGCTGTTCAAAGCCACAGCACATCTCACCGTCGACCATTCAACTCCAGCAGAAGGCCAGTGTGGGTCAGATTTAGCATTTCTGTTGCACCGCAGAGAGTGAAAAGCTCATTAGATATAATTACAGGTATTTTGTTCTTCCCCACAGCCGTGTTTCCTTTTAAGAAAAATCCTGGAAAAAGTTTTACATTGTAACTCAACACCACAATTTGTTCAAGTCTGTGGCGAAATGCGAGGTTTGTGGTGGTTGACCCAGGTGGAGGGCCACAGAAAACTTGTTGCATTTAATCCGATTTTGACTGTGGGAATTATGCCTCAGTTAATAACACGCCGTTTTTTTATTGGTTGGACATCTATGTCGTTTTTTGTAATATTATTAGTGTCGTTATTAACCAGGTTTAATTTTGTAGCTCATAAAAAAAATACAGGTAAGTAAACAATTTTTTTAAATGTAGTCAATGGAAATCCAATGATTAAAGGAAATCAATAAATCATCATTAATTAAGGCAATAATTAAATATGGGAGCAGATACCCTACAGTGACCAGCCCTATCCTTTAAAGAATATTTTAATGTTAGTTCTTCTTAACTTGCTTTCATATTGTTGTATTATTCTTTTCTTAATTCATAAAATAAAATAAATTTATTCTTCTTACCCAGCAGTCAGATTTGTTCATTTCAGCGGCGCGAATCTCATTGGTCATTTAAACTAAATCGAACAGAATCAGAAAGAGTTGTATTGTCAATGAACAAAATTCACAAACATAGGAACTTGTCTCGCCTTAAGGTGCAACAAAATCAAACTTCATTCTGCAGAAATCCACAATTTTTTTCAGTTTCTGTGTAATGTTTTCCTTTCTTTCTTTTTGCGATATTGTTTTGATACAGACAGGCCGTGCGTGCCCGCCATTGGCTAATCCTCCTGTCAATCAACTCAGCTGAACTCGGGGACATGTGACCAGACTCACATCTTCGTAGTGTTTATTCTGGATCCCAGAAACTTCTAAAAGCTGGAAATCAGACTAGAGTAGGACTTGACAATATTCACAGAAGAGTTAAAACAATATTTTAGCACCTGAAATGTGTCCTTGTCAAATTTGTCGGCGCATGACTGGCAAGTCTATTGATCTTTATTGACCACGACATTGGAAGGTGACAGAGTGCCTTTTTTTAACGAACAGAATCACTCAAAACGTGCAAATCAAAATACAAATCTGACGCCGACGATGAAGAAAGATCAGTCGTATGTCTCCTTTAAATGTGCACGATCCATGTCATATTATCAACGCATTCTAACTCCACTCAATATCACAACTTTCTAAGCTTAAAGACAGATCGGAGGATTAAACCCCGGCCCAAATGCAGGGGTTTGTGAGCGTGTGAGAGCGTCAGGGGCCTTGTGTGTGGTATTAGCGCAGTGGCGGAGACAAAGATGCATGTTTTGTTTTGAGCCCGCCATCCGAGCGGAGGAGGATTAGGCTTGTCTGCAGCCAGTGAGCCGGCGTCTCCGCTCCCACTACACACTCCGGCAATCAGGAAGCTGCTGCCAAACAAACAGATGAAGTCAACAGAGAGATGCTTCCTCCTTGTGTCTTGTGAGATGTGACTGTAACAGTGTTGACACCAAGTTGACACCGTGTGACAGCCCACTGCTCCACACATCCACAGCCGCTTTGACTCGCGGTGCAGAGGGTTTTTGTTGAGGGACGGGGGGGGGGGGGGGGGGGTTGAGGGTCTGACACGCTGCACTTGATCACACAGCAGATAATGTTTGTCAGCGGCAGCGGTGGTCGCAGAGACGAAGAGGGAGGTTGATTCATGGTCGAGTCATGTTGCGTGTGCCGCTCGGAACGTTCAAACTCTGCACCCGAGTCAGATAATCACCTGAGTGCTGGTCGCATCTGGCATTTCGGAAATATTTGCATCACCCATTATCTTTATGCAGTTACAGCACTGATGCCGTGTGCAACGTCAACCCAAAATTCACACCCAAAAAGTCAGAATCAAACCAATTAGGGACAAATAAAATTGATTATAAAATGGCTGTATCAAGATTTTGAACCGAAGTGTTTTCTTTTTTTTTTTTTTTCTGAATACCAGCAAAGCGTACTGACACATCATCCAAATTGAAGTTAGGGTTGGACTCTGGGATTGCCAGTATTAATATATTAAAATCACTGCATGTGACTTCGGTGTCAAAGCCACTATTAAGAAACTGGGGAACTGTGCAGAAGGTTATGCAGATGGTATCACTACATTTTGAGTGTCAATGGTGAGTAATGGCAGTTTTTCCTTTCAAAAGCTCAAAACACATCTAGAACGTGAAAGAGTCTGATAACAAATCTTTAGTTTACCTGACATCACAACAAAGTATGAGTAGAAAACCAGATAAACAACGGGAACACTACAGCCGTTTTGAACTAGTTCTCAAGTAGACTGCAGTGACGTGAAAGAAATTTGCAGTATTTCATAAGTTGGCTTGGTAGTGGAGCATGAGCTTTTCAGTGCCACCCCTTGCCACTCATGTTGACTTGTGCCCTAAAAGCTCAGCTGCGGATTGGCCTGTCCTGGGAACGGAGAACAACTGCCGGGGCCCCGCTCGTCCCGCCTCGCCTGCCCACGCACCTCTTTACACAGCAACAACACTTATTTATGCCTTGCTGATTATCTTTTGCACCGTAACAGCACATAATTCTGACCAGAACAAGTAGGCTACATAAGTGATACACATCATTGTTTTAAAATCTCTAACAACAGTTGTGTCCTCCAATGCATTTATTTGGCAGCGACAATGTAGCCAGACACAAACATTCAAACGTTCTGACCACCCAAATACTCTTAATTCTTAAAAGTCTAAAAGAAGTCCTGACACAGTGTTGGTTAAAGTAGCCTCTTGTCCCGGCTGCTGTTTGGTTTGTGTGCAAATGTTCTTCTTGATTCAGGAGCTAAATTACATACATTTGAAATATCATTTAAGAAAACATAAATTACTGAAGATTTCAAAACCTCAAAATTCGTAATTTAAGGATGTGGCGGTGATGAAAGCGGCTTGATTTTCTACGCATAATTCCGATTCCTTGATTGTTACAGTGAAGTTGCTCTTTCTGAACCAGGGTCGTAAGCAGTGAAGAAAGTTTTCCAATAAACATTTATCCAGTTCTGCCTCTGCCTGCAATTGGGTTTGTATCAATTTTCAGATTTGCAATTTGATCCAATCTTAGAGGTGAACGGCAACCGCAAGGTCAAATTCTTTTTCGACACAATTTCACTTCTTTGCGGCCACATCTCTCAAATATATATCCTGCCACCCATATCGTCAAACTAAAGCAATGCTCGCTGGTCTAACAGAGTTCTTGGCGTTGAGCAGCTCTGGGGGTTGGAGTGAGGGAGTATCTGTATTCAGGTAATTACAGTTTGAGGGGCACTGGGGTCCTCTGTGATTACACATCAGCCTTGTAATGGATTCAACACTTATAGACGGAGAGAAAGAGAGTGTGAGAGAGAGAGAGAGAGAGAGAGAGAAGGCTGCATTCTGCACCTACCCATTGCTAAGGCAGGGGTGAGGTGGGGTATAGCTAGGTATATCTGCAAGATGGATTACGTGGGGTTTGCCGAGTTCAACATTGACACAGATTCATCGTAAATCATTATGCCGGGGACCCGCAGTGATTTCTGCATTAGGAGCAGAAAATGGAGTTCAGCCAGTCAATGAGGGAGGGCATATTTCACATCAATCACCTGCACACTCTCATGTTAGCCCAGTGCAAATCTCACTTATACTGTTACCAATACAGTCCAATGGCTACGATGGCAATCAGCAAGACGCTAACAATGCCACATGCAGACAGAGGGCACGCTTCAAATATGCAGAACTCTAAACTAAAGTATAAGGGCTGTTTCTTATTTGTAATGGTAAGCTCTAACCAAGAAGTCAGAGCACTCTTATGGGCGACACAGTCTGGTCCCAAGCATGGATAAGTGGAGTAAATGTCTTCTGCAGACTAGAGGATTTTTGGTCCCGATTTTCAGGCCGATTTGCCTCTCCGCGAGTTCAGGGAGGCGTGGCGGCCCAAGCAATGGTTCTCATAAGCGATTATTAGTGGTGGCACTCCTCATGTCTGTGGGGTCATCGTGATTCTGTTGCTGCTGTCAGGTCGCAGCCCACAAACTTCAAATTGTGAGGTTCCAACAACTTTATCGGAGCCAGTCAAAGCAGCCAGACAGGGCTTGCACGAGACAGCACGATCTAAACCAACACGAGAAACTTCTTCATCAGCGCTACAGTGACACAAGCTCCTTACCTCCAGTGAACACAGTGCTCTCTTTTATGAGCAGGTTTAATTGTCACATTTACAAAAATTGAAATTGCTTTCATCACACAGTTCAATCCCATGTGACACAAGTGTGTGGCTGTGCTTCATGTGAGTGTGAGACCAACAATTGTTGCAAAATGTCTTCATGCCTGTGGTTGGCAAACTGTGTGTCACGTCTTGAAATCACAGGGGATTTCAAAAACCCTCATGTGTGCAGCCAGCTTTACAGACTGAGTTTGAAGAACTATTGATGGACATGTGGGAAAAGTCCAAATATTATCTGAGTAACAATTACAATCTGAACATAAGAATAATTTTTTTTGTATCTTTAACTGTATGACAAACAATATTTATTTATTGGAATAGAGAGCATAAATGAATATATTTAACAGTTACAGTCTAAATATGCCATCTTATCTATGGACGGAAAAGTGCTAAAACATGTATTTAAATTGATTGGTTGAGGTTTATGTATCAGATTAAGGTGAATAGACCAAAGTTATATCCAAAGTGAAGTGAAGAAATATCGCTTCATACTCTTATTTGAAAGATCACAACTTTGTTTTTTTCACATGTTGCTTCCTTTTTTACAATAAACAACATGCACGACATTGATAAT
Organism: Chaenogobius annularis; assembly: GCA_015082035.1. NCBI lineage: Eukaryota > Metazoa > Chordata > Actinopteri > Gobiiformes > Gobiidae > Chaenogobius > Chaenogobius annularis. The sequence goes on from BJKM01000521.1 coordinate 353,055, forward strand.
GTGCTTTTATCACATCAACAGTCACAAAATGATAAATTATACATTTTTCCCACCTTCATTTCGATCTGCGGTCCATAGGCAGGTAACGCAGAAGACCGTTACAAAACATGTGATTTAAAAGTGGACAGTGATGGAGGTTCTCTTATTGTCAGAGGAAGAAAACGCCAATAATGAATCCCCTTGACAGAGAGCACAGGCTGTCTAAATGTTGATAAATGAAGAGGATTTATATTTTATGACAAAAAAAAAGAAGTGAAAAATATACACATACACACAGGGAGAACATGCAAAATCCAGTCTATAATCAAACCTATGATCTTCTAATTGGGAGGCTGTTTTGTATGCAGGATTTTAAAAAACAAAAAAACAATAAAAACAACTTTTAAACATTTCAATAAAAACACATGCACAATTTTATATACATATTTTTTAATAGACTGTAACCTCCAAACTTAAAGTAACAGTATGTAACTTTCTGGAGGTGGCTGGTGATTCCATGGAAACATCCATTCCGCGTGGATGTAGATATGTTTTATACTGTGGATTATTATAGCCAAAGGAATAATATTCCCATGGAAATAAGCAAGTACGAGTCAGGTTTGTGGAGATGCGAGCTTGATCACAGTAAAGAGGCATGTTTTTCAGTTTTTCAGTGCAATAAAAGCATGAAAATAAACAATTTTTTTATTTATTTCAAGTCTATTTTTGGCTGAAATGTTACATACTGGTGCTTTATCTCAATTCTGCCGCAGGTCAATGCCATTACTTTTAATCCTATTACCCACGTGACGTTGCATACATGATACAAATGAATATTAACACAAATCTCCAACTGTAATTGTTAAATAACGCGCACAAAACGTGGGTTCCTTGTTGTTGTTTGTATATTTGCGCACAGAGTCGGACAGGGCAGTGTGAAATGTGCGCGGCGCTTATGGGAAGGCGCAGAGGGAGAGCGGAGCAGTGTTAGTGGCTGGAGCTCCACTGCAGGAATCCGGATATGATGAAAATGTTTCAGAACTACAACTTTCCTTTGCAAACTACCGCCACTGCGCGTCGAAGGCGTCGCGACGATTATTGTTGTTATTTCTCAACGCGTCAGCGGCGTTACCAAGTGGCACAGTGGCACAACTAAAACTTCTAGAAGAGTTTTCGGAGACGAGCGACTCTTTCACCGACTTGGTGTTTTTGTATCTTTTTTCCCTTTTCATTCTTTCTTACTTCGAAACGTTTCAGGCGCGCGTTGGAGGAAGGAAGGATGGAAATAATTCAGATTTGAAGCGAGGGAGTTGTGATGTTTGAAAGGTAAGTTTACGCGTTATAAACAGTGCGTCCGATACAGCACTTTGGACGTTTTTGATAAAAGGAAGCGAGGTGTGACAACCGAAATCTGGACTACATACGGAATCCTTCAACAAGTTTATGTAAAAGCGAGTGAAGGGAAATTTCCACTAAGTTTTACTGCGGCTCCACGTCACTTTGTGTGTGAATAAGCAGACTATTCTCCTTCTCAACTTGAGTAATGATCAGATGTGTTGCGGCTTTGTCTTCCCTGTGTCTAAACTCATCCTGAGACGTTGATTTTGTATTCTCTCCAGCGCCGAGGGGTGAGGACAAGGAGGAACTGGTACTCGTGCGCGCGTGACCCCGAGAGAGGACTGTCCCATGTCCAAGGAGAGCGTGCGTCCGCCGGATGGGCCAGCAGCAGGGCCGGGACAGGGCCCTCAGCTGGAGACGAGACCCCTGCTGTCCACTGCACACGGTGAGTCCACACACACAGTTCAAAACAATGTTCACTGGATGTTTACTGTTTGGATTATAGTTGCCATTCGAGACTTTTTTTTTGTTTAATCATTTAGGGTTTTATTAGCAAACAGAACATTTTTTTTTTTTTACTTCAATGCCAATGTTATTAGCAGAATGCATGAACAAATATTAACATTTATCAGGGTGCCCACTATAATAAAAAGATGCTGTACATTAAAGAGCATATTAGCGATGGATAACATTGACAAAATAGAACAGGGTGAATATGGAAAAAGTGAGACACTCTTTGAAAATTCAGCTTTTTTTTTTTTCAAACCCTCTAAATGTCTACTTTACATCAGAAATACTACACACAGTAGTTAGTATTCCTTCTCAAACGCACAGATTTTTGGAGCTACTATTGTTAAAGAGGAATAGTACAAATACAGTATGTTCATTTTCAATTGGGAAAACACAAACTAATACATAAAAGTAGCAACTGTTTACTATTTAGTTAAAGAGGCTACAGATTCAACCAGAAAGTGTGGTATAGAGCCATGATGTGGCTGTGTACTTGTGTACTGGCAGAAAATGCTGTGTCACTTTGCTAGGGCTTACACTCGCTGGTAACTTTCATCATTTGTCACGTTTCAGAAAACAATCTCATACCCCCAAAACTCTTTATTTATTTATTCTGCACATGTCACTGAGTATAAGATTGATTTGAAAGTTTACACCGAGTGCATTGATTTTAAAATGCAAAGAATCAATCAGAACTTGACCCTTTGTCCTTTAGCCTTCTCAATATATATATATGTATATATATATGTATATATATGTATATAATATATTATGTATATATATATATATAATATATAATATATAATATATATATATATATATATATATATATATATATATATATACACATATGTGTGTGTATATATATATATATATATATATATATATATATAAAATATATATATTTTTTTGTGGGCATTATCTCAATAACGATATTCAGACTCTTCAACATACATTTTCCTGTATATGTCTTTATTGAGGTTTATGTATCATGCAAAACACGAATGAACCATAAAATGAACCTCAAAATGGCAGAAATATCAGTTTAAACCTATCGTTTAGAAGATTACACTAGCAGTTTCTGTCTCTTTTTGAGGTAGTTTTAAATTGTTTTTACTATTGTCGATACACTCGATAACTCAAAACAACACAGATATTATCCACTTTTCAATATACTGTGTCTCCCACCTCTCTTAGTAAGTGCGCCCTAATGTTGAGGGCTGTTCATGTTTTTGCTTTGTTCCTCACTTCTTCAGTCCGGATAAACGCTCTGATGACTATTAACAGCAACCACAGCCAATTATACTTTTTTAATTAACTTCCTAGTTGCCCCTAAGATTATCACATGTCGAATAAGCTTATATTCCACACCCTCTTCCCATTTTTTTTTTCTTCAAACAAGCAACGGACCGTTAACAATCCTATTTATACCAAGCGTCATTACGGCACTGTCAAAAAATAGCAAAGTAGGACAAAGTAAGCAATCAGTGGGGCTGCTGGATTGCGAATGGATTTTCAGTGGACCTTCAAAGGCGCTCGTATAGTTAAGACTGTCCCTGCCACTCTCTGGGGACTGAGGATGTTCTGAGAATAAAGCAGTTTATTTCTAAGTGTGCGCACTAAATACCGCGATGCACCTCACAGCCCTGCGCTAGGAGAAAGTGCCGCATCTGACCAGGGTTTGTTCGTTCGTTTGTTCCACTGGCCGTCCACCGCTGCTCACCAACACGACTGCAGCGCTGGGCCAAACGCACAATGACGTGCACTGATTTGGGACGAGAGCTGCTGAGATGCCAAAATGGTGGATGATAGTTTTGAAATCCATTAGGGCTGTAACAAGTTAATCGATTCATCGCAACGAACTGATTTTTTAAATAATCGTCAGCTAATTTAGTAATCGAATAATCATGCCATGAGCTGGGAAAAGTAGTTTTATGACTGAAATTGAGCCGTATTTCAATGAAAATTATGTGGAAATGTGTCAATTCAGTGTATTAACACAGTATATAACACTCTCTTTATCCATAAATGTGCTCCACCAGGTTCCTCAAACGGTTTCACTTCAGCTTAAAAACAAATAAAAAACTAACACTACTATTAACCTACTCATTTGCTATTATTTGTTTTCTTGTTTAAGACTGGCATTTTTTCTATTAATTTACCTACTATTTTAGGGCTGAAAAAGTTTGTTGATTGATGACAAATTGATTATTGAGAGCTATTTATTGAACGACTAATCTGGACTGTAAACAAACTCCAAAACCTTCCATTTGCTGAGAGGTGAGGTTTATGACGAAGCAAGAATTATCATACTAAAAATCGAAATGACTCAAAAACATGAGTATTTAGGGCTGTATTGTGCCCCCAACGGTAGCGTTGACGTGAGCCTTTTCCAGGGGCGGAGTCAGGACGCAATTTTGCTATCTTCCTCACCTTAGCGCTGGCATAAAGAGGCTTGACTTGGCCGCTGGAGGCTGGATTGGGATGGTGCCAGTCCATATATGGTGATAGTGTTTGAACCAATGACTGAGAACTGTGGGATTCAAAAGCACCACCTGTGTGGGAGATGTTTGCCATGGCTTCATATACAGGCAATGAAAGAAGTGAGCAATAAAACGGGTTGATTTCCCGTTTTTCAATGAGTTCCCAAATTAAAAATAAATCCCCCAAACATTATTTTACAGTGCTTTTACTGTGAATATCCCAAAACAGTTGTTTTACAGTGCTTTATTGTGAAAATCCCCCAAAACATAGTTTTGCTGCGCTTTTATTGTGAAAATCCCCCAAAATTTTTTTACAGTGCATTTATTGTGTAAAACCCACATTCATTGTTTTACAATGCTTTTATTCTGAAGGTAGTACTCGATGTGCTTCTACTGCATTACTGTAATAGTCTGTAGTAGCACTGTGAGGGACTGAAGGCGTTAGAGTATTGTTTACAGTGGAATTTTTTCTCAATAGGTGCCTTAATTTGACTGTATCTGTATTAAATTGCATTGAACGTTCAATGTGCTTTTATTTTGAAGGTAGTACTCGATGTACTGCTGCATTACTGAAATACTTGGGTCCTGAGACCTGGGGCTCTGGTCTAGACTACTTTTGGACTTGGTACTAAGATTACTAGAATTCTCAACGTACAAAATGTACTACAGCGCAGTAGCGTTACAACAACAAGGACTACAACGTAGTACTAGTACTACAACAAGTACTACAACATAGTTCTACTACAACAAAGTATTACAATGTAGTACTACAACATAAGACTGAAAATACTGAATGCACTGCAAGTACTAGGATTACTCGAATTCTAAAAATGCAAAAATGTACTACAAGGTAGTAGTACAATGTAGTACTACAACCTACAACATAGTACTAAAAGTACTGAATACACTGCAAGTACTACAAGTACTAGAATTACTAGAATTCTAAAAGTACGGGAAAGATCTACAACACTACAAACCTTAAAAGTCCTGAAAAAACGACTATAAAGCTTAAAAAAGGCAATAACACCCTGACCTGGAGAGCAACAAATCTTGCCTTTCAAAACAATGGGAAAAATTGCAACTTTGATGGCAAATTCTGAAAAAACGACAAAAGCGACAAATACCAAAAGTAATACCAAGAATCACACAAGAAATATCTACAAAAAACCTTGAACGACAAAAATCCAACAAAAAATGCGACCCGTAAAACGTGCCGAAAAAAGGGGTTTCTATTATAATAAAGGAACTACTAGAACAAATAGTAACCGCCGTCACTCAAAAATAAAAAACACAAGAACAATAAGTGCCTGCATTCTGTAGAACGCAGTCACTCAATAATAAAAATAAAAAACACAAGAACAATAAGTGCCTGCATTCTATAGAACGCAGTCACTCAATAATAAAAATAAAAAACACAAGAACAATAAGTGCCTGCATTCTATAGAATGCAGTCACTCAATAATAAAAATAAAAAACACAAGAACAATAAGTGCCTGCATTCTATAGAACGCAGTCACTCAATAAATAAAATAAAATATTGAAATGCAGATGCGATGTTTCTTTATTTAATTCACCTTTAATTGTTTTGCACAATGCGGAGTATGTCCTCAGGTTGGACTTGTGCTAATTTAACCGGGCCTGAGTTCTCGATGGGATGCTACGGTCACTGTGGTCAGCTCATCTTATGTGGCGGATCTCTGTTGGTGCTGTCAGTTTGTCCCAGTTTTAGCAGGACTGGGACAAAGATTTTGGGTGATGTATGTGATAGTGGGATTTTATTTCAAATTTCCAACGACGTTCTGTCTCTAGTCCAGTAGTCCGACTGCGCAGTACAGGTCCAACGCAGTTCAAAGAGCTTTAGAGGCCAATTACAACTTTTGTTAAGAAGCCAATACATTATGTTTGTATTACCTATAGGGCTGCCAGAATAAGAACAAAGTCTGTGTCGGGCTCTGACATTCATACTTTACAGAAGACACAGCTCGACCGCCCCCGTTGATCCCCAACTGTTTTTACTCCGTTGCTATGGAGATGTGAGGGATGAGACGGTCGGGAATTTTGAGACCGTGTTCTTCTGTATGCTACAAATGCTTGTTTTATTACAATCAGTCACATATTCACAGACAAACGAGCCAAACGAGGAAAATATTTAGACGCAGCAAAACGCATGTTACAGGCGGAGCACAGCGAGCGCAGACGCTACGAAGACGCGGTCAGCATTTATAACCGTCAAACCTGCCCCGCAAATGAATGAGAATTTTTGTCCCGGCCCAACCCGACCTGTGCGTCAAAACACAACCACATGCCGGGCGCAGCGCTGCGCCGTAGTCATGTGTGGCGTTCCTGTATCAGGGTTGAACGAGGGTGTTTCCCTCATCGCTCGCTCTCTCTGATATAAACCACTCAGATTAATTTGGTCATTTATGTTGAGAATTATATTAAAAAACTCATCATAAACATCCCCAATCATATAACTACGCAGTTTTAAAGTTTATTAAGTTACCGATTCTGAAGTTCACAGGAATGCACCAGACCACGCCCTCAAGTTGCTTGTATTCACCTTCATATTTTGCATAATCACCCTCTTCAATTCCACGCCCTGCACTGTCATCAATTGCGGCCGACTTCAAGGTGTGACGCAATTAGCTTCGCTGCGCCGGTAACGCTGTAATGGCTACGCCGGGGCAATACGGCGCCATAGTGTGTGGTGTGGAAAAACGATTATCTTAAGGTGGTTAATCAAATTGTGCTCAATCTGTGATCAATTGTTTCAAGTTTTGAAGTGTTCATTATTTGGGGTGTTTTTACAAAGATAAAAAATTAACTTAAAAATTTTGATCAGGTTTATGGAAGTATGTTTTTTTTTTTTTTTTTAGTTTCAGCTACAAGTTATTCATATTCTGTTTTTCTGAGAGAAGAGTTTATGACTAACAAGAATTAAACCAAAATGGCATAGGGAAACTGTTTGTCTGTAAATATCCTCAAACAGAACCGTCCTCAAGTCGGCACCAGACTTCTCTGGCCAGATTTAGGTCAAAGTCTCATATCCACAGCCTTTCTAGTCAAACATCTAATTTAATATATCAGAAACAATAATTGCTGAATATCGAACAACAAGTTGGAGCCCTATTTTATTCAAACCAAGGGAGTTCTGGCAAGATGTTGCAAGTTCAACACACAGTGACAACACACCAAATAAACAAACAAAATTGAAATAACATGATGAAACAATGGTATAAAGATTCTGGATTTTTCAATACAGCTGAGCATATCCCAATACAGCATTCTGAAAAAAAGACATAAAAAAGAATGACTGCCGTTTTTAGACTCAAGTTCGGCTGAATCATAGCTAAATATTTTTTCAAAGGGATAAGTTTAAGTCAGGTGCAGGAATTTGGCTTGAAATGGTTAATAAAATGACTGGTCTGTACAAACGCACTACTGTTGAATGACCAAAAAAGACTGTTATTTTGAAGTGGACCTTACAGAGATGAGTGGAAGTGTCTCTCCTGTTTTGCACAAGCTCATCAGGCTACAGCTTTGCTCACTAACTTTTTCCAATGCACATGAATGCCGCCTTATGGAGTAAAAAGGAGCTTGGCAAGTAGAGCACAGGAGCAGCAGGAGGAGAGAAAATGGGATCCAGATTCTGGCAGGCATTTACCTGAACAGCCCAGGCCATCATTGTGCATGTTACTGTGTTAGAGTGTTGAACAAATAGATGAAACGGCACAAAAGCATCTCACGTCATACGGGAAAAATCATTGTTTATCAAAGTTGAGTTTGAGTTGACTATGTTACCACCAATGTACCCAATTTTTTACAGTCTAAAATCTTATGAAAGTCTTGTTTTAAACTATTTCAGCAGTCCAAAGATATTCCTCAACTTTCTCACATTATTCCGATGATTATACAAAGTTTCACGCAATAGTTTTATAAGCGCTTTTCGCAACTTTCGTGAGGACCAGTGCGAGTGTCACCGTAAAGCTAACAACTAGCCGTTGCTAAAAACATACTAGCATTGCTAAGAACAACCTAACAGTGCACTTCCTGGTTTTTTCTGAGATTGATTAGGTTAATCGACCATTGTGATTATATGTAGGTCACAAATGTAATTAGAAGTACTAAAAAAAATAATTGTGACTCGTTTTATATTGTTCCAAAAATCATATTCAAAATATAAAGTTTATATATTTTCATTTATTTTAATCTTGGCTGTTTTTTCACATTACTTTTTTGTTAATTAGAAAGTTGATCACAACTTGTGTTGGACAAAGATTTTTACTGTCTTTGATCTCAGACTCATGATAATTCCTTAATCATATTTTTTTCTCTCACAATAATTATTTGCACTACAAATTTGATATGTTACATAGACAAAGAGTGTTTTTACATACATCTTGTAACTGGAGCAAAACACAATTGATTTCTTTATCTTATTTCCTTCTTAACTAGACCTAATAAAACAACATAATGGCCCTTTCCACAAAACCGACCGGGTACTTTCCTGATGCCTAAACTGCGAGTTCCACGTTCCTGCGACATTCATCGTTATGTGAATTAGCAGAGTCTTGCTTAAAATAAAGCCAATAATTATTTGAACACAATTTAGCTTTAGCTTTTAGACAAAACACTGACTTAATAAACACATAGTTTTCTCCGATGAAAATTTAAATCATACCGTAAAGTCTATAACCTCGCTCTCCGCGTGAAATCTTTTTTCATTTTTGATTATTTGAGCATGAGCTCTGCTAATTCCCACAGAGAATGAATGGAACAGAGTGATGAGTCCGCACTTGCCAGGCTATCGTGAAAGGGCCGGTTGGTCATCCTAAAATCCTAACATTACAAACTAATGTTGGCGTGTATTTTGAGCGTATTTTAATCCTCAGTATGTAACTCTCCCTTCACAGACCGTAACAAATATCTGTGAGGTTCTAATTGCATTAAAATACATATTTTATAATAGGCTTAAAGGATTGAATTGGTGATTTATGTTCATGTTTACAAGGGAGTATTACTAAGGGTTCTCGACTTGTGATAGTTATTTGTACCTAGATGTTCTATAGCAAATCGACTCAACCTCGTATGAGGAAGCGCTCTCAATACATCTGGGAATAACCACACTCAAGAAAGGTATACATTATTTTAGAGTTCAGACTGTGACAGAGGAAAAGGCACCAGCTCACTGCGATAGGTCACACTTGTACGAAGGTAAGGTTTGTGACAATCCTGTATCAGAAACTGTTTGACATTCTGTGTATATTGTATTATTTTACAATGTAAACAACACTACTCATTCTCTATACACTGTGATAATTAAAATTGAGAGATAGAATTGAGAAATAGGTACTGTGTAGTGTTATGATTTCGGTAACCAAGTGGCGTGTCCGGAAGTACATGATATGCAAGATGACCAAGCTCTTAACGTGTTATTCAAGTATACTAAGGAAGCTTTACATAACATAATATCACGTTTCCTCCGCTCAGCTCAATCAGGCTGGTTCGCTGCTTCTTGTTAGTAGGCACATTTGAAACCCACGCAAAGGAGATCGACGGTAATGTACTCATGGATTAAAGAAGAGCAAGGAGACAAATCAAGCATCTAATCACGTATTAGTCTTTCACTGTATAAAGTGTTCAAGGTGGTAATTGAAAGCTAATACTCTAGGATTCAACTACGTGAAATTCTAGCATAGAACACTTTGAATTAGTATAACTTTTTCGGCGAGATAAGAGCTCACAATTCGGTGGAAATCTTACTATCTTTCTGTGTAAGTCTAGTGAGTATGTGCTATAGCGGAAGGAACCTATACAAATAGATACGGCTTTTGTGAAACTTACTACCCGTTCACATTGTTCTATCAGAGCAAAAGGAGCATCTCGTCTTAATAAGTACGGTTTCTTTAAGAGATGGAGTGGACAGAGTAGATTATAGTAACCAATGCTGTCGTAAAAATCTTATAGAAAATCAAATGTTATGTTAATGGGAGTCGGTATTTCTGATCGCAATAGCATGAGATATTAGCTTATTGATTGCATAACATAGAGCTTCAATCGAAATTAAACTCCGAAAGAGGATAGAGAGCTTCAATATGTAGAAGTGCGTGGAATTAGTCGATTATTTTTATTACAATGACTCAAATATGATTATCTTGTCATTTATTCGTTATTTTGTGTTGACGCACCTCCTGCAAACATAAACTGTTATAATGTCTATCATGCAAAAGTCTTAAAATGACTGGACATTGGTTGAACATTATGTTATGGTTCAGAGTGTCAGAATACTGATTTCTCCATGAAGGAAGAAGGTTAAGAATATTGAACAATTGGTTGCACAAATCAGGAGTGACATGATTAGGCTCCATCCTATTGATAGATTGAGTGTATAATGACTTGATCTCAACATATCACTGCTTTTGGGTTATTTGCTAGTGTTCTATCCATGGTTGTTAACCTTTTCAAGACTACATTCTTCTTTACCCTCATCGTTCAACCGCGTTATTTAGGAGTCTTAAAAGATTCTTAGCTCGTGCATGGCTTGTTTACTTAAGTGCGGCCAAATCAAATAGAACGTAGAGACCCTCAAGACTGAGAAAAAAACTGAGAAGAGCACACATGCCCCGCACAATGATTGTTGGAAAGCGCAAATGGGATGTCCCAGTAGCTGCTGCAGGTGTTCTTCCGGAGGCATATGTCTTTAGTGTTCTACATGTCGCTATCTATTCTTACTACATAACCAGTACCTGTTTCCACCAACTAAAATGCCATTAACACAACTGTTTCATATCGATTAACAACAAGTATCGCGTAATCTAATTTATCCTTAACCTTAAATATTCCTTAGTTTGTAATAATAATTTTTCACATATAAATAAAAGTTCAATATAAGCTATTATTAGGAAAGTTGAATGATAGGTGCTCCCTTCGACTCTACTTTATTGGCTCGTCTGTTATTGATGGCAACTCGCCGATTTACAGAGTCAACCGAATGCATTTCATACGTCTTTCTACAGTCCTTGAGCTACAGAGGTGTTTGTTATTCAAGGGATTATAGTCAATGAGATCAAAGAAGTTACGGAAGGCTCATGAATATATTGCGAAAACTAAAACAATCATAAGTAATGAAGACAAGGTTTGTGGCGTTTATTTTGTGCGAGAATCTCTCACGGTTGTTTTTGGGATTAGGGTTATGAATATACTGAAGTCAACAACTTGATATGCACGACTTATTTTATATGATAATTTAATTATAAATACAGGTCTTTCTACAATGGTAGGTCGGTTATGCGAATATTAGTGGGTTTGCGCAATGGAGCAGACAGTCCTTCCGAAGTTCGTTACTCTACCACTTTGTCTAAAACATGGAGATACTCCCTTAGTGTTATTCTTTTAAATGAGTAAAATAACAAATGTTAGATTTTGGCAGCAGTGTAAACCTTTGCTAAATCTTTTAGCTCTATGATTCGCAGAAATGGAACCTACATTGAGTAAAGGCGCATTTACTTAATATATGAGTTGTAATTGAACGAGTAACAATAAATTAAGTTACGAATGATGTGATTAGTATGCGAAGATGTAGGTCTGACATATGTATTTGTTTTTTTTATCAAGGGTTAGTTCTCATGTGTAGGCGCTTTGTGTTAGTAATTTTGTCTACCTCTCTAGTGTCCAGCTACAGTATATCCCTGACGTACTGAGTGCAAGTAAACAATTGTCTCGAAAAACTTAGCAAACCAGTAAAAACGCGAGTGATTAGATGCCAATGCGCACTCATGTTTTCTTCTCTCTTCCTGTATTTGTAGATTCGTGGGTCTCCTAGTGATACTTTTTGTTTTAAATATATAGTCACTGATATATGCTGAGTGTATATATTTTTGTTTTGCCTCTCTGTACCAAGATGGTAATAGTGTACAATCATTACTACATGTATATTTCGTATAAAACTCACACTCAAGCACCACTCGCCTGTAGCGCTACGTACTTGCATTACGACATGATATATAAGACATGTTTACCATGTCCGGTTATCCCAGGACACAGTAAGTGCTACTTTTCATAGTATATTCCAAGACTTCCACAGATATATATATTAGTTTGTATTTTCCAGTGTCGTGCATACTATGATTACGTTTTGCGATGATGCTGACAACCAATGCGGACATATAGATTAGATCATGATTCCACGGTGTGATAATTACGTATTGTCTCTATAAGATGTGTAATAACAGGTATTAATGGAATAGTCTAGCCGCGATTGTAATGGCCTTACACTATACTGAGCTCAAACGTTCTAAAATTAGACGATACGTGTGGCTTATTTTTCTTATCATGATTGGTGAATCTAGTTCATTACCAACAATGCTAGGTATCAATCTTGCGGTTCAGGTCCGATCAAATAAAGCGATATTGTCATAGCGAGGTATTGGTATCTGCTGACATCCCCGTTAAATTTAATTGTGTTAAAATTCGCGCGATTTTTGTGATAAAAACTTTTTACGTACATTGTCATACCGCTCTCTCTCTCCCCCCCTTATGGATGCCTACCTACTAAGTTCACCCACTTCTGGTCGGCGAAGCTCCTGTATGCGTCGCTGTTATAGTAGCTCCACTAGTAACACTCCCCTGGGAAACAAAGGCTAGCATCGACTTCAGGGCTGGAGTGAGTATCGCTGAGGCCGTGGGGTCGATCATGCTACGAATGGATTCTTGACACTAAAGAACGTTCTTATACTAAAGTCTTCTCCAAAATCTCAAACACTATGCCGCAAAAACACATATACTAACTCTTTACGTTCGATGCCCACTAAACCAGATAACCAGCTTCGTGGTGAGGGGGCCAGGATTCCGTAGTAACATCCACTAATTGACACAACTAGAGCAGTTATTGATTATTCCGAACATGTTAACTTAAATCTTATCTACGCGCTTATACAAATTATATGAACACTTCATATAAGACTGAAAATGTACATCATTCTAGCCTGTAGTACCATTATACGCAACCAAGACCCATAGCTCTCTCTTAACCTAAGGAGGTTACTGTGCTCAAGGCCGTTTTGTTGCATTCAAAAAGGGTACAATTCCCGTTATACCTGTATTTCATTTTAATAGTATTGTTTGTTTTTTTAAGGCTTTTTTAAATAATGTTAGTCAATATATATTCTCATGTTCTATAACCAAGAGTGGATGTCAAGCCATCTTTCGCTCAAGCATTAAGCTGGGTTCAACGTGAACAATACTATCAAACACATTTCCTAATTCCTATGGTCCGCAGACCTACCTGTGCCATTTAATATATTAAATTTCAACTTCACAATATTGCACCATAGACATGATTGCGAGAATTTATCACTAATGGATTCATACTGTAATAGTATATCCACCTATTTATTATAGTTATTCGTAGCCGAAGGTATTAGACAAGTTTCAAGACAAAGATATCTCTCATTATATCCCTGATCCCTGAGTCTGTGATAGATCATAAGTTTTAGCTTTCTGGATTTAATGGCATTGATATGTAAATAGAAAATGACGTAGCGAAATTGCAATTGCCTAACGAGTGCGAGTATACTTGAGATCGAAAACGAAACCGCTAGTGCGAAAGTAACCTTAATGTCATATTGCATTGTCCATGGTCACATTGTCTATTATCCTAACTTCTAAAACACTGCGACACTACTATTGTGCCGCTCTTAACACTGCATTCACTACAGCTTCCTAGTTTCTAGTAATGTAACTATCCATGACAAATAAACCCATGAATAAAAAATCTAACCAATTGTGTAGGTTCATGAGTTTGAGGGCATTTTAAGATCTGATTTTGTTGATAACGGTTAGGATTAGTTAATAACTTATTTGTCTTGTGTATTAATGGATTAATGTTCGTATCATGATAGTGCACTAATCAGGTAATTGATTACCTTATAAATCTACTTGGTTGTGTGATTGTGCAGGACCACTCTATTATATTCCAGGCGGTTTATAAAAACAATAGTCGTTATTGGTTAATACAAGTCTCGTGATGCTCTAAGATTTTGGGTATCTATGAAGTATCTAATAACGATCATGCTACTGTAGGTTTATTAGTGGTCAGAAGTCTCAGTCGAGAATAGTAGACGATATCTTCCGCATACAACCAACTAAATTATGAGACAGAATTCGTTTTATTTCTAGCTTCTCCAGTTGGTTCTGAATAAATTCTTACTATGCTGTGAGTCGAGCTAAGAAGTGCGCGTGGCGATGAAATAATGTCAGGCCAGAGTGTGCTGGCTAAGAATTTGTGGAAAACTGCATCATACTGTAATGCCTGGAACTGCAGGCTCGTCCTCTCAGACTCATACACTAAAGGTGTTTAGTTATGGGACGTTTAGCTGTAGCAGAGCGCTTTGTATCTGCAGCGAGGTATATGAAAGGAGAAGTTCCGAGAGTGAGTAGAATACCGCCACTTTATTATCACGTCCATGGTGAAACACTGCTGTGAGTGCTTTAGCTATCTGCTTCAGACAAGGTTACAGAGCGGCGTGAAAAATAATATGATATGCTATCCAAGAGCCTAGCTCGATGTTAGTTCGAAACATTCAATGGCGTCAACAATAATATCTCATTAGAGATATGTTTCGTAAAGATAGTTTGGTTAGCGACGTTATTATGGACGCTGGATAAAAAGTGACGACTGCCAAGCTCTTAAGAGCAGGTTTTGTTTCTCAATCTATAACTATATCAAATGATAGAGACAGTGCATATGTCAAGAGTAACACACTTACTATTCTTTGTTCGTGCATGTGTAGCATATGGATTACCAATCATATATATATTTCTTGAGACAAGTATATAAGACAGTAACACTTATGCAAGGAGCTATTTTATATGTGGACCTTTTCAATTGTCAGCCACCATATGCGCTTATTGCTGTCTGTGTATGTCAATTTGTAACCCACAATAGTTGGAAAATGTAATTTTCGTGTATTAAAGAAAAGTTATTGCAGGGTACGAGTTGTTGTTGGGCCGATGGTTCACAATATACCACGTTCCTAGCTTGTGTCACATATCGAAATATTAAGGTTTTGCACAGCTATGCTGTGATGCTTCAGCACTAGTGTATGATAATGTAATTGAGTATGATGTAAATTATTCCTATAAAATGTGTGGTGAATTACTTAATTGCCATACTCTGACCTACTGATTGTTGCTCTGTATTGACATTTCCAAATTAATTTCTACAAGTTCTCTTTATTCAAGTTGAGTTAAATTAAGTCCTTGTTGGCAACTACACGCAACATAGCCTTTTTCAGAAATACTAATATAGTGCGTGCAAGCGTGATTGTGAATCCTGCTCTATAAAAAAACATTTAATGTGGTTAATAATAAGATACTTGTGCTTTGTTCATGAGAAAAGTCCTGTAAGGAACATAGAATGTGCGTCCATTTTAGCTTCCCATTATCCTGATCTGTTGGCTTCAGACTTGAGAATCTTGAACATACCCATTTAGCTTTTCTAAGTGATTACTTTACCCAGCCTATGAGGTTACATTGGAATAGACCAGGCAACTCGTTCAGTCCAGAAAAACGCCTAGCCCTAATCAAGGAGTCTGTCAGAGATCAATGATACTAGAATAGAATATTCCTGACTTCAGTAGTTTTGAAGTACATTGAATGTTTGAGAAATTGTGTCCTTGGTATTCTGTTTTTATTTACCAATTTGATCTTATGTTACATATCTCTCGTTGTATGTCTAATTTATTTTCTCAGTTGTGTGGTGCGCAGCAGGCAATATATACTGAAATGAAATCTTTCTCTGCCTGTCTACTAATGAGAATCAAAGTCTTCGACAAGTCATGTCAGGTTGTGAGTGTGCTGAATTGAGCAATAAGTGTTTTTAAACCAATCACATTGTTGAATTACCTTTGTTGCTAAAATAGAACACAAAAACCAGTAAAATGTATACAAAGTACTCAGGTAATGGACTTCTATTGAAGTGATTGTAATTTGTCTCCCGTGTTCTTGGCATATATTGCCTCAAAGTTAAATTTATATTGTAATAATTTACTGGGAATTTTGTCTACTCTACTCATGGTTTGGTTTTTGAATATTTTCTCCATATGGCCGAAGTCATGGGTTCAAAATCAAGTGATGAACTTGAGTGAGTTTCCATCTCTATTACTCGAAAATTGCATTCAAAAGTGCTCAACAATAGATGTGAGGACAAATTTTACCTCAGCTGTAGCAATTGGATACTTTCATAGGCTCTGGTGCTTTCAAGAGCCTATGTTAGATACCAGGAAGCACAGATTGCTGCTGACTGATGAGTAGTGTGCATTTTTACTTCAGACAATTGAACTATTGAAAGTCTTTTGACCGTTTTTTTGAAGAGGTTCTTACACTGTAATTAAATACCTACAATGGGAACAATTCAATTCATGCCTTGTACGTAAGAATGTAAAGTGCAAATGACAAGTAATTTGACTATGAGAAATAAAGGTGCCATTTCATCAATAAGGCTCTGTTGAGGCTTTATTAAGTATGATTATGATCAAATATTAACAGTAAAATGACAATATGCAAGACTTGTGAAACTGGGAATAATTTACCACACACTTAATCTGTGATATTATTTAGTTTTATTTAAGACCTTTACAATACAACTTAAGCTTTTCTGATACACTAATACCTAATAATTAACCTAACTTATATTTAAATCATGCTCTACTTAACGCTGCACTATGTATTTATTTTTTGCCACACTCGTCTCTATGGAGATGTCATCATGTTTTGCCTGTAATGTTCCGCAGTAATGGCGAGCCAACACTTTTATGTACATTGCCATAAACTGGTAATGTGTTCTTAAAGACAGGTCAGATCTGCGGAGATTTTGACCTCGCTCACAGTAAAAGGTGTCTGTGAGGAATAACACCTGCAATTAAAAAAAAAGAAATAAAAAAGTTTTAAATACCATACTGGGTAGTGTCATGATACAAAAAAACAAAACTCTATTTCAATACGAAAGAATATACTCAATTCTCAATGACAAAGAGTTCAAAGTTTTAGACAATAGACTGACATTTTCTACACAAGTATAGTTCCTTCTTAAGGTACACATTGTGGTCTTACGCTAGTTTTGTACTATACTTGTTCAAATGAGTATCTAGTTATTGATACTAGTAGTTTAGTATTGATGAGTATCAGATTTTCGATACTTTTGACAATTCTAATACTGGGGAATATTCCAGGGCAAAGCAATACATTCTCCATGTGGTGTACCCTCCACCTGTGCACCTTTTAATAAATGTTTTCTTGTCGGATGAGACAAAAATGAAGCTTCTTGTGGTGCCAATAGCTAATTGGGCTGCAAAATGAATTGCAATGAAATCAAAATGGGCATTTGAATGGTGAAGCACCATCATTTCCTCCACAAACTAAATATCCTGTTTTATTCTGCATAAAAACTACTTACGTTATAGTTTAGTATTAGAAATGTTGTGAAATACATATGAATATAAACAGAATCTGATTATTAAAACATAAATCCCAAATCTAATCGCAATACATGTCAGAAAACGCCCCCCCCCCCAAGTAACTCAACTTGATTTTGATTCCTCAACTTCCAAAGCCACTGGAGCGTCACTATCTTTCACACACTAGTGAAGGGAGAAAAAAAAAACAGGCAGTCGAAATGAGCACGGCGCTGTGGGGATTACTTGGCCTCTAGCCGGGTTTTGGCACCGACATTAAGGTTAAAACCCTTTTCTATTACCCAAAGCGCTGTTGATGTTGCCCCCGCGAGCTCCAGGCCGCTGCCCCTCCGCTGTTTGCAGGTTGAGCGGCTCAGAAAGGGGTCATTCTGACAGCCCCCTGCTCAGCGAAGGGTGACCGGGGAGAGCCAAGGGAGACCATCGGAGCTCCAGACACACAGGCATCTAACACCAACATCCCTCCCTTCTCCTCCCAGACTCGAGCTAAAATCGATAGGGGTGTCTCCGCGTTTAAGAAGCCACTCAGAAGCAGACGAGCAGTCCTGTCCCGGAGGTTGATCTCCAGCTTAAGGCTCTGATTGGCACCGAGGAGGAGTGAGCCACTGACCCACAGCTGTCCCATTAGCACAGGGTTAATGCTCAGATTGATGCGGGGCAAATAAAGGAACTTGGTGTGGTGGGGGGGGTTTGATAGACTGTCTTTAGCCCGCTTTGACCCACAGTGAGGCTGGATTTTGGCGTCCACTGAGAGCATGACTTCAAATCTGTATTATGAATGAAACAGAATAGGGTTTGCAAGGAGGGCTGCGCAATTTACAAATGTGATTTCAATTGTCACTGTCTAGATACAGTCGGCATCTGAGTGAACGGACCTCTGCGGGGGAGACAGTCCATTCATTTTGATGTAGACGAGCTGTTCCATCACCCACTACTCACCAACTACAAGAGCAAACAGACTTTAATATATGAAGAGAAACAGATATTATAGATTAGTGAACCAGTTTAGTTGAGGGGATTGGCTCAAGAAAAGATGGAATCATATTTGTATGGCACTAAATTAGAGTTGGCTTTTGAAAACAACGCGAGACAAAGAGTAAATTAAAGCTATAAAAATAAACTTCTTTGTCTTCTTTGACTTCTTTGTCAAATGGCACTTATTATATTCATATGCAGTAAATGGTGCCCAATACAGACACAATCTTTCTGAAAATGTGTAAAAGTATTGGTTGAGATTCATATATTGCTAATGGGCCTGTAAAATAACCACAAAAGTGCTGACAGAACATATTTTGTAATATTATTCTGAAAGCCTTATTTTTTTTATCAAAGCTTTTTACAAATGATTTATAGTTTACCAATTACAGACAATATACAGTACTTTATATTCTAATATTGTATGCCTTCGTGTCAGCAATTGCGCACCCATTGACCACATTTAAGGGGACATGTTATGCTGTTTTTCCCCCTGGGACTTAAAAGTATAAAGTATAAAATAAGTAAAACGTAATTTTATATTTGGTTCATTGTTTACTGCAATAGTGTTCTATAAGGGCTTAAAAAAAACTGTTGAATTGACTTCCTGTCCAAAACTGCAGACTCGATAAGCCACGCCTCTTCACAGTGACATTTCACCGTAACAAGCTGTGGATTGTCTCCGTTTTTTAGCTTTCATGTTAGAACCCTACATGTTTCATTTACATCTTCATTTAATATCACAACTAAGTACAGGATTGTGGGCGGGGATAGGGGGTAGATGAAAACAGGACTTTTCCGAGAACTCGCGCTTCAGTCGCAAGACAATACAGGATTACACTTAACATGCAGGAATCAATCAAAATACAACTTTGAGTAAAATAATGGTGACGACACACTGTTGTAACAAGTTGTAAAAGCTCGTAAAAGTTGATTTTGCACAATATATCCCCTTTAAATAGACACAGTATTACGTTTATTGAGTTGAAAGCAAGTGAAAAATCTCAGTGTTAAAGCAGAAAGGACTGAACTACTACTTTGACAAGGGGCTTATTGTGTTGGGCTTAACTGGGTCAGAGCACAACAATTTTTCTCAATGTTAGCGGTTTTCAGTGGCCAATATATCAATTTAAATCTCAGGAAAGAACCAAATCGGCGCCGTGCTCATTATTCAACATAGCAAGCACTATAGCTGACTTGTTCTAACTTTTCAGCTTGTATATTTAGTGTGTGGTTGTTTCTAAGTCTGCGCCTGTTTCTCAGTGCATCTTTGTGTACGGCCCGCGCTCCGCAGTGGCTCGACCGGCGCGTGGCCAACCGCTGCTGCTGAATTTCAAACAAGTGACTTTCCCGAGATTTTGAAGCTGGTGGAATTTTTGAGTCATCGATGTAACTGAAACTGAAAATACCCCGATTTGCTCCTCTCGTTCACCCTCCCTCTCCCTCTTCTGCTGTTCGGCTCACTCTGTTGCTTTGCTTTTTTGTTGTGAGACGTCAGTCGGCGCAGGGTGGAGCACTTTTTGGGAGTATAGAAGCTGGCAGCTCCCTCAGGCCTCCTCTGAGTCACGTTGTAATTGATCTTTCGAGTGGTAGCTAACTGCGTCTGGGCTTAAAACCTTGCAAGATGTGCTCAATTTTCAATGATCCGGCAATCATACCACGCACTTGTCCCACGTGGATATAAAGACGCGAACTGATGAGAGGAAGTGGAAGTGAGAATTTGACAAAAGTGGTTGAAGTTCCAGTTTGTTTGTAGAATAAAGATAGCTCAAAGTGGTTTACAATAAGGCTGTTTGACTAAAGAACAAACAGCAGAAGCAATAAACAAAAACCATTATCTAGTGAAGGGCTGTAAAATGAATCGCAATCAAGTCAAAATCATAATTTGAATGGACGGGATTAGAAAATCGCAAAGGCTGCAAATTTCCGAAGTTCCTCAATTTCCTCCGCAGACAACAAAAGTTCTTATTCTGCAAAAAAAAAGTTTAGATCTGCACGGACATGTTCTGAGTCTTTTTGTCAATCCTCCAGGATGCATGGGGGGGGAAAAAACACACATTTGCAATTAGATGTTTGAAAAAAAGTAAAGTTCTTCGCTATTATCAAGATTGTCTGGGTTTTAATTGAAGCTTTTGTTCAAAAAATTTCCAAAATGTACCTGTACAGCAAGTATAAGCCCATTGTTCATTAGTCATAATTTGTGGTTCATGTTTTAAAAGCTTCTGTCTTTGACTAGTGGCTTTTCTGGAGGTTTTGTGGGGCAGAGCCAGTGCCAAATAATGCCCTATTTATAAATGATTGGAGCAATATGATTTACACAATTCAACTTTACTCAACATTGTGTAAGAATAGAATAAAACAAACAATAACATGATACAACTGAATAATCCTAGCTGCTAGTTGCTGAGTGACATTCTTCTCAAGCCAAAAAAAGCAAAGAAACCAAACCCAAAGCTAAATATACTGTATAGAAAGTGAATGAAATGAACAGATAGAGCCGTCCTGCTCGTGCCTTAGAGGAGTTGTAATGCTTTGAACACAGCCTGATGTCGTATGTTCTGCTGCATTAGAAGCCTCAAATTAGCAGCATGCTAAATTCCACACAGCAGTGACCAGAGACTAGTGCAGCTCCAGTGCTGAGTCTGCGGCTGTCTTCTGCACCTCATCACTCATGTCCATGTCTGAGAAAAGGGCAATATCACTGGAAATATTAGCATTCTTAGACCCAACTAATCTGGAAATATGGGTGGATTATATTGCTCAAAATTCATATCAGGATTTTCTTAGAGTCAAGGTTACAATTTGGATTTGATCACAATTCATGCACATTATTATGATTATATTGGATTCAAGATGTAACTAAAAGGTGTTTGCCATTTCTGAGAGTTTACACTTCACTGTGATTGGTTGACTGGACCTGTCACTCACTCTGAGACTTACAGAGACTGACCAATAGGAGGAGTGGGAGGGGAAAGTGTCTGTGTTTGAGTGTAGAGCTGCACAAATCTATTCTTATCTTCATATTATACAGCTCAATTTGAATTTATTTGAGTTTTTACAATATTTACAGAATGATTAATACAAAACAAAAAGTTATATATCCACATTGATAATATCCTCATTTATTTGATGTCCACGTTACACTCAAAGCACACTGTATCTGGCCTTTTGCCGCCAAATCAGGCTCTAGATCAGTGAATCTCAAACTTGTCTCACCAAGTTCACCCTAAGAAAATATTTGGCTTTCAGATTACGACAAGGCGTTAACCCGGTCTGACAGGACTGTAACTGCCTCAAAGAGGGCCAAACTTAAGCAGGACTTAGTAGTAACAGTAAATGGACCAAAAAAGAGAGCGAGCACATGACTAAAGTGGGTTCCAAATTAAATCAAATCAGAATTCAAATCCGATTTAGCCAGGTATAACAGGCACTACAGTTTGAGAAACACAATAGATAAACATATATATTACATTTAGTCTTCTAAAGTGATGCCTCAATTTACTGGGAAAAATATTATCTCGACTATGTGAGCTACTGCTGCTCTAATAAGCATGTCAAATGTGTTGGGTTTTTTTATTCGATAGTATCACCTCAAAATAATTTAGCAAAGTAAATATTGCTATTAAACAATTCTCAGAAAAACAACTTTATATGTTCACAGCTCATATACCATGTGTCCACAGTAAAGCGTGTGTTCACTACAGCCTGCCTCTCGCCGTCAAATCAGGCCTTTTTCTTTCAAGTTGCCATCGCCACCGCAAAATGTAATTAAGCAGAACAAGGTCCGAGGGGGTTATTTTTCCACTCAATCAGCAGCAAATTTTGAAACTACTAAATCCCTTACGCCCGACTCCCCATTTGTCTGGAGGAGGGAGTGATGGCAGTGGTGGAGGGGGTTGGAAAATAATATTAATCTGTGTCTTCAAGTATCACTTAAAGAAACTAAATATGGCCGACTGTCTGAGAATTAAACGTGCTTAAGATGTGTGTTATGGAGCGCTACGGCCCCGCCCCGCAAGTAAAATACACATTCATTTTTCTCATTCAAGTTTTCCAAATATAGGCTAAATTGACATTTAACTACATTATAACCTTGTTCCCTCATCAAAAACATACCCGGAGTTGTATTTAGCTTCATTTTACGCTTGTTTAATTAATTTTACTCAGAAATTCCTCTCCCTCTGAGCCTCAGAAAACACTCAGTTTCAAATTCCCCAGATCTTTGATGTCAAAAGCAGAGATTCAAAGGTCTCCTGCTCTGTGTTTGAATCTACAAATCATCGAAATTCATTACAACTGCGTGCTTGTATTATCATGTCGGGGCAAGCTGGGTTAGTTTATCCCCACTTGATAGTTTCCTCTGCTCCCAGTAGGCGGAGTTCTTTCGCAATTCCTGATGTGGGCGGAGTAACGAATGATAGAATGTTGTATATTTTTTCATTACCTTCCAAAACATGAAATACAAGTCCAAAGGAAAGCATATAAAGGACAAAATAATGCATGTAATGTCTTCTTTAAAACACAAAAGTGTATAACTTTTCGGTTTATATCGTTTCACATATATTTAGAATGCTATGTCTAATTATCATTAGCTATAATAATAATAATAATATTAATAATATTAATAATATTAATAATAATAATAATAATAATAATAATAATAATTATAATAATAATAATAATAATAACTACGCATAAATAAAAACGATTGAAATCACGTGACTGCACGAGGGAGGTGGACTAAAAGTAGATATGTCCGGCCTAAATGAGACGGTCCACAATTTGATGGGACTTGACAGGTGGCGACAGCTTGTTGATTTGTGTTGCGCTCTACCGAAACACGGCCGCACTGCAAATGCAAAGAGCTTGTCACTTTGGCTGATGAGGATCCAATATTGAAGCTAATTTAGCCATCGTCCTCATGCCATCATCGTCGCCATCATCATCATCATCATCGTCGCCGTGGTCATGTCTTCATCTTTATGTATGCCGTTACGGTTTGAACGCATGCAAATCACGGTGAGGACTGACAGGTCCAGGATTGCGGTGTGATGATCAGGGCAGTTTCAGATTTACTGGGACAAGCCTAACAAATTATATACTATTTTGTCTGGGTTAAAAGCATGTTTCCTGCTCTTCGACCTCCTAGTGCTGCAAGGTCTAAGCTAATGGTTAAGTCGCTATGCTGTCTAGGGTTGTCGCTAACGATTATTTTAGTAGTCGACGAGTCAAACGGTTATTTCTGTTGAATATTGACACTTTTGAAACACTTTTTTAACCAAATTCAGTTGAAGTATGCCGACTGAAGGCTTTCAGATGGAGAATATGTACAAATAAAGTGTTTTAGTGATGAAAGTAAGAATATTTTTATTATTTTTTGGACATTTTGATTTAGTAATGCCACTGTCTTTGTCCAAAAATGTTTTGTTTCGTATGTGTTTTACATTCTGTATAGTGCAGATAACGATCGCGATTATCAAAAGAAGATTATTATTTATTTTTCATAGTCAAATAGTCTTAATGCTTTCAGTTTCACAAATCTGAAGTATTAATTGCCATATTATGAATCCAAAGCAATTCCGATTTTTCCTGCAGATAAACTACGAGTGTTGTGGTATAGTTTTTACACCAGATGCCCTTACTGAGTAGTTATATTAAGTGTAAATAGACAGTTTGACTATGGTAAAAAGGTAAGGTATGTAGTCTCTGCTCTAACTGGTTTGAAAAGGTTTAATACAATCACAAGTGAACCTGAGTTGCCAGAGCCTAATCCTGCAGATCAGGACAAATACACGTTGTTCTCCTTCTCAGTTTATGGATAGGCCGTGGCTCATGTTCAGCTCCTTCTCCTCCAAAATTCCAGACTCACTGAGCTGCAGAGGCCAAACTAGCTCGGATTCATGATTAGAGCAGGAGCTGGGCTTTTGGTAGTGACATTCAGATCAGAGAGAGGACACAGCAAAGCTTTAAAACAACTGGATTCGAGCTTTGGAACTGGCAACACAAATGAGACTCGTGTGAGGCTCATTCTACTTTCTGATTGGAGAATGAGCTTGAGAACCAACAATCAAGAATTTGACCATCATGACAATGGCTCAGAGTCGCTGAAATGTTAGTGAATGTGCACCGTCTGAGTCAAATAAGCAACTCAAATGGAAAAGTGTCAATTTAATGTACAAAGTTTATGTCGGCAGTGGCAATTATTACATGCCAATATTTAGATAATAATGTGCGGATATATTTGCTCACATCTTTAACCACTTTATCCATTTGTACTTTTTAAATAGTGATAGTGGCAGTATAGTGTATATTACGGTGCATCCTATTAGACAATAAAAGTCCTTGTGCTGGAGTTTGGAAGGTCAAACGGTAAACGAGGCTTTGATACGCCCAAGGAAAATTTCAATCAGAAGCCTTTGTAATAACATTCATTGTACTCTTCTCCTCGCTCGGCCCTGTCTCACTCTCTGCGCGGCATAATTCCCCTGGTTTTGCGTCTATAAATATGGACAGGCAAGATGTATAATTTCTAATGAGAAAATATATCCCTTTGGATTGAAGGCTGGGGCTGCTGTTTGTTGGGAGGAGAGATGACACCCCGGGCTGTTTTGGCGGAGTAGTGGGGCTGGTTAAGAGCGGCCCGCCTAGGTCATTGCACATTTACAAATTAGCATTTCAATCATCCAGGTACACGGCCAGTCAAGCAGAAAATATACATGTTTTTCTAATTCACGCCGCATAAAGATAAACAATATAATGGTAGTGATGCTGAAAGGAGAAAAGGCTGCTATTTATCCCATTGAAAGCGTCCGCCGCTGCCACATTCACACCGTAACAAACCCAAACTCCTGCCTTGTGTAATAATGGTTATTAGCAGATGAACAGCAGATGTGTGTTTATTTGGCCGACATGACGTGACATTTGAATAACTGTTCTGCTCTGTCTGATGGGCATTCTAATAAGCCTGGGCAAACACCGGTCTGCGCTCTTCTCCTCTCTATCCTCATCTCGGGGGCATTAATATTAAAAAGCAGCGAGCTTCAGAGGCGGCTTGTGTTTTGTTGAGTTGGCTCGCGGCCTATACCTGAGACTGTAGAAGAGGCGCTGTGCAAATGAGGATCTCCTTGCTTGCCCTGTTTGACCTCTGCGTTATATTTTCATGTTCGGGACTATTTTAGATTCTTGTTTATACAGCTCTGATGCAGTTTGACGTGCATGCATATTACCTCCGCGCGGCTTAGGGAGCTTCGCCGAGCTTTGACATATATATACACAGCGGTTCCCTTTCTCTGTCTTTTGGGTGCAATTTCCGCTCCCTCCTGTAGGACCTATTTCTCTGACACAAACGGAGGTGTTTATGCGCTGCGTTTTACATAGCGGGCGCTCCCCCACGCCGCCGCGCTCTCTCCGGGTACTGGCGCCGCGGTCCCTGTGTGGCGCAGATGCTCAACGCGCAGTGACAAATGGCAATTATATTTGTGTGTTCTTCATGAATCCATCAAACACTGGCCTTTTAAAAGTGTTCCCCAGATATTTGAGGCTGTCAGCCACTACGAGACACTGGGACCAAATTGGGATGCTGCTTAGACAGTCAAGAAGCACTCAGCCCCTAGTTTCCCCTGTGATGTGTGTGACAGCGTGTGTAGGGAAAGCATGTTTTATTCAACTACAAATGTACACTCGCAACAGTTGTTGATGGGCTGGAAATAGGGCGCTTACAAGTCCAATTTGAAATGTGTATGTGTCCGGTTCCTGCTGCAAACACGTGTTTTAATGCAACCTGTCAGGCTCACCGCTCAGTTATCTCTCAGCGCAAGTATGGAGCACCCCAGGCTGGCACAAACTGCACGAGCTAAAAATAAGCTGATTGGAACTTGTTCTGATCAAATGGGTTTTCATTGTCACTAGGCCTGTCACAATAACAAACTCGGAAGTGTGATTATTGGTGGGCGATATTGACAAAAGTGAATATCTCAATAGTCAGGCGATGTTATGTCAATCCAAAAGAAATGTGTGAAAACATGTCTGTAAACGTATTAGTTGAGTTAATTATCAGGCAAATGTGAAATGTCTGTAAAATGAATCACAAAAGTGCAGAAATATTACCTATTACACTAAAGTTTACATAACTTTTGAATTGGTTCTTTTTTCTTTTCTTTTTTTTAGCATTTCCCCCCGTACAAACGATATAATCGATATTCAAAACAACATTCACAATGTTTTCTAAAATGTTATATATTGTCCGCCCGTAATTGTCACTTTTCACTTGATTTTAGTTTTAGGATGGAATAATAAAATGGGAATCTTTACTTTGAGAAAGGGAAGTAGAGGTCGAGTTTCCCCCCCCCATGCACAATATGATTGTGATATGCTATATTGCTTTTAAGTTCTGCAATATCAATATTATTGCTGTATTTGAATATACATTTTAACACAATCATTTTAGTTATATTAAAACAAATGCTTTGCCTTAATGTGAAACTCAAACTTTGTCAAAATTGAAACTTTGCAGAAACAAAACCAAGACTAAAACAAGGCTAATTTAGAAATCTTTAATAAAATCAGCCTTTTCAATATTTTTCCTTTTAATTAGGAAGAGGACCTTGGTGTTCTTACAATACATAGTTCATTTGTTTGCGATATTGAGTATTGCATTAGAAAATATATATTGTGCAGCCCTATTTATAATTCAAGGTATCGATGGTCAATTTTGGCCAAATATGTCATTTTAATGTCCTACAAACTCAAGACAGCAGCGTAGTCCTGTTTTGAACAGCTCCCTCTTCTTCTTTTAAAGCCTTTTAAAACATTACGTGTATTTTTGGGCAGCAGCTCGACCAAAACAAAATATCGACCTGTGGTGGTGAATTAAAGTGCCTATGACAGGTTGGACTTCTCATTGAACTAAAATGCAGTTGTGGTAAGAATGTTATCACAGAAAAGCAAATTTTTAAGGTTTATAGTTATACTATTTTACTGTTTGTAATTGACATCACACTAGGAAATTACCCCAAAAAAACTGGGCAAAAACTCATCTAATGTCACCGTTTTTTTAATTTGACAAATAAAAATATATGAGAGCGACTTTATTTTGTTGAATCAAGGTTTAGAGAGTCAAAAAAGTTGTCTCTGTGTAAATTATGCATAAACTTTGACTGGAATGAGTGTCCCTAATGGGATGTCACTTCCGGTTATTTTGTACAGATTTTTGAATGTTTTCTCCACAAATAGCTACTCGATTGGTGTAAAACTATAATTTATATGTACAACAGGTACAAATACACCAAATGAAGTCAAAATTAGAAAATCAGAAAAACCTGCCATACGCACTTTAAGACCGATAACTAAAGACTAAAAAAGTCAAAATATTGACCCCCTACAGTATATTGACCAACATATTTATCAGTCTATTTCTAATTAAATGCATGCACTTGTAAATCATGGCTGGCATTTTGCAGTTTCTATTTAGCGCACTCCAGTCAATTGATTATACAGTAAAAGTGGCTCATTTTTATGAGGGCTGACTAATTCAGCTTTTCTCATTATTTCTTCATTTGTCTGGTGGTGGCTGTACACGTCTGTCATTGCCATCTCTGACAGTATCATCATTATTATGATCAATGATTATG
Source organism: Chaenogobius annularis (assembly GCA_015082035.1). Lineage (NCBI taxonomy): Eukaryota > Metazoa > Chordata > Actinopteri > Gobiiformes > Gobiidae > Chaenogobius > Chaenogobius annularis. Next base: position 381,438 of record BJKM01000521.1, read on the forward strand.
AATATTACCCCATTGTGACTATTCATCTTTGTCAACGTGTTCATCAGGATAAAAATAAGCCTGCAACAGCTCAGCCCATCCATCCAGGGAAGGCCATACTTCTCTGCTCCTCTGTCGTCCTCCTGAGTCTCGGGCTCTGTCCTCCCTTTAAGTAGCGGTTTCATATTCCTCCTATTCCTAACTATTTATGCTATTCAACTGAAGGCTACACTTTCACTGTAATTATGCCCTTCAGTAGACTTTGGCCTTTTGGAGCACAATTGTAAAGCTTTGTGTGCATGTGTGGCCAGCGCTGTGCCAAAAGGAAGACGCAGATGTTGTACGCTATAAAAGACTTAAAGTGTATATGGTATCAAGTATCATTTGAATTAGAGATATTTCCTATACTTATACTGCATTAAGGAGCTTTGACTAATGAATATTTTAGTATTCAACTTGTCAGCGATTATATTTTCGATTAATCAACTAGTCATAAGATTGTTTCTAGTACAGTTGAGACTTTTTAAATTATCAACCAAATAAAGGCTGAATATGGTGACTCTAGATAGTGGATATGTACAAATTAAGTGCATTATTGATATTTTGATGTTATAATGACACTTTTTTGATAGTGGACTAGTCTTGACTAATCATTGCAGCCCTTATTTACTAATACTATACTATATATATTGTAAAATGCCATTTGCCAAGAGGAAAATGCTGGACGATATAGTTTATAGATCTCCTTGTTAGCGGATGTCAGTCCCTCCACACACTTTCATGCCAAAGCTTTTGTTTTTAAAGCTTAATCCAGGTCTGCTTTTAAATCACAGCATAATGAATTCGATCTGGTGGTGCCGCGTCTAATTCAAATGCCATGGTGCTCTGATCCCATAAGTCTATATTTGTTTATCGAAGCCGCATGCAGAAGAGTGAATGAAGAGAAGTGAGGGCTGCTGTGTTTTTAATTGCTTTGTTTTAGATCCTGGTCCACGCCGGGCCTCTCACTGGGCGATGTGCTGATAAAGGCCCGTTCCCACATTAGCCCATTCTTCTTAGTTTTCTTGCCTTTGTTGTTGTGCATTGACACACAGAAGCCACAAACCTACAAGAAAATTAAGCTCTTTCAATTGTTTTAGTGGCGTCAATCCAGCTAGTAATTCATGTCTTTTTTCATTTTTGGAATTTTGTAATGGATTAAAGGCTGTATTAGAAAGGGCATTTGGTAGAGTGCAATGAGGATGACGACTAAGAAGGGACAATCAGCAAACTGTCTCCTTGGCTATGATGCAGGACAAACTGAGGTCGTTTTATGTGGATTGTGGAAAATAATGAAAATGATAACGAATGTCAATAACTCAGATGGGCCAATTTACATCCTATTGTACACTGACTTTCGCCTCCTCCTCATTGAGTACCTGATTAGCATCCAAATGCCTCGGTGTCCCATCCAGAGGCATCGGGATCACTGGCCCATCACTGGCCCATCTCAGTCAGTTTCAATGGCCCATTATCAGGAGGTCCCACCCTACAAAGTAGGGTATAAACCTGAGTTCTCAGACTTGTTTCACAGATTGAGAATGACTCTGGCATGAGAGTCGAAACGTTTTGCTTTTTCTAAAACAGATGTCCAGATGACTACAACTGAATCTTTTTCACCAATATTGTTATCTGAATAGAAGAGCAATGAGGTTAAAGGGTCTGTACCTATTTTTTACTGTTTTAAAACATGAAAACGGAACTAGTTCAATAAAAAAAAACAACTTTACAGCTCCACGTGTATCACTAACTTACCTAATGCATTCCTAAATATTCACCATGAAGAATTTATAAGCACTTGTCACGAGTCTGAGCCCAGATTGTGTTTTGTCATCCTGGGTATAGCTAACAAACATTAGCATGCTAACCCCGCACTTCCTGCTTCTCCTAGAATAAAACCCTTTACATTTAGATGCAGAGAAAGCACTCTGGTCTCATTTTCACCCAAATCGTTTCTTTTACAATGCATCTCTACTGAGGCAAAACTAATTTGACTTTATTACAGGCAGAAACTAGTTCTCTTTATCAGGCGGGACAGCTGAGCGTGAAATAGGTGTGAGAGATGCAGTAAATAGTCAGAACCGGGATTCGAACTCTGTCGTGGGCGCTGCCACCGTAACCACTCAACCACCGGGCAGCACGAACAAGTTCTGTTTTTTACGTTTCAAAACAGTAAAACTCAGGCACAGCATCTTTAAAAACATGCCTGTATGGTTACACAATCATGCCAAAAATACTAAAGTGAAAAGTTCATTCGTGATCTTGACTTAAATTTAAGATATATGTGTGGGCCTTGCTAAGGATTTTAAAATCGAATCTATTGAAAAATATCGGTTATCGGACATAGCAGTAAGCCAAATAATGGATACAGGCATCATCTCAAAAAATGCTTAATATTAAGACTTTTGGATCAAAGGAAGGACCCCGTCGGACCACTGTGTTGTCACCTTTGCGAGGATGAGTGCCTTGGTTGAGGTGTACATTAAAGTAGTTTCCATAGTTTACTTAGACTGCGCATACACAAACCGCATCAAAATTGGGACTAAAGCAGAACTAAACGTTAACCTGGACCAGGACTAGAACAGAACCATAACATCAGGACTAAACCAAGATCAAAGCAGGACCATGGCAAGACATTGTGAAGCTTTTGATTCGAATTTTTTAGTGGTTACACCTTTCTTTGTTCTTTATAATAGCCTTCCTAAAATCATGTCAATACTCTTCTAACTCCTTGGTACATTTATCAAAGTTTCCCATCTGTTTAACGTATATATATATATTGCAAAAGTATGCCGAATAGCTACGGTTAACAGAGTCAGACTTTAAAAAGAATGAATAATTCAAATCTAAAGTTGCTCTTGCAGTGGCGGCGCTTGCAGGAGCCAGGGCTGTGATCTGGAGTGAAGGTAATGTCGGGGAGTCCCAGTAGAGCTGAATTTGCAGGTGCTCGTCTCGGGGAAATGCCACCTCCTTTCCTCACTCACTTCTTCCTTATCAGACAGGTCGCTGCTGTCTCCAAGTGTCTGTGGCTGTCAAAAAGACTAGTTCAGGCCATCTCCGAGCTTCAACTGAGGAGAAGATCATTACGGCAGCAGACAGCAGCGGTTTTGTATATGCACACTATCACAGGATCCACTTCTCTCTTCTCTGCATTAATCTCGCGTTCCTGGTTCTTAACTCACCTCCGTCGTGCCTTTACAAATGTGACTGCTGCCTACGGGGCTGGCTTTTGTGTTTCTCTCGCACAAGAAGCAGCTCGTATCTCCTCTGCTTTCAGTTGTTCCCGATTGAAATGTTTGCCATGTAATCGATATTCGTGACGAGAAACAGCGAGACAGGATTTGCTGAGGATGATTTTGTTTCCAGGTTCACTTTGTAAGAACAGAGAGTAACAGCTGCACTGACTAACATATGTGGAGTTGCAGAGAAGGTGCAGACAAAGTTTAAAAGTCTAAAAAGTAAACGATTTTCTTTTTATCCGTGTTTCTTTTGCAGCTCAGCCTCGATCTGAATCCCAGCCGTCGACGGAAGCTGCTCAGAAAGATGAGACCAAAGACCAAAGTGGCTCGACCGCCTTGAGTAACGGCAATGGGATCCACTCCGGACTGAACGGGGCGGGGGGCGCGCGTATGTGCAACTGCGGCACTAACGTCAGCCGAAACAGCACAGTGTCAGGACCTCGGACAGCGATGGTCCACTCCTCCACCATGACAGAGCAGCCCCGACCCGCTGCGTCCTCGGGATCTGTGTCCCAGAAGATGCAGAGGAAGCTCCGGTCCAGTCTGTCGGTCAACAGTGACAGCAGCCGCCGCAGTAAGAGCAGTTCCACCAGCTCAAACAAGCCACCTCTACCTGAAGGTACGTGAGGACACTGCTGTTAGTCACAGTACAGCTAAAGACACAGAAAAACAGAAAAACAACCGCATAAACAAACAATTGACCTAAGTTACAAAACTCTAAAAGTACCAAGAAACATTTTGGCACTGCGGAAAAAAGCAAACTGAACAAGATGCACATTCACCCTCCCCAACATGCTTTCACACGCAACATTGTCCATTCTTTCTTTCCACATTCACTGAATCCTTCCACTATTTCACAATGAACCCAGCACGTCACTAATACATTTATTACTCAGAACATAGGTTTGCACAAAAACGTCACCTGACCCCTGTCCCCTGTCCCCCAGCAGGCACAGTCTGGGACTTAAGCAGGTCACATGGTAGCCAGCCTTGCATAAAGTCCACCACTTTCCTCTACATCAGAGAAACCAAAGGGCAGTCACACAGAGCAGTGCTTTTCGACCTTTCTTGAGTCACAGCACACGTTTGAAGAAAAAAAAAGATTACGCAACAAGCCAGCCACTAAAATATAACTAAGTCTATTTGGCAAAGGTGTATTGCACAGGGGAAACCAGTTAAGAGTTGTGCCCTCTTACAGGTGCCCTGTCAGCACAAGGGTTATGAAACATTTACAGTTTAGAATAAATACAATCAAACACATACAATTACATCGAGGCATGGACATGTGTCAACAGCTTTCAAAAGACATTTCAAATCATCAAGAGAAGGAAGTCATTTCCATGTTCCACCTGTAAGGATAAAATGAAAAGGCAGTTTTTCCTAATTTTGTTTTAAACTGGATTTTTCCACAAAGGCACACTCGTGTTTCCTGGCACAGTGGCGGAAAACCAACACCATAGAGCACATAAAAGCACCTGTGGCATTTTGACCTGTCCAGCATGGATCATTTCTGTTTGCAAGTCACTTAAAAACGTCTACTGACAACTGCGTAGAAGACTTTTTATAGTCTATAGACACTTTATATGAAGCTTTGGAATTGAAAAGCCATATAGTTCTTTCTACAAAAGAATGCACTTAATTTGTAGCATATTGATGATACAAGCCTACCTTCTCTCACCTTTTAATGACGAGAGAGCATGACCTCTCATATTTATCATTCCTGTCAGGCCAATGACATCTCATGCAGCTCTCGGGGCTTTTATTTTCCTTAACAACAAGTCAACTGGAGTATTTGCCCCGCAGGGAGGCCGTCACATTGTCAGGTGCAAGGCCGAGGTGAGTCCAGTAATGAAGGTGGTTGGCCGGGCTCTCTACATTCAGAAGATAGGTGTGACCATCTAACGAGTCCGCAGAGCACAGGGGGCCTATTAAAAGTCCTGTTGGGCCCCTGAGTGCCCCTCACACCTCTGTGGGCCCTTCTGACGTGCTTACATCCCGTCAGTATCATTAACACGGCCTCGGCATCTGTTTTTGAGGAGATGCCTGTGATCTGTTGTTCATTCCACGTGCGTGTACTTTCAGATGTGATGGCTTTGCTAGATATTTCAGAGATTCTGTTTTTGCTTACTCTTGTTATTTTTTGTTAAAACTTGATGCACTACATTGCTATACATAAAGCTTTATTTGACTTGAAATATGCAAGTCGAGCTATACGCAAACAAACAGAGTGGCTGCGCTAATATTCCAGACACGTTGTTTTCAACATCTTAATTCATAAAGAACAGAGGAGCGAGAGTGCAAAAACAACTGCTCAACAAGTCCTTCTCATTATGGCTTTTGTCTTCCTATTTGCAGACAGCACCTCTCCAAATCAATATGTTCACTCTCAACTGTTTATTTCCCTCCGGAAAACAGCCAAGCTGTTGTGTTTGAATGTTTACATGGATTAACATAATCTGTTTGCCTGTGAAATTAGCCTCCTAAACAGCCCCTGAACACTGGAAATAAAAGGCATAAGCTAGCAGGGGTTAGCTCAGGGGATTGGGCCGATCTCTGTGTTTCTTGGCACATGCTGCTGGCACCAGAGCCAGGCTGTGATAACACCAGGCTGCTTTGTTTTAATTGTGTGTAATCACATTCAGCCGTGGTGTAAACTACAGAGCAAATACACAATTATCCTTCTGTAATAATGAACTTTGTGGTTCTGGCTGGAGTTTCTCTCATTGATTATACAGCGCTCTGACAGTGCATGTAGTGGACCTCACTGCAGTCCACTGACCAGACTCTGTATGCACCCTGACCACTTCCTTGGCCACCAAGGCTTTGCCTGATCAATCTCTCTGTGTTGATGTCTAGCTGTCTTGCACTTTCTCTTCTCTTTGTGAGTTTGACTGTTTTGCACAGCTTGCTGCTCTGAGGCCCATCCAGCTTGTTTTGTGTCATGCTGCTCTCTTTTTTTGATGTTAGCTTTCCAGATGTCTCAAACTATTTCCTCAGAGGCGCCGGACTGTTTTTGGCCCTGGATAACGTGGACTTCATAGTGGCGCTGACATTAAACAGCAGCAGTGTCAGCCGCTCGGCTGTCTGCTGCTTGGATTCACTCTGTCTCTCCTTCTGTACATCTGTCCGTCCGCCTCTCTCTGTTTTCCTGAAGATGTGTCTTGTGTCCATCTCTCTTGTGTACAGTGCACTGCCCCCCGCTCCTCTCCTTCTCTCTCTCTGCTTTTCTAAGATCCACTGTAATCACTGGTGTTGAATTATACATCCAAGTGAATAGCAGAGCTGGCCAGCTGCTGTTTAATGCCTATGTTCTGTGTTTAGATGGTGTTGGCAGCCGACTGTAACATTGTGAATGCTGCCATGGCTATGCCCTCTGGGCCCTCGAAGTTTGTTATTCTGAACTTTGAGGTTTTGTGCTTAGAGCTGCCCCGGCACTGTTCATTATTCCCATTGGCATTTTGTAGACGTTCAGATGGCGGTGTACACAGCAGAAACAGAGTGAAGTTTTCGCCATCTTGAAACGACTCCTAAATCAGGGTTAGTGTAATCTGACTGAGATGTTGAAAAAGTTAGATTAATTGTAATGCATCCCCCATCACTGCAGTGTTACGGCCTCCGATAAGGATAATAAGATGCATTCAAACTTGAGGCAGGCTCACTGATACACGCACACAGTGGCTCGTTTCATGTTCCATATCTATCTTGTTTGTATCACAGGCAGCGAGCGCTTCTGGTCAGCGCCGCCGCCCTGAGCATTGAAAAAGCAGGAAAAAAATGTGCTCTACTTTGATTAATCAAACATGAGCATCCTGCGGTCCTCGGCCTGCTTTAGCACGCCGTCCTCCAACTCGCCTCCTTCACTTTCCCTCTAACCCAATCAGTAACAGCCCACTCTGACAGCTCCAGATGGGCTGATGAAAGTTATGCAAATGCTCCCTGTTTGTAATGCTATTTTCCTGCATCCGTCCACACCATGTCTTTAACGCACAGACCAGTGGCAGTGACTTAGAGAGGATTAAAGGAGATGCGCTGGCTCTGAGAGAGAGGTTTAAGATCCAGTTAACCAGTGCTTTCATACGTTATGTACGCATTAAGAACGTTAGATAGTTGTGGCTAAAAAAAAGGTATTGATTTCAAATGTGTAGCTTCAAATTCGGGCTGAACAATTTTTAGTAAGTATTGCGATCCAGGTTTTGATTGTAGGATTCTGTTCTCAGTTCACAATTAAGCCTTAACATTAAAGAGAAGACTGAATTGTGAACTCCTAAACAAATCCAAGAATCTCGTGAATTTCACAACTTAAAAAATACAAAAATGTATTGCAGAAAAAGAAATACAATGACATAAATAATTTTTAAAACACTATGGCATCGATGATAAAACTTATTGTATCAACCCCGATTGTAACATTTTATATGAATCAACAAGGTAATTAGTTGTTTTCTAAGAGAATTGCAATCTTTGAGATCTGCGAATACATTTATTCACATTTAAATTTCATTGTGATTTTGTTTCTCAAGTGTGCACTATGTAACTTTTCATATTTTCATATTATACTTGTCGATTTCCATGGAGACAACCAGTCCTCCAGGCCAAGTTACAGGTCAGATTTGTGGCGAGGCGAGCCCACTCACAGTTACACTGTTAGAATATATGTTTTTCAGTAAGGCTGCACGGCGCTGTTAAGTGCTGCAATTGCAACATTATTGCAATATTTGAACATACTTTGTGACTAAATTCTTCCAATTATATGATATCAAATATGCCCATGCAATGTGTTAGTCAAACTGAGTCAAAATAGAAACTTAACCAAAAGAGAGACTAAATCAAGGCTAATTTATACTGATTAAAGAAACTGAACAAAATCAGCCTTTTTAACATTTTCATTTTCATCTGTCAGATTGAATATTTTGGTGTTATTGTAATATATTTCATTTGTTGGGATATCAATTATTGTGTCAATATTGCGATTGGTACTTTTGCCCTAATATTGCGCGCCCTATTTTTCTATGTACTTTTGAGTCTTAAAAGACATGTAATTGAGTAAATACAAGATATATATATATATATGTTTAATGCTATACTGTGGAACATTCCAGGCAAACAATAAGATCTCCATGGAGACAAGCAGGTGGCAAACCCGCCATCAGGAAAGTTGCATTGTACCTTTTTATTCAGTGTCTTATTAAGATACTAAACGCATGGCAAATAATGGACGCCCAAAAGACTTCAGACAAAATGTATTTTCTGTAAAACTGTTTCGATGAAGCAAATGCAAATTCCGAATTCCGTGCCATGTCCCAAAGACAAAGTGTGGGCGGGTCAGATGTTAATGTGTGGTGTGAGTCTCGTAAGTATTAAGCCCCCATTTGCCAGAGACACTCTCGGACTGTGCTAATCATTTTAGTGCGATCGTGCCGGCAGTTTGCATGATAATGTCACAATTATTTAACATGTCACTAATCACTGCAACAGGACAGGGATCAGTGCTTTGAATTTCTCTGATTTCACTTTACCCCCTGCATTCACTCACCACAACTGCCCTTTTTGTAGACAATCATATTTTACAAAATCACTTGATATTTTTTGTGTACGGTATTCTTTTTGGCGTTGTAGGATTTTTAAATTCTATATAAATACTTATTATTATTATTATTATTATTATTATTATTATTATTATTATTATTATTATTATTATTAATAATAATATATTGTGATTCTTAACCAAGCGACGAGTTGGCCACTGTTCATGGTGTACCCCGCCTAAGGCCCAAAGGCACTGGGATAGGCTCCAGTCACCTGCAACCCCTAATGGGAACAAGCGGTAGAAAATGAATGAATATTGTGATTGTGATCAATTCAATTTTATAACTTAAATATCTCCCAAGTTTTTTCTTGTTTTAGAACAAAACACATAGAGCAATATGACAAAAACAAAAAGAGTAGTCCGCACAAAGTCAGTCCGTCCCTTTTTGCTCTTGTCCCGTTTGTCCCGGCGTCTGGCAACTTTGTCCATTTTTAAATTCAGTGCAAAAGTTAGTCTTTTTATAAAATGATAAATGTTATTTCAGTCCAGTCCTTGAAAGTCTGCAAAATTTTTTATTTTTTTTTGCTGCAGCCAAATGTACATTCTTAACGTATCTATCTATTGTTTCCACTGCTGGAGTTTTACATCCAGTGCCTCTTTAATCTCAGTCCAGTACTTGGATTTATAAAGGGCATTTTCAGAACACATGTTAGTGATGAGCCCCTTGACTGCCACAGATTCTCCAGCAATTTGTACTTTCCTGTGAATAATGTGCACTTTGACATGGTGTTGTAAAATACTATGATATATTTTTCCAAAGAATTTTTCCCAAATATGATTCTGTGGTCCTCTATTGGGATGTGCATATATGTTCCCATTCTTCATCAGTTCTAATACAATTTTCAAAATGAGTAATCCAATTAAAAGGAAAAAAAAAGTGAAAATGAAAGTCTCAATATATTTTGGATTATCTCAAAAAAGATATTCAGACAGTAATTTAACTCTGTCTTGCACATAACTTGAATGGACCATAAAATGAACCACAGAAGTGCAGAAATATCACCTTATACCCTTGTTGGGAAGATTATGTCTCTGTCTCTTTTTGATGTAATTTTAGATCTTTTTAATTGCAGACTAATTTTGCAATTTTGTGTGCAGACTGCTGCGTGCACTGCATCCTGGCCTGCCTGTTCTGTGAGTTCCTGAACCTGTGTAACCTGGTGGTGGCTCAGGCGTCCTGCGGCACGTGCACCTCGGAGGCGTGCTGCTGCTGCTGCGCAGGAGACGAGCTGGGCGACGACTGTAACTGCCCCTGTGACATGGACTGTGGCATCATGGACGCCTGCTGCGAGTCGTCCGACTGCCTGGAGATCTGCATGGAGTGCTGCGGCATCTGCTTCCCCACATAGACTCTGGAGCAGGAGGCAGGACGTCGGGACAATGGAGAGCAGGGAACTCGGATCGCTTAGAAACAAAAAGTGAAGAACTGTGCTAATCATGAGTGCCTGAAAACAAAGTGGACTGAAGTTGGATGAAAGATTTCGTGCTTCTCAAATCAAAAAGAAAAAGAATCTAAATATACAAAACTAGAATACATTTCCCATTACAATTAGGCCTGTCACTATAACACATTTTGAAGATATATTGCAGAAGAAAGTTACTAAAAGACGCTGTACCTGTCTTAAAAATGCAAAAAAAATACTTTATTTTTAACACTTTCCCGCCATCCACATGTATTTCTCTCTTACCTAACACATTTAGATCATCCAAATTATGCACAGCGATGAGTCTATCAGAAATTCTCTCTCTCCATTCAAGCACGCTAACAGCACACTTCACTTCCTGCTTGGCGGAGAATAAAACGGTCTAGAATTCATTCAGTTTCATCCAATCAGATGCTGTTTCAATGTATTTGCAAAACAGATTTTAAATTATTACATGAAAAGGATTGCCACTGAGACAATAAAAGCAGGATGATCCTGAATAAAACAATACAAAATCCTCAGCTGCAATAAATACATTGCAGAAAGTAACACTTACGTACTTTGTTACAATCTATAATGAGTTGTAGAAGTTACTTATTTGAACCTCTACAGCTCAAATATCAACGTACTACAAAAAAGAACAAGGTACTACATACTCAAATGATTGTTCCATCTCTCATACACTGCCTGTCCAAAAAAACGTCACCACAGAAAAAAAGGGGAACACACTGTAATACTTTGCTGGACCGCCTTTCGATGTGGAATTTTTTCAATAAGCTTCTGCAATATTCAAAGATTTATTTCCATCCAGTGTTGCATTATTTTTCACTCAGATCTTGTATTGATGATGGAGAGAGTGACCACTGCACAAAGCAGCAGCCCAAACACTCACTGGGGTTCAGATGTGTAGAAGATTAGTTTCTGCATCTCCTTAAAAGTTTTCTCTGTTTGATGCCAATGATTTGACACTTCTCAAACATACTGACATCTTTTCCATGACCACAGGATTTGTCTTTCCACATGTTTGTTTCAGAAATGAGAAGCCCCTCACTGCATCAGTTGGGTTTAAATACCGTGTTGCAGCTGAGCGATAATCACATGCAGCAGTTATTCAGTAGGAGGAGAGGACCGGCTGCATTTGCTTAGTTGAATCCACTTTTTTGGTTGGGACCGGCAGTTTATATTGAATGATAAATTAAAAATGGGCATTATAGTGACAGGCCTATTAATAATTATAACTGTACTGACACTCACAGAAGCCTCATCAAATACTCCCAACTAATACCAAACTCCCAATCAAAATTTTATTGATAGTATTACCAATACCACGATGTACTGTATGTGTGTGACACAATATCAGTATGATGTATTGGCAGTGGGAAATGAACCGACAACCTTCTGGTTAGTGGGTCTGCCCTCTGAAATAATGGAGCAGGAAGAAAGTACGATGAGCTCATGACTGAAGATTGTTTAGACGGTATTGAGAGAAGCCCAAATAAAGGAGCATGTTTTCTGTTTATGTTGTGAAAAAAACATATTGCATTTAAATAAGTATGTTTAACAGGAAATCTAATTATATTGTCATCGTTTTTGTTTTGTCTTTGTAGGTCTGATATGAACACGTAACATATTCTACTCATCCTTTTTTCACTTTAATGGATCTTCATTCTCTTGAAGATACTGAGTCAAAACTTTACAACACTGTAGGTTTCTGGAGCTTGGGAATTGTTTAGGCCACCTGTCATATATCCATTTATCAGCCAGTTTAATTAAGATTCAAATATTTATCGTTTATTTTTCAGTAACAAAGTAACAAAAAGCTTAGATGTATGTGTAGTGCTGTTTTTTTTAATGACTGGTGGTCTAATTTTCTTTTTTCTAAGCACTGTATGTGATAAACAGAATTCATATGCAATAGTATAGATGTTATCTTACTAAATCTGTTATAGCACTGTAGAACAAACTTGTGAAATGTCAATCAGGGCAAAGTAGAAAAATGTCATAACTTTTTCTCACATCATTTCATTGCAATTTTGTGTACAATTTTGGAATATTTGTTTATTTTAGGGTAGTTTTACACAGTTGTTAAACTGTGTCAGACAGGAAGTAGGGTAGAGCGACAGATTAAATGTACAATATGAGTAACTACAGTAGGAATCAAACAGGAACCTTGATATTTGAATCTAAAACTGGACATGTATATGAAAACATCTCACTCAAAGTCCATGGTCAAACTGGAAAAACGAAACAGCATATTCAATGTGTCGTATGTTTTGAGTTTTACAAAGCAGTATTAGTGATTGGCATTACTAAATAAACTGCCAGTTGTTGTATCTATAATTGTGCCACTGAGAGTGTGATAGGAATTAAAAATGTTGCGGTTAGTTGCTTCATAAGTGACTTTCGGGTATGACTCACATTACAGAGGAATCAGAAAGTGTCACATTGTAAATTAGTTGTTTCCCGTTGGGTCTTGTGATCCTCTTTTTTATGTTTAGAAGTTTATTTTGAATACTAAACAGAACAAAGTGCCCCCTTCTGCATTACTATAACACACGTCATTTACGTCTTTTATTAGGCCGAATAGGACGAAGAAGATTGAAAAGGATCCTGTCACCATGTTCAGAGCACAGCAAACCTCATTTTCTGTTTATGATGAACCGCTGTTTCACTGGTTTTAAAGGTTCAAGCAGATAATGTGAAGAGTTTATCCAAAAGAACAATTATAGACGTTTCTACAGTTTATGACCTATAGTCATTATAATTATACGGACACTTGATTCTTCTTTCTAGATAAAAGGTATGAAAAATGTAAACATTACAATTAAAAAAAATCTAAATAAATGAAATCTTAAATTACAAGATTGTGTTTTTTTGTCTTTCACAATCATTTCCAAGTGACTGAAAAGACACCACCATCCCACTCAATTTCAGAACTATGTATTTGAGCCTCAAAACCCCTGCCATGGACACAATACATGGACACCTTTGGAACATGCTTTTGGAAGCTGGGAAAAAGGCCATCACGAAGAAATGGATGAGACAAACTGCGCCGACGATTAAAGACCGGACCGACATCACATACGGAAAAAAAGACCAAAAAAATCACATATAGACACAACTTAACTTAAAAATATAAACAATAAAAACTGGACTAAATGGTACTCTTATTTTGGATTTTGTGTGCCTTAACTTTCTTTTTCATTGGATGCCTAACTTTCTAAATTTGTATTTTTTATTTGGCCTAATTTGTTTTCCTCTGTTCTTGTCTTGCTTGTTTTTTAATGTTATGTTTTTTTTAATTTTGAAAATGTTTCCCGCCTACACATTTATAAGTATGAAATCAACCACCAAAGACCCTCAGGGGCTCCTCACAGTTCTTAGAAAAGAGGTCCAAACTAGATTGTGTGGATTTTGATGAAGGGGTGACATGTTAATTGCTTCTATACAGTAATTTATGATAATTGCGTGCAGCTTTATTAACCAGGAGAAAAGGTTTGGTACAGTACTTTTACTTGTGTATTTCACTTTCCACCACTGCCTCTAACCACTATTGCCACTTCGCAATCTTTCACAATCTTCTCTTGGATATCTGCGCATGTTTTCCCCTTGTTTCACCTCTCCCACCCTGTACACACCCCGATTACGGTACACGGTCCCTCTGGTCTGCCGTGTGTGGCCCTGCTGTTCACCTGCAGCACCATTATCCCGACACAAGTCTCACACCTCTGCTGTGAACCAGGCCTCGGAGAGCACCGACCTCCTGCTGCTCGGAACAGCAGTCTGACCTTCAGCCGACACCACCCCCTGTTAACCCCTCAATTAACCCCCGTACGTCCCCCCCCTACCACCACAACCACCAGCACTCTCCCCCCGCACCCTTGCACCTATCTTTATTTCCTTTTATCATTTTCTGCCTGGATACACCCTGGGCACGGGAAATTACCATCTTATTTCACTAATGCGTTTGGGAAAATATCACCCGTCCCGAAAAGTCTGTAATCACTGAGGAGTTGGACTTTTTTATTTCTTATACTTTTCACTTTATTCCTTCAACATGTGCGCGGCGGAGAGTTGGGAATATTAAAATGTTCAGGTAGAGTGTGCAGTGACCTTTTCACAAAGTCGCCCACCTCTCCACTCGTCCAATCAGACCCCCTCTGATCAGTCACTGTGTAGCGGATTGTAATGTCTCAATTAGGACGGCCTCATTGTTTCTGTTTGGCGCTCCTGTGATCTCAAGGTCATTTGTCTTTACCATATTTAAAACATGAGCGTGTGTCGAGGCTGCAGTGGTCAGCCTCCTCCCTCGCCTGCCTTCCTGTGGGGAAAATAGTTTTGAGCTAGAAGCAGGGGAAGGAAGAACTGGCTCTAAGTTTTGTACCACATGCATATATACACATGTTTAAGAGCTAAATCAGCATTAGTAATCAATTCTTGTCAAAAACATTACACATTTGAACGTAACAACATTATGTAATGGATAATTAAGTAAATAATAATAAATTGGAAGATATTCTCATGAGCTAACCTGGCAGTTTGACATTATGTGTAGAACTCTGAAATGAACTCTCTCGGGATGTTAAAAAAATAAATAAAAGTACTACTTCACGCTGCTTGGTTGAAACACCGCAACAGCAGAAGAAGAAGATACATTTTGTTAAATCCAGTTCATAGAAAAGAAAATACATCTTTCCTGTGCACAAATGCACTCTTCGTGCAAATTTTTGCCCAAAAGACAATGTGCCCTGGGATTGGTCCAGTCCCACACCACCAGTGGTTCGGGCCTATCACGAGTGATTGATACAAAATATCAACACATCAATACTGACAGAGGTATCGAAAAGTATACATTTCGAGCAAAAATATCGAAACCTAAAATTTCTTCCCAAAATGCATTTTTTTTTAAATTTTTTTTTATAAATGCTGTTTATCTTTTTGTAATACATTGTTCATATTTGACGTTTTCTTCACATGAATATTTACTATTCATATTAGTTGAAGCAGAGGTTAAAAGAAAATACCGTAATGATGACCAACGTAAAATTGTTCATAGTTAAGGAGTTTCAATGCATTTTAATACAAAATACATTGGTATTGGTATCGTATTACTGGGTATCGGATCGAATACCCAAAATTACCCAATATTTGTCTTCATACGACCCCTTAACATGTGTGTATGTTTTTTTTATGTAATTACACTTGATTAACTTGTTGACTACTACTATCACAGTCGCTCTCTCTCTCTCCACCTATTCATCCTGCACAGTTTTAACAACAAATGAAATGAAATGAAAAAACAGATGGCAGCACATTATTGCCCGTGTTCCTGTCCCCTTCTGTTCACAGTGCAGCTTGTTGT
Organism: Chaenogobius annularis; assembly: GCA_015082035.1. Classification (NCBI taxonomy): domain Eukaryota; kingdom Metazoa; phylum Chordata; class Actinopteri; order Gobiiformes; family Gobiidae; genus Chaenogobius; species Chaenogobius annularis. The sequence goes on from BJKM01000521.1 coordinate 397,068, forward strand.
GTATTTAGTGGCCATAATAAGACTAATTAAACAGGACAAGAAGGGGAGTCTGTAACGTGCAACGCTCTTTTATTCACCATCTGTTTATTTCATACATGTAACATCAATGCGGCTTTTGATCAACAGTAGAAAATGTGGCCAAACGAGCCCTCATCCATATACCCATACAGTGTGTAATAGCCGTCATTAGCAGGCTGTTAGCATGGAGGTGATTCACTTTGATACATTTCATATATTTAGAATAGTGTTTTAAATCATACACATAATTGCCTTCATTATGACATGTGCCAGATTGGATTGTCAACATGGTTCTGCTCATGGGTTTAATGCAGCACATCAGACTGCTGTGGTGTCTAACAATATAATGGTCAAAAGTAAAACAGAAAGTAAATCCAGATGTCTGTATAACTAAAACATTATTGCAAAGACATTCTTGTGCATCATAATTATCGAAAAGTTCCTGAGAAAGATTGTCTGCAAAGGGCATCAAGACCATTTAATGAAGAAATCTTACTCACTGCATGTTTTGTAGAGGGGAAATATTTATTTATTATTAAATTAATATTGTAAACAAACTAGTAATTGCACACTTTTGCAAATCATGTTCAAAATGGTGTAATATAACTAACTGGAGATGCACAAATCTAGCTTTTTCATTTCCATTACTGATCATTTTTGGTTTTGAGTATCTGCCAATGCCTGATCAATAAATAGTGCGAGACTGAAATTGAGTTCCTTAAAACGCAATAAACCTATCAAAAAAATGGATCCAAATGTGTTATGGAACATTATTTATTCTTCATGTAACTAGAAAACTTTGTATGAATAAAAGTTCAAATGTGCGACATTCTGGGCCAGTATCAGCCAGTAAATGATCTTATTACGACACTTTGCAGGCCAAACATGGCTAAAACAATATTGTGGACCCGATACCCAATTCACTAGCAAGGACCACGCCACAACAATGGAATATGAGGGATTATTTATTGATAATAGTGGTGATGGCATCGATGATAGATGGATTAGAGTCGGCTGGGTAGAGACTGAGAATGGGGGCTCTGTCTCAGGTGATCAGCCCAGCCGATTGGGAACATAATAGCCTGGCTGAAAATAAAGACGTTAACAGAGAGGCACAAAAGAAGAGGTGCTGAATAGTTGAGGACATTCTGAAGAGTGGCTGGATGAGGTCAAATCTGTTGACAAGGTGGGTAGACGATGGGAACGAATGAGGTGCAAAAATGATCTGAGGATGAGGTTTGAACGAACGATTGTTAAGACGTCATCGAGTTGGAGTTGCCTTGCTCCGGAGTAGAGAAATAGACTGAGGGGAGCGGAATCCTTATGTGGAGATAGGAGTTGACGAACTGCAAATGGTAATGACGTCACTATGAGCAAGAACTTAATGGTAACACAGGGCTGAAATAGATAGGCTGATTGAAGATGGTTGCTGAAGCACGAAGACGGTCGTCGAAGTTCGATGCCGTGTCTGAGTATGAGTAGTTCAGATGATAGCTTGATAGACGAGAGGAGAGTCTAGAGAACTACGCCATGCAGCGTAACAGAATCTCCCTTACTGATCTACTAGAGAGGTGTTCTCAAATGAGTGCCTTCTGCCTAATCAAACCCCCAAAAGAATTTCTAGAATCATATTGGGATATCATTTGAACGGACGTGAAGGACCCATTAGAGTGTGAGCTCAAAGCCACAGAAAAGCGAGCTGCCGTCCCTTGAAAGCTTTGGACCGAAGGAACAACTTCAGTGAGGCGTTCGATGGTCACCGAAAATTAATTTAATAGGAAATGCTGTTGGAATATATTCTACTTCTGTGCATTGACTTGAGAGGTGCACTGAAGCTACTTATCATTGGGACGAGAAGCAGAATCTTGGTCTGAAATCTAGACGGACTTGCCCTCTAGGATGATGTGAAACCGTGGTAGAAAGACTAAGCACTCGAGGACTGTCTCTTGTGTGTATGGCAGCTGGAATGAGATGGAAGCAGCTGGAGTGCGCTGAGCGGTCTTCAGTGCATCAATTGACGAGTGGTTGAGGCGCAAGCTGAGCGATGTCTCCTCTGAGAAAGAAACCGCCGGAGCTTTTGAATTGGCAGTTGGAGGAAGAACAATTGAGATTGTCGAGTTATAGCAATGCGACCTGATAGAAGATGAGACGTATGTCTGTACCTCTGAAAATGATGACAGAAGGGTGGACAGAAGTAGAACACTGGCTGCGAAGACCTCTAAGTTAGAAAGGCTTGAGGAAGGAGGACAGAGGGTCAAAAGAGGTAATGTGGCATGATTGAGAGGGCCTTCCGGTGAGAGACTGAAGAGAACCAGCTTCTGGCTGGCGTGGCTCGGCGAAAGCATGGCTGCTGGCGTGGATCAGAGTGAGCATAGCTGCGAGTAGCAAGGCTAGCGTGAGTCGGAGCAATGGTAATGGTGAATGGGCCGAGGGGTGAATGGGAGAAGATGTCTAGCACGAGCAGCGCTGGCATGGAATATGGCAGAAACCCGAAGGCAATGTGAGTTTGTGTGAGAAGGCAAGACAGACATGTGAGATGAGGTAGCATGAACAGCGGAAGCAGCGATAAAAGTGTGACTAGAGGTGGTATCAAGCCAGTATGCTATAGTTAAGATAAGAAACTGCAGGAATTGCATGAAAAAGGGGGAAATAGAATATCCAAGGATGTTGGATGAGAAGGCTCTGTGGTTTAGAGCCTGTTCTATGTCGTATGTGCTAATAGTGAAGGCCACACGTATACTCATAGAACTACAGTTACGTTAGGTAATTAAAATTTCAGCTGTAGTGGTTGTAGCTGTAAGTGTAGAGGAGGGATGAAGGGATGATGGAATGGCAGGATGAAAGGATACATGTGCATAGGGGTTGAGTGCCCTGTGACGAGAGGGATGAGAGACATGGTGAGATGAGAAAGACTG